>JAGXJF010003495.1:600000-1139435 GCA_019208055.1 Stipa capillata
AATTGTTTTTCACCCTGGTAAGAGGATCATCTGCCAAATAAGCCAAGAAGTCCAGGCGATTATGTATGTTGACTAAATGGCCGATAAATTTACTGGTAAAGCGACACGGGAATCTTGCAAGTTTGTCATACATAGCCAATAACCTTTTGAGAATCCTTAGCAGACCACTGCCTGACTGAAGTTATTTTATTGTACAGGTTGCAAATGGGTACTAAAATACAGCTAAAAAACTGTTCCATCAAATATGATTTAAGGTACTTATTCGCAGATGCAAAATTCGTGTTCGTTTTTGGCATCTGACAGTGCAGAGAAGACAAAAACTTAATCAGTTAAGTTCAGAATAGGTGCACGAGAGACGACGATTTCAAGGTGAGATGTATCAAGCCACTAAGCAATCAGTCAAGAACATAAATAAACAACTATCCAGGCCACATGATGGTTTTAAACTTGTAAGAGCGTGGTAAGGGATTTGGTGGTGGATAACTGAATAACCATAGCACTTGTAGTATACAAGTAACCAATAATCCAAACTGACCGAAACGAGAACTACTATATTTTTCTGATTAATCATAAGCTCGAGCTTTCCCAAGTGGCAGGCAGAACTAACATGTTTGATTGATTTGAGTACAGCAAGAACTCGCAGGTTAGGATTTGTCAAGCCAACTTAATGATGCAGTGGCACAACCGACGTGTGTGCTGGTTGTAACAAAAGTATACATGAACTAATATCTTAGATACATTGACGTGTACAAGCAGGTAGAGGCGACTACCGAACGGATCCGTGATATGAACGATGATACTAGCAACTAACAAGTGATCAAACAATCGTCAAACAATTCGTCTTGATGGGTAACGTTTGGTACTTGATGCAGCGGCCCCTTGCATGATATGATTTTTTAGTTTCAACTTACTTGTTTGTTTTGCAACAAAGTGATATGCTTTTGAACACAGCAAAGATGAAGTTTTCTAATAGAGGTGATAATGTGGTCGAAATTTTGAGTTGGTGTGAGGAATCAACCTGGTGAGGCGACTAGATGAATTTTGTCAGTTGTTGGAATAAATAACACACAGGATACATGGAATAGATGACGGATCAAACCAAACGAAAAGAAAAGGAGCTATGGTTGGGATCTTTTGACGTCTTGACATAAAGACAAGGGCTATGGAACCAAAGCAAAAAATCCTGAGCATTAAGCAGACAGTTTCCCGGATTCTTTCAGCATGTCTACCAATCTTTTGTGCACCAGTGTCATAAGAACGTTTCATATTAATGTTTTGAGATCGACCCATTTTGTTCATATAAAATCACGGCAGACACTAGAACTTTACCGCTTTATCTTCAGTCCTTTGCCAACAGTTCTAACAGGGGGCTGAAACAGTCTCTGAAAACAAAGAGAAGGTTTCAGGATCGCAGGAGCAATAATGATCATGACGGTTTAGCAAGGAGATGCAAACAGCATAACAGCATTTGAATAGTGTCCAATTAGAGAAGGCTATATGGTTCTGGTTGTCATGATGCACGGTAGGCCTAGGTTGGATAGAGATAGCATTGCATGTGACGCTGCAATGCAATTGGCTTGTCCACCACTAATGCTGTATCTAGAAGGACAGGGATAAATGCATGTGACTGGACTTAGGACTGTTTTAGGTAGTCCACGATTATTTTAATTTATTAAGATAAGATTTTAACTAATAGTTATATTATTAGTATATAATTTATATAACATGAAATCGATCTCGGTAGATTCGTATCCAAAAATACTTACTTATGATTATAATTTTATATCACATGAACCACATATTAATAAAGTAATTATTGACGTAAGTATTATCTTAACTAATCAAAATACGCCTTATATAACTGGATAGAGGGAGTATTACGATCTGTTCAGAATTATAAGACGTATTTTGACTGTCTAAATTCAAACTTTGATTAACAGTTGATCCATAATCTGTTGGTCATGTGACACATAATTTGATATCATTTAATTCTCTTGGAGAACACTTTTCTTATGGTTGTGATTTTAAACTTATTAATAGAATATTATATAAATAATTTATAGTTAGAATGAACGTAGGAAATTAAAATACGTCTTATCGGATGAAGTATTCAATACTCTAAAGCACTGGAGTGACCTTTTTGTTTGGATGTTGAAACTTGTCGGATGATCTTCGAGGGGCTCACAGGAAAGATGGGCACTACGTACGGCAAATTTTCTCACGGCCTTTAGTCTTAGTATTACAAATTATGCATCTTGTAATGCGTATCGAGAAAAAAAGATGGGCACTACGTACTTCCGCTTCTTCTACAGGATTCTGAGAGAAAATGATTTACGTTTCAAAGTTCATCAGTCCTAGTCGACTGAACTAGTAGTCTTGGCACCTTTTGAACTAGGGTTCATGTGTAACGAGAACATGTATCCTAGTCAGCCCTGGAGGCAATATTTTACAGTACTTGCTCTCAAGCTAGGCATGTCTATAGCTAGGTCTCAAGTGTATGCGATCTTTTGATTGAAAGAATCCCAAGATGTTTGCTCCTTTGACCAGGCGAGTAGTACTATTCTTGAATGACGAATGTAACAATGGGTGACACATATAATAGGTGTGTCCAGTAATCACAGAACACATGACCAGTTGTTTAACTGTGTGTGACTCCAAGCGAAGACGACAAGCGCATGGAGACCACCGCTTTTGACAGGTGCGCGTTCGAGCATGTGCATGGTAGCTAATCCCACGCACGCACCGTGTTCTTTTGTCGTGAGGATGGAAGAGACGTCGGTCATGCATATGTAATGCCTACTACTAAACCCCGGCATATCCATCTCTGTTAGGACTAGTATGCATTAGTCAATGTGCACTTCAATACTCGTGCTAGAGTTTAACTAATCCAGGCACCAAAGCTAGCTAGCTCGGTGACTTCTTTTCTCACACGTGAATTCACATTGACTACTGGGTACAAGCATTTTTGGGGTTAGTACTTGCTACTTTGTTAGCTAGTCGAAACATCACGCGGATTCGTACAATTCTTTTATCGGTGTATCTTGTTTGCAACTGCTGAAATCCCAAATGATCTACTCCTGTTTTTTTTCCCTTGAAACGTACATCGATCTACTCCGACTAAGTACTATTAGCTAGCTAGCTAGGTGTAGCAACGTGACTGTTGGGCACTTTGGTGTGAACTGTGAAGCACTAGCACGAGCCACGCGAGTCATCGTTGAGAGGGGACAAGCTAGGGTCGATCAAGGTGTGATCAAGCTACTCTCTAATTAATCGAAATACTATTATGGAAGCTAACTACTAGCTTGCACGTCTCCAAAGCGAGGTTAATCGATCGATCGAAAAGCACGGTCAAAAAGGCATGCAGCACCAGCCTTTAGCTAAGCTAGCTAGAGCTACTGTACTCACTAGAGTAGTAGAGCAGTACAGTGTATATACTGCAGTAACTTGCATGCATGCATCCATCCATGGGTGCATGACCAGAAAGGTAGTGAAGTGACACATCACAACGTGACATGCTTCCACAGACAGATGCAAAAGTCGTGCATGCGGCTCGCAACTTTCGCGCGAGGCTAGTGTCGCGCGACACAAGGTGGCCGGCCGGCCATGGTGATGCATGTCGATGACGACGTCCGTGGCAGTGTGCATGCATGCACCTGATCGATCGCACAAAGAAGGCGATCGACGGACGGAGAGATGGGCTGCTAGCTACTGTACGGACGCATGGCGACAGCGAGCTAACGTACGTACGCATGGCATGGCAAGTTGAACGGAGGAGACCTTACTTTTCCGTGGTGGAGGGGCCGCCTCTCTTCTCCTTGGCAAAAAGTCATATTTAGCCTCATAACATCGATCAATTGTAAAATGAGTCTTCTATTAAAAAAAGTCAAAAATGACCCTCTATCGTGGATGGGATCCGCATCAGGTCACCTGCCACAGGTGGGTGGACCCGCGGCAAATAGGTGGCGCGGATCCTGAACATGACAGGTGAGAGTTTTTTAAATTTATTTCATTGAAGAGACTATTTTTATCATTTCTCGATGATAAAGGTTTTTCCTCCTCATCTTCTTCCTCATCCCAACAGCGGCGCCACCGTCAAAGCACAGCGGCGATCGAGGAGTTAGGTACGTAGATAGATAGGGTGGTGTGTGCTGACGTCAACAAACTTGTCACGCCATGCCGTTTCCAATCAGTGGAGGACCACCGCTACAAAATCTCCAACAGTACACCACATTTATTTATTAGGAAACGCCATATGAGCTATTTAATGATTTTAAAAGGTGCCATGTCAGCTTTTTAATCAAAGAGAGAGAGGTATATTATTATTTCCTAAACAATAAATGACTTTATTGCAATATTTAGAAGTTAGAAACAAGTATTTTTATTATAAAAAGTTATAATTATCTTTTAAAGTGAGATCCACTAAAAATGTATTGAAGATCTTAGAGGTCTTAGTTATAAGGTGAAGAAATACTTGTTAAGGTGCTTGTTTCTTGGTATGAAATTGTGCTCTCTATCAGATTAGTTATTAAGAGTATTCGGTAGAAACCGATTTTTACGTCAAGAGAAATTGTACTGAACCTAGAGAATCTGCACGAAATCACAGCTCTCGTCACTAACCAGTAATACCATGCGTCTGCCATGCGGGGCCATCTCTGACGGAGCATTTGTGGTGTACGAGTATTACGCAGTACTTGTGTTTCGCCCGAAACGATCATGATCGGAGGGAGTCCCAATCCATGCGCCAACTTGACACGCTCGATCACGTGTCCTTGCTCTTTGACCAGATCGAGCCCTGCTCAGTGCTCTCCGTCCTTCATTCCATCTCCCTCTCCTCGTGCGTCCTTTTCGCCTTGTGCTCTCTTTCTCCTCAAAAACCAGCTAAACACCACACTATTATATGACAATATATCTTAGATAATTTAAAAATAATATATCTAACGTATTATTAGAGGATCAGTATAAATAAGAAGTAATATCTTTCGAATAAAAGAACTGTATTAGAATATAGGTCATCTCATATAGTTCTAGTAAATAAACCGTTTGAAATAATATATTATTTTAAACGGTTCATTTATCTGAGCAGACTAGAAATAATAGATATTTTAGATGATTTTTCGGGTTAAACTATCTGTGATATCATATACTATTTTTCTAAAACGAGATGTAAGATCTAGGATAATCATTTACGTAATAATGCCACCTCCTGCTCCTTTTCTGTATGGCATTCGCATTAGCTCAGCATAACATCACCCAAACCCGTTTTCTAATTAATCACCAACTCCTTTTGTTATTGAGCACGAGAAGGAAGGTTTAATTTACATGCATTCGAACTGAAGCAAATCGTCTGCCGTCGTACGTATAAACGCAAAGACGTGCCGTTCCTCATCCTATCCGTTGTGTCCCCATCGATGGCTAGGATTTCCGGTCTCCAAAAGCAGTCATCATTGCCGACTCGCGGTAGTTTTTGTCGAGGCGACGCAGAACGAAAGCATCTGCCAAAATCACTGCGATGGAGTTGTGGAATAATCTTGACACGTGAAGATTATAGAAGTCCACATGTGTTACTTTAGGAGTCTGGAGTTCAAAAGAGTTCAAATCAATTAGGAAACTGTTGTTGTATTTGCAAAGAAGGGTATAAAGTATCCATGTTAGATACCTGTCGAGTTCGAAAAGAATTTATGCGTCGAGTTATAGTAGAACTCTGTAATAAAATTCTCTCGTGTACGTGTGTTTGATTCATAAGCGCGGCTCGGCAAGAATTAGATGGAATATGGAACGATTAATGTCGCGAAGAGGTCAGGAAAACCGTGAGGGAATCAATTTCATAGAAGACTTAGAGAAATCTACAATTTTTGGGTTTTTGGAGCAGATGACGGATGATGCGCTTATGAGGAAGGAAGGAGAAAGAGCGGTTGGTCTGTGGCTTCACTTGGAAAGGAAGCAGAGTGAATGAGTGATGCTTCTGCAGCTTGGCTCCCTGGTAATGGCAGTGCATCGTGGTGTCCTGAATAAGATAGACAGGCCCACGGCAATAAGGTGATAGGTTTCCGTGAGTGTTCTAGCTTAGGATGCATGGTGTCCTTTTCTTAGCACAAGTCTCAGTGTTCCACGGTCTACCGTACCTTAAACATATTATCAAAATAAATGACGATGTTAACATTTAATTAAGAAGAAAAAAGATACCATATTTTAATCTTAATACAGTTTTTATTACAAATAATTATGTTTTTCTCTCGCTAGAAATATACTTGTTTATTAGATACAACGGGACTGTCCTCGCTACACTTCACTTCACCTGCTCATCCGGTCCATTCGTCCTCCTCCTTACCTCTCGATTGTCGTTCTCTGTCCTTCAATTCAATGCCCGTGTCGAAAGCTGTCTGTCTTTTCTTAACGTGCATTGATTAGTCCGCTGCCACAAAATCCCTGCTTGACTATGTCAGCATAGCATCAGGGCAGGGCATGATTATTTTCCTGCTCTGATCACGTCCTTGTCCCAAGGGAGAGTGCTACCCGGAGCTGTGATAAGTCGAATGGTGCAGTCTGCCTAGTTCAACAATGATCGGCACGTTTGGCCTTTGGTCATTTTACAGAGGAAATGCTGTTCGCCTTTTCTCTTGAAGCAAGTACTACTACTATATTTCAGATCTTCTCCTCTTCAACATGTACAGTAGCGCAGTGTGTAGTCTGAAGCGTAGTCGCGATGTACGAGGATGCAATAGCGTTTTAACTGCAGAAAAGGATATGTGAGTTGCTAGAGTAGACAGGTAGACAGTAAAGAGATGCATAGCGTGCTCATTTCCTTTCTGTTTGGACTTCGGAGCATCAAATCTCGAGCAGGCCGTGTGGCCTTGTCCCCCGTGTTCTTATTTTCGCGAAACTAGCTAGAGGAAGAACAGAAATACAGCATCTGCACTGCACTTTTGCGATGCTCGCTGGAAAGAAGGCACGACGAAGCAGCGTAAAAATGTGACGGATCGAGCAACCCATCAATCCATCAGGGTACACGCATGGATCGATCCAGCCGTTCGTCATAGCAGCGAGTAGCTTTACCCTCTAACCTGACGTCGTGTTAGTCCCATGGATATGCAGTATAATTTGATCAAAATGTTTTTTTTTCCGACTAATTTGGCAAATGGTCTCTACATAAAATTAATTCGCCTTCGGGCCTTGAGAGTCGATGCCAGACCTGATGGTGCCAACAAGCCTAACATCGAGGTGTATAGGGTCGACGTAACAGGTGATGACGTTGACCCCTCCTTCCGAGACAGTGTAAGGATGAGATTTTGACATCCTGGCGACTAACTCGATGTCGGTCATTTGGCGCCAATATGTCTGACTTGAGTGTCGTCACGTTTGACAACAAGCCTAAGGGCCTGTTTGTTTGGCAGGCTTTTCGAAGCCAAAAGCCAAAAACAGGTAAATAGGTGCTTTTCTGGCTTCGAAGCCAAAGTCCAGAAGCCAAAAAAAGCCTAAACAAACAGAGCCTAAGAGTCCGAAGACGAATTAATTCTCTAGAGAAACTATTTGTCGAATTAGTGGGAAAAAAACCCTTTGGTCAAATTTTACGGAAATGCATATCACGTCCAAACTTCCAAAGACATATAGCCTTACTACCAGTGCACGAGCAGTTGCCTCAGTAACTCATCGCTCCAGATCATATCAAGTACGCGTGTGTACGTCTTTCCACGCCATTGTCACAAGCTAGTACAGACCCCTCTGCGTCCGTGCGAGCCCGGCCGTGTGTCGTCCCATCCATCGATCACACGAGCTCCTCCGCGGATGCGCGCGCGTACGAAGAGAATCTAGGGCTGGCTGCTGAGCACTGATCGAGCAGGGATGGCACTGAGTTGAAGCAACGTGCTCGAGCTTGCCTGCAGTGGGTCACAGCTTCCCTTCCATCCCGTACGTGCTGCACCCGCGTACGAGTGGACGGCCGGCTCCCGTCGCGTGCGTCCACGAATCACGATGCCGGCAAAAAATATGGTCACCTCCACGGATCACGAGGCTACGAAAGTGTGCGATGCTGATGCACGTGCAGCTCGTCTCCTCTCCGGCTGCCTAGGCGCCCATGCATGCAGTGCTATACCTGCACGGCTATATACTGCAGTACTGCACACAGACACCGGTCTCGTAGCAGCAGCAGCAGCAGCTAAGCGTATTAACGTCTCGAAACAAAAAGAGAACAATAGCGGCCTAGCGGGCGTATTGATCGCCCGCTAGCTAATGTGTACTGGAGCAGGCCTTTACTGCGTAGTTACAGGGCAGGTTGACCTCCGCTGCGACGTCGGTCGATCGCGAGCTAGCTCTCGATCGATTTTAATGGCGGGCCGGCGCATGTTCGCATGCATGCGCCACTGCATGCAGCACGCTCAACGCAGGATATGCTGGACTGGCTCTACGGCCCGTGTCATCATTCATCCGTTCTTCTGCCACAAGCTCTTGGTTCAGTCCAGGGGATAGCCGCTAAGGCCTATCTGGTCCTGTCATAAAACCAGCGTTCAAGATTAAACGACGTTCGACCCTCTTGCAAGTTGCAGTTGCGCAGGAATGTTCCGCTCTCAAATTGAAATGGTAAATTCATGCGTATGTATACTCAATTTCAATGCGATTTTAAGGTGTGTGGCCATTGGCGACAACCAATCATGTGATTTAGGTGAGGCATCAGGTGGACCTAACGATCTCCACATGCTCATCCACGTAATATATGAGTATGTAGGTCGAGCTAACTGACTTGACCTTATTCCTCCTGGGGCCGGACCCGACATGGATTAATTGTCCTGTCCGGGCGTAGATGTGCAAACAAATACTACTCCACTGTACTGTACAACTGTACTTGCATGTAGAAACCAAAACAGACGTACGTTTGCATCAAACATGATCGGTTCATGCACGGTACGGCTCGTGGTCGATTTGGCAAAACCACTGCTCATTCTATACAAATGATGTTGCGCTCATCTCTGGCCAGTAGTACTTGCTTTACAAACGACAAATGTGGTACCCGGTAAAGATTGGAACCAGACCGGTTAGTTTCTTTTCTTTTCTACACTGAAGGTATAACTCCCAGCCTCTATCTATATCGGCAGATACACAGCGTCTCATTTATTAAGAACCAAGGGTCTTACGGACGGCTAGATACCCGTGAGATTGCACTTTCCTCCGGCCTTGTCCCATGCCTGCGAGAGCAAAGTCCCTGCGTCCGTCCTTATCCACTCGAAAATCTTTACCTGTCGCATTGAGAATGTACCTCTCCTACTTGGCAAAAACAAATGGCGCTGTTGATATGCAATGGCAATATGTTACTACAATCCTTATGCGCATGCCCCGTTGTCTCGTGGATATCGAATTTCAAGAGCCGCGGAGCTAGCGTCTATGGCCATGGATCCGTCGCATACACGGCCATTCCGTCGCTGCAAGGAGACGTGAGTCGCCGGCCGCACGCACGCGGAGAAGAAGCCCGTGCGCGCATTTGCTTCCGGTTCGCTCGCATCGCATGCACGGTCGCACGACTCGCACCGCGTTTAATGTGATAAATTCCGCAAGAACAGGAATTAATTAACTCCGTTTAATTCTTTTGGCGCTGTACTTGGGCGTCTTTTTACGATCCCCCCCCACCCCCCGCGCCCCGTCTTCATGCGAGGCCCCCGAGCTATATATAAATGCGGGTCGGCGCCTTAATTCATCCTCTCTCTCTTCTCCTGGAAGCTACTCCGGTTAGAGCGTGTCGATCACATAGACGTGCCGCCGGCGCGCACGCATTGCTCGCGAGCTTTGCCGGCGCGTCGCCCCGCCCGTCGTGTTGGTGGCGCTCATGGAGATGCTGCAGGCAGTGAAGTACCTGCTGGGCTCCCCCGGCACCAACGGGTTCGGCTCCAAGTCCACCGCCGACGACGTCACCGCCGCCTGCCCCGACCTCCGCTCCATCACCGCCATCATCACCGGTACGTACTTGACGTAACACTCCCACCGCAAAGGTCCCCGCGCGCCGTGCTGATGGATCGATTGATATGTACGTAGGTGCGACGTCGGGGATCGGGGCGGAGACGGCGCGGGTGCTGGCGAAGCGCGGGGCGAGGGTGGTCATCCCGGCGCGGAACGTCAAGGCGGCCGAGGACATGCGCGCGCGCATCCGCGGCGAGTTCCCCGGCGCCGACGTCCTCGTGCTGCCGCTCGACCTCAGCTCGCTCGCCTCCGTCCGCGCCTTCGCCGACCGGTTCCTCTCCCTCGGTCTCCCCCTCCACCTCCTCATGTACGTCCCTTAGCTAGCTTCCACCCATCTTCTTTGGTCGCGCTAGCTTTCGATTGCGTGGGTGCTGAGTTCGTCGGACTGATGAATTAACGCGCAGAAACAATGCCGGCAAGTTCTCGCACGGCCAGCTCGCGCTCTCGGAGGACGGCGTCGAGATGACCTTCGCCACCAACTATCTAGGTACGTGTATGTGTGTATCAGTCTTCGTCTCCGTATATACATCGATCGATCGGGCTGATGGATTAATCATTGGCGTGGTTCATTTGGGCGTGAATTCAGGCCATTTTCTGCTGACCAAGCTGCTGCTGGGGAGGATGGTGGAGACGGCGGCGTCGACGGGCGTTCAGGGCCGCATCGTCAACGTCTCGTCCAGCGTGCACAGCTGGTTCTCCGGCGACTGGTCGGAGTACCTCCACCTCGTCACCCGTCGCAAGATGTGAGCATCTCCCTCCCTGTCTCACGTTAAGGTCTCCACCTAACTCGATCGGCCGGGCGTCTCATGTGCTAATCGCCATTGTTTAGTCGCTAACCCTGGCATGTGCCTGCAGACCTTACGACGCGACGCGGGCCTACGCGGTGTCCAAGCTCGCCAATGTGCTGCACACCAAGGAACTCGCCGCCCGGCTCCAGGTCCGTTCGTTTTGCCATGTCATGTGATTATTATGTGAGTCAACTCACGCGGCTCCTGAGGAAACCGATTAATTCGTGCGAAAATTACTGAGCTTTTCGTTTCGGGCGTGTGGTTTGGTTCGATCAGGAGATGGGCGCGGACGTGACGGTGAACTGCGTCCACCCCGGCATCGTCAGGACCCGGCTAAACCGTGACCGCGAGGGCCTCGTCACAGGTGCCGTAATGTTCAGTGGTAGACTGCTAATCGAATCAAGATATCAAATGGTTCGATTGGAGAAATAAATCTTTCTGGTTTTTTTTTGGGTGTTGCAGATCTGGTGTTCGTGCTGCTGTCCAAGCTGCTCAAGACGATCCCTCAGGTGAGCGATTTAATTAACGTGCCCGTCCACCAAATCCCTTAATTTAAGCCCCTGTTCCATGTGTCGGGTCCCGTGCCGTATATACATGTCTCGCTGCGCACCCTGCACCGGAGCTACCGCCTAGCTTTGCTTATAGTTAATGCACCGCTCATTACTGACCTCGGCCTGCCTCTCTCGCTCGCTGCAGGCTGCGGCGACCACGTGCTACGCCGCGGCGCACCCGAGGCTCGCCGGCGTGTCCGGCCGCTACTTCGCCGACTGCAACGAGGCGCTCCCGTCGCCGGCCGCCACCAACCGCCACGAGGCCGCGCGGCTGTGGCAGGCGTCGGAGGCCCTGATCAGTGGCGCAACCCAACACAACAATACTATTCCGATATTACTACCAGACAGGAACATCTGAGTATCTGACTAGTTTATATTCACCCTCACCCGTATAAATATAAGTTTTCTCTGTTGTTTGTTCTACTTCGTGCAAGATGTAACATGCATATAGTAGTAGCCAATTATTAGTGATCGTGTCACAGAGTGAAGAGCATCTGTAAGAGCTGAGACTGTGAGATGTGTGTTATATATATACTAGGGTGTTTGACTTGTGGGTTGGTGACATGTAACCATATGGTATTTTGCACTTTGTCCTGGACTTTGTCAGTGAGATACAAGCATACATATGCTTGGTACATACAGTCATGCTCCATCAACCGATCTGCCTTTAGTTTTATCTGCTCGTGTCAGAAAAAGGTGACATGTCGAGATGCGGCACGCACGCACGCACGCTTTGGAACATCCATCTATCTATCTATCTATGTCAGTTGCGTGCGAGTACAAGGTAGTAGTGGTGCATGCTGTGCATGGGTGAGCAGCTGAATTGTCTTGTTCGATTGGAATCGTCGATCGGCCAAGCCAGGCATGGGCGATGCTTGCTTTGGACATGGGAATCGTCGTCGTCGAAAGCACATCCAAATGATTGCGCCCGTGGCCGTGGACGTGGATGCTGCAAAAGGAAGGTGTGGTCTTGGCCTTTTCGGCGTCGGAGAAAGAGTTGGATGTTTCCTGGAACAAGGATTTGGAGCGTCGCTTTGCGAGATGGTGCTGGCTGCTTCCTGTCTTTTGGATGGTTGGTGAATAAATGGTGACCAGCAGATTTTTTTTTCCTTTTTCTGCTGGCTGATACTACATGCTGCCGTAAATGGAATTTGGTAATGAGTTCTCTGTGGGACAAGAACTAGCTAGCTAGGTGTTCCACTTCTATCAGATTGGGAAGATTCTCTGTGACATCAATATCTCTGGGGTTCATCAGATGCTCATATGATTGGAAAAAGTTCACAACTCGACGACATCAACTTCAACTACTCTGTACATAAGACCAGTATGAGTCTGCGCGCCCTTCCCTACGTCGGCAATTTTAGTGTCTACTGGTCATATATTACCATGTCCCAGTTAAACTACTACGGTCTTTAGTAAGACACTAGTTTGTGTATAGACGCGGTACGCAACATCTGGTTTTATACAGCACAATGCATTTTACAAAAAGAGAAATCATGCAAAAAGTATACCACACATTCAAGTTGCAATACAGGGTAACTGATAAAGATGATGTAGTTATCAAATTCACGTCAACGCAAGTTGCATAAGAAACACTACGTTGCAGGTTGCAGCAGAAATAGGAAGGCGGGGGTACAAAACTTGTCGCTTCTTTTTCTTTTTCAGAAAAAAAAACTTAACTCCCCATTTTCAGTTAGGACATAGACATAGAAAGCTCACTCCCATCTTTGTCATTTATTTTTTTGCTATCCATTATATGTTGTTCTCCTTATATCCCTTTTTATAATTATGTAATCTTAATCATATAAAACATTGATTTTAGACATAGTGATAAAAATAATAGGACATCTAGAGTTTTTGCAACACATGTATGAAATACCATATACGGCCACGTACATACAAAATATATTCTTGCAACTTGATAGGATATTTTTTTTTAAGCTGGAACGATCCATATGGTAGTTCATGGTGTAGGCCAACAGTATATTGAAGGTTAAGTAACATGCATTTGGCTCGGTGCAAGAAAGATAAATAGGCCGTTGCATTTGTATGTGCCAAGGAAGATGGTTGTTACATCGAAAAAAGGGTAATGCTAAGCTAGCCATGGAAGTCACAGAAAATACAAATTACAAAAAGATGGCTTCCAAAATTCTAGCCAATCTCTAGGGAATGCAGGATACACAAATGGTCAAATGCTAAGTTTCGCTTACAACTGAAGTATGGCTATGAAATGAATCATCGCTATGCTGATGCCGAGGACTTCAGACTTCTTGTTTCTGTAGTAAAAGCATTACCATCAATTATTAAAGTATGATGAATGAAATTTTACGTTGTCATTTAGTGATAGACATGTTTGTAGAAGCAATCAATACTCAGGAAGTGACCAATAAACCACTGGAATGCAAGGCAACGTCCTGGTACACTTTATTAGTTTAAGCATGCACAACTAAAATAGTGGCTTCTGGTTTGAACCCCTCTTTTTTTCATTTCAACTTTTGAAGTTATCCTGAAGCTACATCCTAAGAGATCTCTGCGGAAAGAATAACCCAAAGTTATGCAAAAGTTCACGAACACATACAACTAAACACAACTCTCATCTACAAGCCTCTAAAGTCTGTAAGGGCCATCCTAGCAAGTCGTGCTCTGATCTCATTTAGGTTTAGACCATCCTCATCGTCGTCCCTGTTATCAGTGACGGTTTGTCACTGCAAAATGTAGGGAAGGCTCTTAAGTACATGGAAAGGCTCTTAAGTAATAAGATTGACAACAGTTTATCACGAACTCACCAACTAATCAATATACTTTGGTTGGGAAAGATTATCAAGCTTTAATTACTATCGAAGTATTGGTAATCAATCGATTTTTTATTCAGCAATTAAAGTAGGATGGTCGCTATCTAGGGTACTATGGTGGAGAACTTTAGTGACGATAGATTATTTGTAGCCGTGGATTTCTGTTTTGCACAGTTTAGTGCTTATATCACAATATAACATGTAAACACGCACCGTCCTTTCAACCCCTGAAAATTGCATCAAGAAAAGATATGAATTATGCAACAGGAAACCAAAGAATGAATCTTTGAGCATTAACTAACTGTCGACGATTGGTAAACCGCCGATCTTACGATAGTCGTGAGACAGAGAGATTTGTTGAAGGGTAGGGACCCCTCGGACCGGTGTCTAGTAATATTGGGGAGCACGGACAAAGATTTTTTATACAGGTTTGGGCCTCCCGTGGGATAATAACCCTACGTCCTGTTGGTATACATTGAATCTCAAGTAGCTTACAAAGGCGGATGTTAGTGGCTATCCTAGATGAGATCTAACATAGTTGGGATCTTCTTCGAGTAGATCTAAATGGCTTGTGGAGTCTTCTCGTGGAGGCTAGGGCTTACTCTCCAAAGGCTTCTCGCTTGTATATGGCTTACTCCCTCTGATTGAACCTTCCCCTCCCTTGGGGGGTCCTCGGGTCTTTATATAGGGGATGACCCGAGTCGTAGAGGTTATGGACTTATCTCTTGATTGAAATTCCATCCTCCTTAAACACACGGATTGGCTTCCTAGTTTAGGGGATTTTTGCCCTTATCATGTAAGGACTCCTTATCTTTCCAGATTCCTGAGCTGCTACGTTAGCGACTCCGGATATCCAGGGTATCCGTATACAGATACTACCCCGTATACAGTATTAACGTATTACTCGTCATCGCTAACCAAGCAATCATGTTTACAGATTTCGGGCATCAATAAGAAGTGCACAAACATTTTATTATAGATGTCAATCCTCAGAAAAGTAGATCCACTCAAATGCAAAATGAAATATTATTAGATGCACGAGTGTTGTTCACAATATGATCATGCTAATGAGTTGTGAGTTAAGAGTTCAGATTTCATTGTACAAAATTTACTGATAGTTCCCTTCCAACAAAAAGTTATTAATAGTTCTATCATGGCTTGAGGCTTCAAGCAAAACATCTTCCCTTCCAACAAAAAGTTATTAATAGTTCTATCATGGCTTGACGCTTCAAGCAAAACATCTTAGTATCATGCATTCTTCTGGAGTGAAAAATACCAAAAGTGACTAGCATTATGTACTTGTAATCAAATAATATTAGCACAAAATTTGTGGGGAATAGGGAGCCACGGATCAATGAAAGAACTCATGAACATAATATGAGGTGATGGCCAAGAGTGTGGCGAAACTGGTTGCTAGGGAAAATTGTGAAGCTGATAGAAACAAAAGATCGTACCAATAGTTTCTCCAAGATGTGTTGCTACCGAATTTTTTTGAGCCTTCTTTTCATGAAGATAATTTACATCACGTATTTATCTCACCAGTTCCTTAGCAAGAGACTGGGACATGAAAAAGAAATGAGAACCACTAACTGCAATGTGTTACTACATTGGTGTGGCAGATTAGAGTTATCTATTGAGACGTACATTAATTGTGAGATTAAAGCATACAACCATTCGGAGAGCTTATATATTTGAATGATGTGGTATTAGATAAACACTCCATAACGTTGTACAAAATGTTCAGAGAAAATTTGGTTAACCATATAACCATATACATTGAACTGCAAATTTCTAATACAAGTATTTTAACTACCTGTCATTTTAAGCAATGCAACAACTCAAAATTTCCAACTATTGTAAGTTGTAAAACATCGTCCTCACGACATAGAAGAAATTCTTTTTATGAACTTATGCTGCTCTGACTATGAACAATCATGTCAAACTAAAAGGGTGAACCATACACAACTGCCACTCTGGCAGATATCATATCATTGTATTTGGCGGCCTCCCTGATTACTTTCTCCACCTTTTCTCCTCCCATCACACCTATTAGGACAAAAACAAAGGATTGATAGTAAGTGCGTTGCACAATGATTGCAAGAAACCATGCGATTAATCAAGTTAGGACGATACGAACTCTAATGCAATTCCAAGGGGAGCAGGAGATACCCTCGATCACAATTCAAGAGAATCCTAACGCTATTTGTATGTACTCCTAGAATCCCTGCCTAGATCAAACCACATTAAATCATACCTTTGTCGGAGCTTGAAGTAGAGTGCACGGTAGCAACCCTTGGAGTTGGAGAAGGGGGGGGGGTGCGCCTTCTAATCTTTCTTGCAGGCTTGGAGCAGAAGCGGGCGCGGCCTGGAGGCCGGAGAAATAGCTCCTCCCAGTGTGCCTACTCTATGTTGAGGCTGACGGGTTCGAGGGCAGAGCGCCTCATCTCGACGCAGGCGTGGCAATAGACCAGCGGACCGTGAGGTCATGAGCAAAGCACCTTATCAGGGTGCAGTCGTGGTCGTCGCAGATCCGGGGAATAGAGAGACGGCATGAAGAATATTGGGCACCGCCGAGCTGCTGGATGGAGTAGTCTCACGGCTGCACCGCCGCCGGATCTCTTGCCCTCGGCAGTGTAGCAGCCGCCATGACCGGACATTCACCTGGACCATCAACCCAACGATGCAATGCTCGAGGACACCACAGTCTTGCTACCATCAGTGCGACCCTGCTAGCCCATGATGACTGCCATTGGCCAAAGCCCTAGGAGAGGAGACGACGGCCGACGAAATGGTTACTCTCCCAAAGGAGGTGGCAACCACCGAAATGGTGGCTCCCCTAGAGGAGACGACGATCATCGGAACGATGGCTCCCCTGTAGGAGGCGATGACCGGTGGAACTACAGGTCTCCTTGAGCTTGATCTGTCGCCGTTGCCTCGTTCGTATAGGGGGCGGCACCCCGAGCTAGGAAAAAACATCGGGTGAGAGAGGACGTGAGGAGGAGGAGGAAGGAGTATCATGTCGAGGTGTGGGCATGGCTAAAGGGGAGGGGTAGTGGCGTCCTTAGGGACAAAAAGGGCTGGTGGCGAGGGGAGCCGAGCTCTCCATCGATGATGTTGGAGTTTGCTCCAAATTCCTGTCACCTCTTTGCAGAAGACGTTCTGCGTTATCGGTGTCAGCCAGCAGTGTCACCCAGCAGTGTCACCCAGCTGTGTCAGCCACCTGTGTCAGCCAGCTGTGTCACAGGTGGCTCATCACCTATGACACAGGTAGCTGACACAGGTAGGGTTAGCTCACCTGAATCAGATGCTAGCATGTTAAGTGTTCTGCCTGTGTCAGTCAGCTGTGTCACAGGCAGTAACACAGATACCCCCTTAAGCCACCTGTTACTATATATACCCTACCTTGTAGTCGTTATGGGATAAGCCAAGTATTGTAAATCCCTAACGGGTTAGGACTTCATTCATAGTGAAGTTGACGTTTTCGTGCGTCCGTGGTTCTCACCATTTCTAGGGTTTCCACGTAAAACTCCCTGTGTGCTTTGGATCGTGTGTGTGTGTGTGTGTTCTGTTTTCTTGTGCACGTTCTCTGCTTGATTCTTGCCACGTTAGGTTTCGCTACTCTGATTTCTCTCTCCCTCCGGTTCGTCCATCTCTAACAAGTGGTATCAGAGCTTTGGTTGCTCGTTCTTGAGATGGCGTCCATGAAGTTTGATCTTCCGCTTCTTCATCGAGACACTCGATTCTCTTTGTGGCAAGTCAAGATGCGTGCTCTGTTGGCTCAGACCGATTATGAGGATGCTTTGGATTCTTTTGGCGGGAAGGCTGTTGCTTCTTGGTCCGATGATGAGAAGAAAAAGGACCGTAAGGCCGTTTCCCAAATTCAACTCCATCTGCACAACAACATCTTGCAGGAGGTTCTCCAGGAGACACATTGTCACACTCTAATTTTTCATTGTCCGAATTTCTTGGAAACCTAAACCCTAAGACGCGTATATGCGTATATATGTTCAAATCATATTGCATGTTCTTTGGGATTTCAACTTTCTTGGAGCATGTCATTTCATGGGAGCGCTCGAGTCAAGTTGCACTGTCACGCAACCAACCCGAGTCGCGACCCCATCATCGCATGCGCATAAAACCTAAGCCCTAATTCAAACACACGCACTGTATATGCACGAGCTGTCCGAACCCAAACCCTACGTGGCAACTCGCCCATACTTGCTCCCGACCCTCCAGATATAAACCCTAACCTCCCCCATACCCTACCGCAGTCGTGCCGTCACCTGAAACCCTAAAACCTAATCCGTCACCCCAATTCCTAATAATTCTTTTATCGGGCAGAAACCCTAAAATCTATATCGCATGTAATTTCCTCCATCCAAAAATTCTAGAAAAATTCCATAAACCTCTTGAAACTATTTGTCACCCATTTATGAAATAAAACTTGAAGGTCCAGTTTCAAAATCCTGGATTGCATCTAAACTTGCATTTAGGTCAAAAATTCCACTTGAACTGCAACCCTTCCAATTCTTGCTCAGAAAAATCCTATAAAATTCCTCCAAGCTCATCTCAGTACCAAGGTCCCAAATGTGCAAAAACATGGTTGGGTCCAGTACAAAACTTTGGCAGGAATCCCATCGAACACCTTGCCCTAATTTCGTTTCCTCCATGAATGCAAGCTCAATACTCGGCTACTTTACCTCCAACTTCCTACTAAAGTCCTGGCCACCTTCAGGCACTTGTCTTCATCATCTCTGCTATGAATAGAAGTCCTCTTCTACAGCATTCCACTCTCATGTCAGCTCATGCCGACAATGGCAAGCTTTAGGGCAACCTCACTTCACACATTTCCTGAGCCAGCACCTGCCTTCCTCTCCTCTGATCACCTCAGCGCTGTGGACTCGCTCTGGCATCATCCCAACACACCAAGGCACTCTGTTGCACACGCTTGTCACTCAGGGCGCACTTTGGCATGCCGTGGACGCGCACCAGCACATTGTAGAGCCGACCAACGGCGGCAACCACGCGCCATCTCCTCCTCCATCGCCAGCCAGCCCAACCCCACACGCCACCACCATCCTGCTGCTCCCTAGTCACCTCGGCGTCAACTCGGAGGACCTCTCCACGTCTCCTCTCCGAGCGCCGGCGAGCACAACAGGCACCCGAGGCAAGTCCCTGTGTCCGTGCCTACATAAGGGAGCCCAGGAGCTCGTTTTCCTCCCATCCCCCCCCCTCTCCACCCACTGGAACCCAAATAGCAACCGAATTCAGCTTCCCAACTCGCCATTGCTGCTCAAACTCAAAACCTTCCGCCGCCTCAAAGCCAAAAATCCGAGCCATATAAGCATGAATAGGCGATCTCCTCCTCACCATTGAACTCAACGTCTCAAGCCGACCTGATTTCTCCCTTCAACCGCTCGGATTAGCCACCATGGCCGGAAACCCAAATCCTCGCCGGAGTTAACCGCCGGTCTTGCTCCTCCCCAAGCTTGAAGCTCGGTACCGCCCGCTCTGGTAACCGGTAAGGCCAGCAGCCGACAGGTGGGCCTTGGGCTTGGTTGGTTAAGTGAAGACACCGAGCAACCATTCCCGCCTGCCCGCTCAGAAAGCGTAAAAGCTCTGTGAAGGAAGTGCAAAATCAGAAAAACCCTCTGGTTCTCCCTCTAGAACCGGTCCTGATCTTCGGTTCGACCGGTTCAGCAGTTTCTATCCCGGTTCTTGAAAAACTTCCAAAATGGGAGTTGTTCCAAAATTTATTTCCCAGCTTTTGGTTCAAACCAATTTTCAAAAATCCAAATTTTCTCTTCTGTACAGAGAGTAAATTCAAATACCTTATTTAGATTCAAACTCTTTTCAAATTCCTTTTTAACCTTTGAATCATTCCAAGACTTTCTAACATGTTAAAGCTTCACACTTCTAAACTTAGCACAAAAACACATATATAAGTACATGTTGCATTATTCAAAGGAGGAGGAAGGTATTTATAAAACCTAAAACCCTAACTTCAAACCTCATGCACATATATATGTTTTATTGGCACCCCTAACATGATGAATCTTCCAAAAATATCTTGAAACCAGAAAGCATGCATGCCGATCCTTGTGCTTGTTCCTGGTGATGCTTGGCTCTTATCTGAAATTTTTCTGAACGTGTAATTGACGGTGTGAGGTACGTTCGTCAGGAGGAACCCGAAGTATCCCCGCGACCGGAGCAAGACCAAGACCTGCTAGGCAAGCTTTCCACCATTGATCATGTTGAAATCCCAAGTTTATGAAATATTATTTTGATTACGAAACATGCATGCTATGTTTATTAATCATTATTTTATGTAGCGTAGTTATGCCAATGCTTAGAGAACCCTGGTCCGACCCTGAACTCCTTGTAGCCCTAAGGACTATGTATTCCGAGAATGTTAACAGAAAAGCTTAGGGTAGAGTATATACATATATACATGCTTAGCCCTGCCGTAGTGAAGTTAGGGTTTAAAAAAAAATTAAAAAGGTGATAACACTCCATATTTCATGTGGTGAACTCTTGGAAACGGACCGTCGTGTCCGGAGGTGTATGAAGGTAGCATAGCCATGGGTTGGTATGTTTTACCGTAAATGGTTTGTGAAACCAAAAATAAAAATGGAGAAGATTTTGATTCGGGTTGGAAATGAAGGGTGGAAGGAGGGAGCTTGTTTAAAGAGCGAGGTAAGGCCCGGCGTGGTTGTCGCTGCCCGTTTATGGGAGTGGTGTGGAGTCCCTCTCGGATCACCTAAGGACCGATCTTAAGTGCCGTTTGGCCAAGTCTTACCGTACGTCCACATGTCTTTTATGGGAATGACTTGATCTAGTACCCGGAATGAACTAGCATGAACCCGTAGGCAGTGTGTAGCGTGCAGGTGAGGTTGCATCCTCTGTAGAGAAAAATTTCCGCGGGAAAGCGATGGCTTGTTCACCACAAAGTTGGAACACCAACCTCCTTGCAAACGATGATACTGACTCAAGCTAGGTTTGAGACATGTCCTTCTGGCGGGTTCATGGCTGGGTTCACATCGGTGAAGAGTCTCGTTGTACTAGCTCTGGTAGTATGCAGTGCACGGTATGCCCAGAGCGACCTACATCGTGTGGGTAAAGCGGTACCACCTCTGTAGAGGGTTAAAACTATTCGAATAGCCGTGTCCACGGTCAAGGACGAACTTGGTTAGGCCACACTAAAGTAGATTGACTTTCAAAGTCAAAATGGGTTATGGGCTTAAAGACGCGATCCGTCGTGTTCGCAGGGTGACATGCAAATTCCCGTTGAGTCGGGAAGAGTGAAGAAGGGATTTCCCCGTGGACTCGGGCAAACCCTAGTATCCCCGTCGTACCGGGTGAGCTGAGGCTCCCTGCTGAAGCGGGTGATCACCAGGCTTTCCGGTGAATAGGAAAGCACAGTTATGATTCCCGTTGTAACGGGAAGAGCAATTCGAGCAGGTATCTTATCTCGTTGCGTCGAGATACTTTACTAAAATTGCTTTAATATCCATTTACATTTTTCAAATGCAAGCTTACTTTTACGCACAATATGAAACCTAGGATAGAACCAATTTCTTGATAATTTCCTTGCATGCTCATAAATATGCTAAACTCCCTGGCGGAGGCTTGCGAGTACATTCAATGTACTCACCTGGCTTGTTATGTGGCCAGACGATGAGGAGGAGTACCAGACCGGAGATAGCGACAGTGATTTCGAGGCGTAGGGTTTCCCCCCCAGTCAGTTGCCTGTGGTTCGGCATATTGATGGGCCACCTACCGCGTGTTAATTTCCGCTGCTGTTTTAAATTCGGCCAATAGGCCTGGCATGTACTAAGTAAAGACCAATTATGGCTAAGTGTGTAATGAACAATATATTGCAAGTTTATGCTAACAAGTGCTTGTGTGTATCGGCTACTGATCCAGGGACCGATACAGTAAACACAAGGGTTTATCCGGCCTCAAAACCGGGTACGCCACACACATGCTGCTTCGCTATGGCTGAAGCTCGAAGCAATCTGCATGACCAAAGATCTGACCAGCAAGATGCATCTCAAGCAAAAGTTGTTTTTGCACAAGATGCAAGAAGGTGGTAACTTGCTTGATCACATCTCTAATTTCAAGGAGATTGTTGCTGATCTAGCATCATTAGATGTTAGTTATGATGAAGAAGATTTGGGTTTGATTATCTTGTGTTGCTGCCTAGTTCATATTCTGGTTTTAGAGACACCATGCTATATAGCAGAGATACTCTCACTCTTCATAAGGTTTATGAAGCTCTGCATTCCAAGAAGAAGATGAGACAGATGGTGTCAGATGATTCAAGTGGCTCACATGCTGAGGGCTTGTCTGTCAGAGGTAGATCTGAGAAGAAAAACCATAATCATGGTCATGAAAAAAGCTCTGCCTGTGCCACAGGTCAGAGAAACAGGTCAAAGTCCAGAGGAAAGGACAAGTTTTACAGATACTGCAAACGTGATAGACATGACATTTCTGAGTGTTACAAGTTGAAGAACAAGGAGAACAGAAAAGGCACAAAGTCGAAAGATAAGACTGATGCTGCTACCAACTGTTCTACTAACTCAGATATCGAGTCTTTGGTGGTCATTGCTAGAACCTCTGCTAGCAACCGTGACACGGCTGACCACCTCAGCTGTGCCAGCTCCAGCTGTGACACAGGTGATCATCCCACCTGTGACACATATATTCGTCTCACCTGTGACACAGCTGCTAACACAGGTGTTGGCCTTTTGAATGCTGTTGCCAGTTCAACTGGACAGAGAGCTGCCACAAATGAGTGGATTCTTGACACTGTTTGCACATATCACATCTGTCCTCACAGAGATTGGTTCAGCTTCTTTGAGCCGTTAAGCAATGGTGGATCAGTTCTTGGCCATGACGATTCATCTTGCAAGATAGAGGGCATTGGCTCGGTTCAGATCAAGATGTTTGATGGCATGATCAGAACACTGACAGATGTCAGATATATTCTAAAGATGAAGAGAAATCTCATTTCATTGAGCTACTTTGATGGTAAGGGGTACCATTATTCAGGTGGTGATAGTTGCTTGAAGATCACCAAAGGTTCTCTTGTGGTGATCAAGGCAGACTTGAGGAAGTCCAGTGGACTATGCTATCTCCATGGCAGTACAATCTCAGGCAATGCCGCCCCTGTAATTCCTCAAGATGCTTCTGGTTCTGATGCATCAAACCTTTGGCATATGCGTCTTGGACATATGAGCAAGTCTGGTCTGGAAGAGCTGAGCAAGCGTGGATTACTTGAAGGATATAGTGGAAGCCTGAAGTTCTGTGAGCATTGCATTTTCGACAAGCACAAAAGAGTGAAGTTCATCACTTCAGCTCACACAACTGAAGGAATACTTGATTATGTGCATTCTGATTTGTGGGGGCCATCCAGAAAGCCATCCTTTGGTGGAGCTCGTTACATGATGACCATTATTGATGATTACTTATGAAAAGTTTGGCCCTATTTTCTCAAGCACAAGTCAGAATCATTCTCTGCCTTCAAAGAGTGGAAGACAATGGTTGAAAACCAAACTGAGAAGAAAGTTAAGAAGCTTCGAACTGATAATGGCATGCAGTTCTGCTCCAAACAGTTCAAGTCATACTGCAGGTCTCATGGCATTGTGAGACACTACACTGTTCCTGGCACTCCTCAACAAAATGGTGTAGCTGAGCGTATGAATAGGACCATTATCTCCAAGGCCTGTTGCATGTTGTCCAATGCAGGTCTGAACAGACATTTTTGGGCTGAAACTGTCTCCACTGCGTGCCACCTTATCAATATGTCACCTTCCACAGCAATTGATAAGAAAATACCCATTGAGGTTTGGTCTGGTTCTCCTGCAGACTATTCTAGTCTGAGAGTGTTTGGGTGCCCTGCTCATGCTCATGTTGACAATGGGAAGCTTGAACCAAGGGTAGTTAAATGTATATTTGTTGGCTATAAGCCTGGTGTGAAAGGTTTTAAGCTATGGAATCCTGAAACCAAGAAGATGATAGTCAGCCGAAGTATTGTCTTCAATGAGGCTGCAGTTGATCAGCCCAGAGAGTCTGAGGATAGTGGACAGAAGTCTAACTCTGAGGTGGAGCATTTGGCTAAGTTCAGTGATTCTCATGCACCTGTCCCACAGGTGATTGCACCTGTGCCACAGGTGACAGCTGTGCCACAGCCAGCTCTAGGTCAGCCAGCTGTGCCACAGGTAACTCATGACCTGCCAGCTGTGCCACAGGCAGGTGACGCAGGTGGTAATATGCCTGCTGCTGTGAACACTCCACAGCATTCCATTGCAGTTAATAGGCCCAGAAGGGATCCTAAACTTGTCAGGAGGTTAATTGAAGAAGCAAATATGGTTGCTTATGCTTTCAGCGTCGCAGAGGAAATTGAAGGATCTGTCGAACCTTCTTCATATTCAGAAGACATTATCTCTGCTGATGCAAGCAAATGGATGACTGTAATGTATGATGAAATTGAGTCCCTTGACAAGAATGGCACATGGGATTTAGTGAAACTGCCCAATGACAAGAGACCGATAAGTTGTAAATGGGTCTTCAAGTGCAAGGAGGGTTCTACTCCTAATGATGGGACAAGATACAAGGCAAGGCTAGTTGCCAAAGGCTACAGCCAGATTCTAGGTATTGATTTCAATGAAGTGTTCTCCCCTATTGTGAAGCATCATATGAGCTACAGCAATTAGATGTCAAAACTGTATTTGTTCATTGGGAGTTGGATGAAGACATCTATATGAATCAACCTGAAGGCTTTACTGTTCCTGGTAAAGAGAAGCTTGTCTGCAAGTTGAAAAAGTCACCGTATGGATGAAGCATTCCCATAGGCAGTGGTACAAGAGGTTTGACACCTTTATGATTTCTCAAGGCTTTAAAAGATCTGACTATGATAGCTGTGTCTACTTGAGATCTGTTAATGGATCTACCATTTATTTGCTATTGTACGTTGATGACGTGCTGATTGCTGTTAAAGATAAAGCAGATGTTGCAAATTGAAAAAACAATTAAGTTCTGAATTTGATATGAAGGATCTGGGTGCTGCAAAGAAGATTCTTGGCATGGAGATTTCCAGAGACAGATCTGCTGAAAAATTGTACCTCAGTCAGAGAGGTTACATTGACAAGGTGCTTCACCGATTCAATTTTCAAGATGCCAAACCGGTTTCTACACCATTAGCTGCACACTTCAGATTATCATCAAGCTACTGTCCAAAGTCAGAAGAAGATGATGAGTACATGTCTAGAGTTCCCTATTCGAGTATTGTTGGCTCTCTCATGTATGCCATGGTCTGCTCCCGTCCTGATTTAGCTCATGCCTCGAGCGTTGTGAGCAGATTCATGGCTAATCCTAGAAAAGAGCATTGGAAAGCAGTCCAATGGATATTCAGGTACCTTCAGGGTACATCTAATGCTTGTTTGTATTTTGGGAAATCTAGAGGTGGAATTGTTGGATATGTTGATTCCGACTTTGCTGGCGATTTGGACAAGAGAAGATCACTCACAGGCTATGTGTTCACCATTGGTGGCTGTGCTGTGAGTTGGAAGGCAACCCTGCAGTCAACTATTGCATTGTCTACTACTGAGGCTGAATACATGGCCGTTGTTGAGGCATGCAAGGAGGCTACTTGGTTGAGAGGATTATATTCAGAGCTTTGTGGAGATTTATCCTGCACCACTATCTTCTGTGACAGTCAAAGTGCAATTTGCCTTACAAAGGATTCCATGTTCTATGAGAGAACTAAGCACATTGATGTCAGATTTCATTTTATCATAGATGTTGTCAAGGGTGATGTCAAGGTGACCAAGATCAGCACACATGATAATGCTGCTGATATGATGACAAAGCCAGGTCCTACAGCTAAGTTTGAGCTTTGCTCAAGCTTGGTCGGTGTTAAAAGATAGTCCCTTGTGACTATTGACGCATGGCGCATGATGAACTGTTAAATCAGTTGAATTTGTTATCCCAAGCATTACAAGGAAGGAATGAATTTGTCTGAAGGTAGAGTTTGTTGGAGTTTGCTCCAAATTCCTGTCACCTCTTTGCAAAAGACGTTCCGCATTATCGGTGTCAGCCAGCAGTGTCACCCAGCAGTGTCACCCAGCTGTGTCAGCCACCTGTGTCACATGTGGTTTATCACCTGTGACACAGGTAGCTGACACAGGTAGGGTTAGCTTACCTGAGTCAGATGCTAGCATGTTAAGTGTTCTGCCTATGTCAGTCAGCTGTGTCACAGGTAGTAACACAGATACCCCCTTAACCACATGTTACTATATATACCCTACCTTGTAGTCGTTATGGGATAAACCAAGCATTGTAAATCCCTAACTGGTTAGGACTTTATTCATAGTGAAGTTGACGTCTTCGTGCGTTCGTGGTTTTCACCCTTTCTAGGATTTCCATGTAAAACTCCCTGTGTACTTTGGATCGTGTGTGTAAAACTCCCTGTGTACTTTGGATCATGTGTGTACTCTGTTTTCTTGTGCACATTCTCTGCTTGATTCTTGCCACATTAGGTTCCGCTACTCTGATTTCTCTCTCCCTCTGGTTCGTCCATCTCTAACAGATAAATCTCTCCATTGATGAATCCACGCGGGTACGGGCGTGGGGACCCTAAGCCTCATTTTTTCCCTGTCACTCTCACCAGACTACGTGTCAGACTGAGCGGCCCACTTGTCAAGGATACCGGGGCCCACAGGCAGTTGATTGGGAGCAAAATTCCCCACGCTGTAGTGAAGTGGCCTTTTTGGTTTTACTAGTGGACACGTGTCACGATGTAACTGGTAAAAAATCGCCGCAGGAGGCCTCTCCTTACAGAATCGCTACGCTCTTTTCATTTTTTTAAGGGATTTCCACGGAAAGCTAAGAGGTATCTTGTCACATAGAGCTTAAACAATTGGCAACAAAAATTTATCTGTGAAGAAGAGCTAAAATGGTAGTCCGTAAATTTTAGTCTCTATGCGTAGAGCTAAGATGACTGAGAAATTGAACTGGTTTCAATAGTCATTTAGACATCAACATGGTCTCCGATATTACAGTGTATACTTGACAATTATATTTTGTGTCTGGATGTTAGCAAATCCTGTATTTAAAATGAGACAAAAATAGGTAAAAATATTGTTGACAAAGAATTTAGTAATAATATTTGCACATGACTAGTCCAGAAAATTCAAAATGTTGACTAGATGCAATATAATAAGACATCTAAAAAAGAATAGAGTGCTAATTTTAGGTGCAACTTAATAATGTCTTTACTCCCCCCTAAAGCAAATCAGCTTTTTTATCTCATAACGTGATGAGATTTCTGAAAAGAACGATGAGTTCTACTTATGTTCTCTACTAAAGGTAAACATGGAAAATCAGCCCCTCCTTAGTCCTTACATGATGAAGCCATGAAAAGTTAAGACTCTGACACATCTCCTCGTGGAGCTCTGTCCAGTTGAGTGAAAATGTCTAAGAAAAGAAAAGAGAGCTGTGTGGATGTCTAGCTGTCCATGGCCCACAGCTTCTAGGCCTTTAGACCAACAACAGATGCCCAGTAGGAGGAGGTGGCCAATCAAAAGACACTGCGCAAACATGAATCCATGCCAAGGCCCTTTCAGCTATTGAAACGGATCGATCACACATGAGCAACTCGAGGCCCAGAGCCAGCCTTATCGTTGACCCGAACAACCACTTCACACCCGAAAGAAAATGTTTCCTTGTGTGCGCTGCAAAGCGCAAGGGATGAGTGATATGTTATGAGATCTCAATATGGTACCAGCCGCACCACTAGAACGAGCTCATGCTTAAAGGTTGCTGCTGCTTTCAACTTTTTCAAGTCTTCAATGGAAAAGCTGCACACCCAAATTCACAGCCACCTTTGGCCTCTGCAACGAAGCTGTATATGATAATATGACTTGAACCCTAGGCGAGCCCAGTGTCACAAGTTGTAGAATGATTGGAAGATGGTTGCAGTGTGGTCTTAAAGGCAACAGGAGAGACTGTTTGGATGGATGAACCAATTATTCAACTGCCAAGAAATGATGAATACCCAGACTCTCACATGACAAACAGAAAATTCTAGTACATGCTAAAGATTCATCCATCAGTGTATTGTGTTTCCAGTATCAGTATCAGAGGGCGAGCAAATCATGTTATATGTCTATGTTGGCTAGCTTTGAAGGGTGACGACGGCGACCAACTTTTGAACGCTGCATTCATGGACCTGAGCCTGACAAGGCCTGATCACCTGCACATTTGAGCTCCGCTCATCAATGTAACGGTGAACGACAGGACAGGCTTCAACGCCTCACTTACATGCTGATTTAAGGCTTCAGCTGCCCAGCGACAATATAATGCATCTCATACTGATAGGCTCTTGTAGGTCAAGCTCCGGGTAGCAAGTAACGAGACAATATCATGCATGTACAGGAGTTCAATCCAAAACTAAATTATTTTGAAATAACTAAAATAGAGGGGATACATTCTTCGTCAGAATTGTCCTTCTTTCCAGGAAATCCATAGCCAGAAGAGTGCCGCTAAGGCTAAGGACGTGGAGGGTGTAAAAACTGCAACACGGTGACATGGTCTTTCTAAGATGACCGGGACATTTTCCTCGCCGGGAGCGCTTCGACGTAGCAAGGACGGTAAGGGAATGCACCATGGATGACTTGTAGATTGTTGACATGATCTTTTAGGATATATGCAACCTAAATACTATATTATCGGGGAACGGAGATGATATGCCACCACCGTATTTGAGGAGGAGCACGTCTTTGTACGGACGGAATCCGACGATACCACAGCCCAACCCCAAATGGTCTGCAGCGGCACTTTTATCCAAGTTGATGCAGTTGTGCTCGTAGTTCACGAGTACCCGGAACCATCTGTGCTCCCGAGTTCTTCAGCCTCATCATTGCTATCTTGTCTTCCTCCTCTTCGTCTTCTACCTCGTTATCTTTATCTTTTTCGTCGTCCTCTTCATTTTGTGCCTCATCATCGTTAACTTCTTCCTCTTCCTCCTCATCCTCCTCATCCTCCCCTTTCTCTTCAATGCCATCATCTCCATCGTCATTATTGTTTTCCTCATTCGTACTATGTTCGAATAGGCTGACTAGTTCTTTGCTGCTTTCAACCCCCTCCCATCTCATCCTCAGTTGTATCCTCAAATAATTCATCGCACAATTGTGTGATACGAGGTCGGCCTCGTGTGCCGACGTCCACCCCAGCTGGCCGTCGGCCGATTCTGTCAGCACCCATACCTGAAGTTGAAGCTTGTTGAGCACCCCTCTCTCGTAGATCGGTAAGACACACCTCCTGGGCAGTGCCGACAGATGTAACTGCTCGTAATCATAAGGATTCCCTGGGAGCTGGACCATGTCGTACGTCCTCCCCGAGCAATGCAGGATCATGAGGACGCCGCTGTGGCAGTGCACGAAGAGGCCGGAAGAGCTACCCGCGCCAGTACTCGGCCGACCGCCACGTTCGATCCTCCTGACCGCGCTGCGTGGTGACACCACGTCGTAGAGGTGTCTCGGGCCGCAACGCCCTGGTGCAAACTCCTGGCTCTCCCACTGGCCGAAACACAAACATAGGCAATACCTTCTCCTTCGGCACCTCGACCACCGGCACGTCGGACCGGCTTGCAGAACCAGATGTCTCGTTGGCGTGTGACTCATGTTGCTCTTCTTCGGATGGTTGCTCTTCCTCTTCAGATGGTTGCTCTTCTCCAAACAAATTGGGTAGGAACGGTTGCTCTAAATCGATCCAGCAAGGTTCCCTCGTTGTATTTCGATGCACTGCATCCGCCTGAACCAGCGCGAGGACATCTTTTATGTGGGGGTAGAAGAACACCTCGTGATGCCGCGACACGGCTGGGATAAAGGCGAGGAACATGCCCTCGTTGCTGCATGGCCACAGTGTCAGCGGGCATACCGCACCGTCGTCGCCGGGTTGCATACGTAGGTATCCTTGGGAGGAACAGACCGTTGCAGTGCTGCCGTACGCATGCCGGCCCAGTCGTTCCAAAAAAGAGGACATCGGTAGCCGGGCTCGTCGGCGCTGCGTGGCCGCCGCGAGCGTGACGCTGGCGGGGCGAAGAAGGCGGAATTGGACGAGAATCCGTAGTATGTGGCAAAGATGCAAGGAATTCGCGCGGGAAGTCATGCGGGAGGAGGAGGCTGTGGGCGTCGACAATGGCGCACCATGTGACCGAAACTCGGGGAGGGCGCGGCCGGGGAGGCGGCCGAGGATGTCGAGGAGTAGTTCGTATGGGAAGCAGATGCCGTTGGCGTCGTTCGCATTCATCACGCCGGGTCGCATGCAAACTCGCGGTGTACACGTACGAGGCGCTCTGGGAAACAAACAAGGATGAGAAATACGATCTAGTGATTGTGGAGATTGAGAAAAGTTTGGTGTAGTTCGTATACTGTACAATGGTACTCCTTAAGGTATAGTTGGAGTACCAATCAAATCTGGTAGAAAAAACTTTTCATCTTTGCTACTGTACGGTTTTCTCCTCCGTAATTCCCAATCGATCGATCGAGCGCAAACTCCTGCTCTAGTGTGTCGCGCCTGCTCTCCACTGCGCCGCCGCCTCTCCTCGCCGGCGCACGCCAGCGGCCGAGCAATTAGCGCCGCCGCTCCACTCCCCCCGCGCCGCCGCCTGTCCGTGCGAGCGCACACCGGTGACTCTCCTCGCGGGCGCATGCCACTGCGTCCCACCGCGTGGCCGCCTCCCACCGCGCGGCCACCTGTCCTCTCCGGCGCTCGCCACCGCCCGAGCAACCAGTGGCGCCGTTCCTCTCCCACTGGGTCGGTGTCGCTCCTGTCCCCCGCGCCGCCGGCTCTCCGCGCGGGTGCACGCCGCCGGCGCCTCTCCTCGCCGGCGCTCGCTGTCGCTCGATCAACCAGCGGCGCCGCTCTTCTCCCACTGCGCCGCCATTGCTCCTCTCCCCCCGTGCCGCCGGCTCTCGGCGCGGGTGCACGCTGCCGCCCCGAGCAACCGCCGCGTCTCCTCCCGATCCATCGAGCAGCGCTATCGCCTCTCCTACAGATCCACCGCGTGGCCGCCTGTCCTCGGCGGTGCACGACGCCGCCTCAAGCTGCCATCGTCGCCGCCTGTCCTCCTGATCGCCCGCGCCGCCCCCTCCTCTCCTCGGCTGATCCTTGGTGCTTGCCGTCGTCTCCGCAGGGTCAATGCCGCGCGGTTGCTCACCAGGTCAACAGGTGCTTCGCAGTTCTACATATGCATCACGTCATCCATCTCAGTTGATTCATGATCTAGTTGCTGCTAACATGGTTAATTAGTACTATTGATTGGTAGCATGTTACAGCTAATGATGTGTACTTTAAGTCTCTCGTTGTGGCTATTTTGTTTGCTCAGCTGTATCTCGGTGGTACAACGTGTTTTGTCTTGGATCCTAGTAGAACAAGACATATATAAGTGACCTTAATGCAGAATCGAATGCATATAATAAAATATGATTATTTGTATTTGCTATCTCCACAATATTCAATGGGTATTTTAGTAGTATGTTCTTCTGATGAGTTCTGTCGACAACCGAGGTCTGAGATAGATGTAATTTTTGTAATTTAGTTCTCCGACGAAAGTATGTGTTGATTGCTTTTCACATGTCAACTACTAGATCGTTTGTGGTTATCTATTTAATTACCTTGCATTGATGCTGTGATGAGACTTATATGTAGTGGTTATTGAGGTTTCTGTTTTATATTGATCATGCTCCCATGATGTGATGTTCCAGTGCAGTTCTGCTTAGTAATTATGATGCTTGATAATGGCATGTGTCAGAGTATTATTCCGGCAATACTAACTATGGGGCGGCGTGAGCACAGCAAATCAGGATGGGTGCACACGGGAGACAGGATTTAGACAGGTTCAGGCCCTCACGGAGAGGTAATACCCTACGTCCTGTGTTTGGTGGCTAGTATAGCTTGTATCCCGAGTGCCACAAGCCCTGGAGATTCGATCTCGAGGTTGCTTGGACTTGAAAACAATGGAGGTTGTCTATGACCTAGTGAATCCTTCTCGATCGGAGGTTCCCTACCGGGCCTTATATAGGCGACCGGGGTAGGATTACAAGAGTCCGAATCGGTTAACAGATTGATTTCCTAACTTGTTACAACTGATTCCGGGTATCCCGGATAGGTATTAGTCCTTGTCTTGTACTCCACGTTGAAGAGGCGCCCCCGTGTTGGAATCGGACTCCGAGTAGTCGGCCCGGCCCATCCCGTGGCCAGAGGGCCGGATTCGTCCTCCTTGATGATACCCGAGTGCCATGTCATCATCAGTAGCCCCCCGAGTTCTTCACGATCTCACTGCTGCCGGTCTTCACCTCTGGTCGAGCTTTCCGACTGACTTCGGCTAGCTAGGAGATTGCGAAGGACTAATTGAACGCCTGTAAAAAAGACAATTAGAGCCAAGTAACATTCACCCGTAAGGCAGGAATGTCAAGGCGGGTGAGCTATTAACGGGTAAGCTTTGGTGGCACCCGGCCCATCCCTAGGGACAGGGGCCGGCTGATAAACCAGCGTGGGGCATGCCATAAATCCCAACTGAATTTCCGAGTAGCACCCAGCCTGCCCGAGTAGGCTAAGGCTAGCTAGAGTCCCCTGAAGGAATGCCTCCGAAACTCGCGTCAGAACCAGAGAAACAAGCCATGGCGCATAGGTTCCCGAGTTACGAAGCCTTACGCCGGGTCATTCCACTGAATCTGGGGATCCTAGATACCAAAGCCTCCGAGACTTAAGTGCTCGGCAGGTCCGGGCGGAGAATCCGGCAGCTCCGAGTTGCTCAGCATCCGACTTGTGGCCTACAGGAGGCACGCCATTACTGCCCCTCACTCGGGTGTACTCAGGCGACTGTGTTCCTGCTTGAGGCCAGCCTCTGATACCCTTCACGACCGAAGCGCCCGGTTTCGATTCTTCCGATAACCGGCTAGTGATCTGCGGGAAATACGCTTCGGCCGCCATTTGGTGGAGACGTATTCCGTCGGGTTATTAAGCCTGGGAGGCCAGCCGTCGGATCTCCCTTCATTAGCCAGCACGAATCGCGGCGCCGCCAGGTCATGGGCGCGAAAAGGACGCGACGTGGCCCGCCAGATGCACGTGAGGGAATCTGAAGGGGCGCATCGTGGGGCGCGGCGGATCCGGACATGTGCGGACGTGGGGAAACCAAACCGTCGGCCCGTCCCTTTATATTCTAAAGAGATCGCGGGTTTGGCCCACGCATCCATTCGCCTTCTCCTTCCTCTTGCGCCCGAACTCTTCGCCTTCTCTTCTCCCAAATCCGCCCGCACGCGCCGCTCCGCCCAAAACCCTAACCTCCGCTTCAGCCACCTCGGATGCAATCTCCGCATTGGGAAGCCGATCCGACCGAAGCCGAAGAGGACGCCTTGGTTTGGAAGCTGCTGAGCGAAGGGGATACACCCACCAGCCCAATGGCCCCGTGGATGAAATCGTCGGCGACGGATTCCCGGCTGGAGATCCTCGTGCGGTTCGGGCTGCTGCCGCCGAGGGAGTTGGTCGAGTGGCGCGCCGCCGCAGAGGAGACCATCCCCACTCCGAACACCGGCGAGCTGGTCGTCCACGGCCCCTTCTTCGAGCGTTGATTCTCGGTTCCAGTCAACCCATTCCTGCGGGGGCTGCTCTACTACTACGGGTTAGAGCTCCACAACCTCAACCCCAACAGCATGCTCCACGTCGCTTGCTTCATCACCCTCTGCGAGTGCTATCTCGGCATTCGGCCCCACTTCGCCCTGTGGAAGCACCTCTTCATGGTGAAGCCACAGCCGAGCAGGGACAACCCGGCCGTAGTGGGCGGCGCCGGGTTCCAGCTGAGGTCCGGGGCGGCGAAGAGCTACCCGGCCCCGCTGATGCAGTCGTTGAACAAAGGCTGGCACGCCTATTGGTTCTACTGCGCCAACCCCGAGCCATCGCTGCCAGCTTTCTCGGGCCAGCCTCCAGAGGTCAGGCCGAGCTGGTCGGACCTCCCGCTTGACAGGGAGCAGGACAACGTCTCCGTCCTGATGGCGCAGCTCGAGGAGGCGATGAAGGCCGGGGTCACCGGGGCGGTCGTCGCCGCGACCTTCGTCCGGTGGCGGGTGCAACCCGCCAAGCTGCGGGCGCACCCCATGTTCGAGTACACCGGCGAAGGTGACGCGACCCGGGAGTCCACGGAAGAGCTCACGGAGGGTGAGGTCCAGAGCCGGCTCGAGAGGATCCTGGCCCAGGGGACGAGCCTGGACTTCTCCGGGCGTCCGCCACCCTTCTGCCGGGCGAACCCGCCGAGTGACGTAAGTAACCAATTCCAGCTTTTTTGGTTCTTTCCTCATTTCTTCGCCGAGTCTCACTCGGGATTTGCCTTTGTGTTTCGGCAGGTCCTGTTCGGCTTCTGTTCCAACGCTCCCCTCCCGGAGGACGAGATATGGAACCAGCCGCGATATGCTGACGTCCCGAGCGGCGGGGCACCACCGCAGGGAGCAGTCGGGGCTTCTTCTTCCGACGCCGGGTCTTCGAAGGGCGCCGGGTCTTCGAAGGGCGCCGGTCCTTCCAAGAGGAAGGCCCCGGCGGTCGCGGCCCCCCGCCCTCCTCCGCCGAGCGCGCCGGCCCCGGAGGAGGACGAGGATGAAGATGATGCCCCTCTCCGCGTGAAGAGGCAGAAGGCGTCGGCGGGCCCTGCCCGGAAGGGACAAGGCCGCTCCGCCGCGGGTCCGACGCCTGCTGCGGCGGGCTCCGCTTCCTCGGGGCAGGGCGGCTCTGCCGCCGGCCCTGATTCGGTGGCTCCGTCTGCCGCGGAGACCGCTTCGGCCGGACCGGGTGGCTCCGCTGCTGGGGCTAACCCGGTGGCGCCGGCTATCACGGGGGCCACTTCGGCAGAGCGGGATGACTCCGCCGCTGGCGTCGAGCCTGTGGCGCCGGCTGACGCGGGAGCCGCTCCGGCGCAGGCTACCGCTCTGAGTGACAGTCCTCGGGCGGCCAGGGATGACGTTCCCCCCAGCCGGGGGGAGAAAAGAGACGCGGACACCGCCTTCGGGGCGCAGGGTGGACCGGGGACCTCGGCGGCCCCGATAGCTGCTGCAACCGGGGGGCGAGCTACGGGGTCCAAAAGGCGCATTCCCGTTCCCCGATCCGCCAAGTAAGTGTCTCGGCAATTGTCTTCCTGTTTGTGTTCTTCAAAGGCTGACGAGCTCAAACTCCTCAGGACGCGGCGGGCGGGGGACATCCCGAAGGCTCCCGCGAGCGTCCCGGCACCCGGCCAAGGCGGGGATCCCCCGGCGGCGGACGTCCGGCCTGCGTCGCCCCTGCCTACGACCTTGTCGTCGCCTCCCCAGCAGTCCCCCGAGCGGCCCAGTGCGCAGCCCGCTTCGGCTGCCGAGCCTCGGGGGGAGGAGCCCCCCATCGAATTGCCAACTCAAGAAGCGCCTGGGGACGCCGGGCGAGCTTTGGTGGCCGTAGGAGGGGCGAGTCCCAGGTCGGCTGGGGCCACCCCACGGGGCCGTGGGAGCGACCGTGGCCCGCCCCCGCCGATGGAGGAGTTCAGCGGTGCTGCTCCTCGCCAGCCGTCCTCCGAGCTGGTGCGCCGGCCGCTTCGGGTCCGTGAGTCGGACCCGTGGCAGCCGGGCATGACGATCCGGGAGATCGACGACCTTGCGGAGAAGAAGGAGTGGAATGACGCGACAGAGGTCGCGGCTCAGCTTGGCAAGATGCTCCCGACCTTGCTGAAGACTATGAAGCAGGGAGCCAATCTGCTGAACGGGAGGTTGCGCCCGTTGATGCAGGTAAGTCCCCTGTACTTTCGAAGGGTGTATCCGTAGAGAGTAGCCCCCGGGCCTCTGCCCGACTAAAGTAGTCGGGTGGAGGGCCCTTAGCTGTTTGTAGTTGTCACTTTGGGTGCACGAACAGTGCACCCAGAGGGTGTAGCCCCCGAGCCTGCGTTCGACTAGGATAGTCGGGCGGAGGGTTTGTTTGTCCTTTTGAGTTTGACTCTGGGTGCACGAACAGTGCACCCAGAGGGTGTAGCCCCCGAGTCTCTGCTGGATCCTTGGGACCGAGTGGAGGGTTTTGACGATCTTCCCGGGTGACTTTATTCTGTTGTCTTCTCTTTTTGCAGAATCTGAATCAGCGGTCGCAACACAAGACTGCTTTTATGCAGGACCGGCTCTCGGTCCTTGACCGACTCGACCTGCGGAAGGCCGAGTGGGACAAGATGGCTGCGAGCTGGCAGTCGGCAGAGGATATGGCCCGCAAGCGCGGGGCGGAAGTCACCGCTCTGAAGGCGGGCCTGTCGCAGCAGATCGCCTGCACCAAAGGTGAGGAATCCGAGTGGCGTTTTGCCGGCCTTTGCTGCCGTCTATCTTGCTCATGTGCTGCTTTTTGTAGCCACCGAGGAGAAGGCCGTGAAGCTCCAGGAGGACCTCGAGGCGGTGCAGGCCCGCACTCAAGAGCTGGACGCCGCGAAGGACCGGATCCGCCAGCTCGAGGAGGTGCTCGCGGTGGAGAAGGTCCGTGCGGATCAGCTCGAGCGGAAGGCAGCCGACTCAGCGGCGGCTGCCGAAACGGCAAAGAGGGGAGCCGCCGAGGCTGAGACTGGTAAGTTTTCGATCCGGGCTTAGAACGAGTCGGGGTCCACGAGTCTTCACTGTTCACCGCTTGAGTGTTGTTTTTGCAGCTTTTAAGGCGCGCCTCGAGAAGGCCCGTGGGATGACCGAATCCTTGCTGACTGCGGGACGGGTGGCATGCGGCGCCCTGTGGTTGGAGGAGCCGGCCCCTGACTCCGTCGTGGGAGTCGCGGAGCGCCTGGCGCAAGCGCCTGACCAAGTGAAGAAAGTAGAGTCAGACGCCGCGCGGACAGGTGCCTCCATGGTTCTCACAGTGGCTCGGTCGCACTATCCACTGCTGGACATGGACGCGATCGGGGAGGGGTACGCTGCCGATGTCCCGGACGAAGAGATTCCGGAGTTGGTGAAGGTCGTCGAGGCGACGGCCGACTCCCTCATGGATCGCGCAGGCCTGTAAAAATAACAGTAGTAGTGAACGGCTCGGCGATGCCGAGTTATTATTTTTTGTTGGGACTCGGGAGGCCCGAGTGACTTTTGTAAGGACTCGGGAGGCCCGAGTGACTTTCTTTGTCATGCACTCGGGGATGCCAAGTAACGTGTATATAAATTGCTCAATCAGTTACTAAGTTTATTTTATCTGTGAAGGGACTTCATTCCCGTGCATGTCCGCTCATTTGTTTCCGTACTTTGCCAACCCGTTGTAGCCTCCATTGCGTAGGGATTAGCCGTGGGCGTGTGTCCCGTGTAGCGTAAGGTTGTGGCGTAAACCGGCGATTGGAGTCAAAGAGTCAACGCCGGGCTTTATACATGGTACTAAAAGAGTTCACAAATGCGGGGGAAACCACGCGATTGCCGAGTGCCTGCTACGAACGGGCGTAGCGGGCAGTCGGGGGGAAGAATTTATTCTGAATGAAAAAGGTGTCTCTTTATTCATGTGTTCACGTTTATAAAGTACTTAAGTGTGGGCTACCCGGTTTTAAGGCCGGATAACCCTTGTGTTTACTGTATCGATCCCTGGATCAATAGTCGATACACACAAGCACTTGATAACATTACCATACCATACATCGTTTATTACAAACCTTAGCCATAATTGGTCTTTAGATCTTACAAACCAGGCCCATTGGCCGAATAAAAACAGCAGCGGAATAATATAAGATGGATAGCCCGTCAGTATGCCGATCCACAGGCAACAGACTGGGGAGAAAACCCTACGCCTCGAAGTCGCTGTCGCTATCGCCAGCCTGGTATTCCTCCTCTTCGTCTGGCCACATAACAAGCCAGGTGAGTACATTGAATGTACTCGCAAGCACTCCGCCAGGGAGTTTAATACGGATATGAACATGCTCGGAATTTATCAATAACATGGCTCTATCCTATGTTTCATGTTGTGCGAGAAAGTAAGTTTGCATTGTAAATAAGTACATAGATATAAAAGCGATTTTATCCAAAAACATCTCGCCGCAGCGAGATAGGGTATTGCTCAAACACTCGCCCGTTGCAACGGGGAGTTCGGTTTTGTGCTTTCCGATACGACGGCAAAGCACGGTACTGCCCGGTTCCACAGGGAGACGCAGCTCGCCTCGTACTTACGGGGTTCCCAATCACCCGGTTCCTCAGGTAGACGACGCTGACCTCGTACTTACGGGGATTCTAAGGTTTGCCCGAGTCCACGGGAAAACCTGACTTCACACCTCCCGATACGAAGGGAACTTGGCAAACTGCCCTGCGAACACGACGGTTCGCGTCCTTAAACCCATAACCCAGAAATCCTTTTTGGGGCTCAGAGAGCCAAAACTACTTTAGTGTTGCCCGACCAAGTTCGTCCATGACCGCGGACGCGGCTATTCGAATAGTTTTTAACACTCTGCAGAGGTTGTACGACTTTACCCACACGATGTAGTTCACCCTGGGCATTCCGTGCACTGCATGCTACCAGAGCTATTACAACGAGACTCTTCGCCGGTGTGAACCCAGCCATGAACCCGTCAGAAGGACATATTCCACACCTAGCTTGAGTCAGTATCATCGCTACAAGGAGGTTGGTGTTCCAACTCTGTGGCGAATAATACCTCGTTAAAACCACGGGTTCATTCTCTACAGGGGTTAAACCCACCCCATCCGCACTCTACTAACTGCCCATGGGTTCATGCTAGTCCAGGACGGTTACTAGATCAAGTCCTTCCCACAAAGGACATGTGGTCGTACAGTAAGACTTGGCCAAACGGCACTTAAGACAGGTCCTTAGGTGATCCGAGAAGGACTCCACACCTCACCCCGGAACGGGCTGCGAGAACCACGCCGGGCATTACCTCACACTCAACATGCTCCCTGCATTTCCCCTTCATCTCCGACCCGGATCAAAATCTTCTCCAATTTTTAGCTCGGTTCCACAGAACCATTTTCACGGTAGAATATCCCAACCCATGCATATCCTACCTTCCATGCACCTCTACAATCCGGACGCGACGGTCCGTTACGGGGTAATCACCCTCAGGAAATACTTGGGTATTTCATCCCTAATCTAAGAAAAACCTAACTTTACTACTGCAGGGCTAAGCATATATATATATATATACATACACTATCCTAAGTTTCCGATAAGTTTTCGGAATACAATAGTCCTAAGGCGACAAGGATTACGGGGTCGGATTAGGGTTTCCTAACATCGGTGATATCTACTCTACATAAAATATCAGGGATAAAATATAGCATGCATGGTTCGAAAACAAAATAATATTTCATAAAACTGGGATTCAACATGATCAAGGGCGGAGAGCTTGCCTGGCAGGTATTGGCTCGGTTCCGGACGCGGTGGTGCTTCGGATTCCTTCTGACGCGCGTACCTCACACCGATAACTACACGTTTCGAAAATAACGCCAATAAGAACCAAGCAACACGAGACATCGAGAGAAAATAAATTAAGACTCATGCCATGCTTGTCGGATCACGTCGACGACGGAGGGGACTGATGCTCCTATATATATATACGGGGGCTTTATGAATTAGGGTTTTATGCTTTACAACTTGGTTCGGAAACCCTGGGCTTAACATGACTCCTAGTCTCTTGCTCCTAGGGTTTAAACACGTGCACTTGGACTTTCGGAGGATGCATCATGAGAACCAAATGGACTATAGGTTTAGGAGGGACTTCGGGATTACTCGGGTGCCATGGTGGTCTAGGTTTATATATACATACATGCAGGGAACTTAACATTAGGGTTTGCTAAAGTCTAACATGCATGGCGGTAACAAGGCTCATATGCATTCGTGTATGAATTAGGGTTAGGGTTTCAACGGCGAACACTTGTTTCCTTTTAGCTACTGGAATCATGCCTCATATGAACACTATAGCTCACTGGATATATGAAGAGGTTTGGATTTAACCTACTGGACATCTGGGTTTGAGACGCCTAATCGAACTAAAATCGAAAAGGGTTTAAGAGATACAAATGCATGCATGCGACTTAGGGTTTCACCGATAAATCATTTTCTTTAACTTGAACTAGGCAACATGGATGTGTGCAAGAATCCTTGCACCAGGGTCCTAAAATGCTCATGATTTCATGCTGGACTACTTAGGGTTGAACACCATTTAAAAGGGGAATCAAACACATTTTTGAATTTGAGATAGCTACTGATCTAGGGCTGTACAGAGAGATATAATGAGACTTTCGAAAAATGTCCTATATAGAAAAGATGGGAAATTTAATTCCGACCAACTTTTATTTGGGGAGTTTCTCGAGATTCGTGCTGGAACTGGGTGAATCGATTGAACCAGAGGAGAACAGCTGCACTGGAACAGAGAAGAGAGAACTGGCTGGTTTAGAAGGATTCATGGTGACGTCGAAGGCGCACTCAGCAGGGGCGTCTCCACTTAACTGCTGTTGGGCCCGGATGGGAGAGCTGGCCCACCTGGCGGCGACTGGAGAGGGGGGGGCGTACCGCTTTGGCTCGGGTGGCCCACCGGTCAGAAGAAGAGAGAACAGAGGGAGGGGATGGCGCACGGGAAGAACTCCGGTGAGGAATCCCTAGCACCCGGCGGCGCTCCGGTGAGAAGAACGGCGAGCAATTGCCGTTGATCTAGGAGGAAAGGGGAGGAACGAGCGACGGTTTCAGCTTCAGTGGATCAGTAAGGTTTCATTTTTGTGGTCGGGAAGTTCGCGTGATTGCTGGACCTGGGAGCTCGTCGCGGTCCAGAGCAGAGCAGGCGGAGGCAACGGCGAGGGCGGAGCTCCGGCGAGCGGCGACTGCAAGGGAATGATCAGGAGAGTTAATGGAAGTTCCAGGGAGCTTAGGGAGGAGAAAAAGGTGGAGCTTCTTCACTGGAAATGATGGATTCCTCCTTGGAGCAATGGCGGATGGAGGTGATCGGTATTTGGAATTCGAGGATTGGGGCTAAGCACTGATGAAAAGGGTGATCGTTTGGGCTTTAAGTGGAGTGACTCGGGTGCTCGGCACTGCCTTTTATAGGCTGGCGCCTATGGCTGTCAGGCGGGGGTCGTGGGGCATCGCCGGGCGATGGTGCAGAGGAGGAGAGGGGCCGGGTCAACTTGGCGCAGTGCTGGGGAGTGGACAGGGAGCAGCTGCGGTGTACTGGGGAGCTGACCGGCGATGGAGACCGAGGGCGACGGGGGCTAGGTCTGGCGCTGGTGACTTGCCACGCGCGATGTGTTCAATGCCAAGCCAGGGCGCGGCTGACAGGTCATGGGGTGGCATGGGTGCGCATGAGGCATGCAGGTGTGTCGGGGAGGTTGCTGGAGCAAGTCCATGGCGCTGAGGTGACCCAATAGCTGAAAATGGAGGGAGAGCAGGCTTGGGCACTGCATGGAATAGGGTTGTCAGGGTCTTGCCAACATCGGCATGGGGAGGCATTACTGAGATGTGTTGACCCACTGTGGGTGAAATGAAGTGAGGTTAGCAGCTGAGCTGAATTAAAGATGCTGGAGAAGTTTGGCTGAGATTGATGGAGGATTGGACTTGATTTTATAGGAAGGAAAGAAATGCAGCAAGGTGTTCGATAGCTGGCCTTAGGGACTTTTGAACTGAAGACATATATATTTTTGTATATCTGAGCTTCTGGTACTAAGATAAGTACTTTAGGATTTTTCCAGAATTTTCTGAGCAAGCCAAAGAGTAGCTGTAGTTCAAGGGAGGAATTTGTTCAAATTGGAGTTTTGAATGCAGCTCAAAAGTTTTGAACTGGACTTCTCAAGCTTATTTCATAACTTGGTGAAGAATATACTCAAGGAGCTACTGGTGAATTTCTAGACATTTTGGAGAAATAAAAGTGCATGTGATAACACTTTTTAAATTTCTGGGAGCAGAAAACCTAATTAGGGTTTTGATGACAACAGGGGTGTGTAGGGATTTTGACGACGGCAAGGCGGTGGTAGGATATGGGAGAGTTAGGGTTTGACTCGGGAGTGTCGGGAGCAGGCATCGACGGCTTGCCACTAGGGTTAGGGATTTATGGTGTATGTGTGGACAATCGGAAAGTTATCAGGGGGAACAACACGAGGGATTACGGTGTGGGCTAGCACGGTAGATGGTAAAGATGGATTGGTTATCTGGTAGGACGGACCAAGATATTTTGAGTTCCGGTAACACGGTAGGAGGGTAGAAGGTTAGTTCGTAACTCAGTGATTCGGTAGAAGGGGTGAATAGAAAATAGATATTTTGCTGACATGGTAACACGGTGGAAAGGGATTATAACCATGGTAACGTAGTATTTCGGGTTTTACCGTGCAGACGGTAGCAAGGTGACAGGGTAAGGATAAAAGGTAATTGTGTAGAAAAGGGGTGCGGGTGTATATATACATATACATGGATTCATATCTACTCCGATGAGGGAAATGGTAAGGTTACCGAAGATATCTTCTTGATCACGCGGTAGGAAGGATTTTACCGAGAAGAGGGGTCTAGGGGTTTGGAGTGTATGTGCCCACATACACTGGATTATTGTTGGCTATATGTGGTGGTATGCGGATGGTGGTGGCATGCGACGACAGGTGAGCTGGGGTTAGGTTCAGGGCACTGATACGCATGCATATGTATATACATGCTCGAGAGGAGAAGGGACAGAGAGAGTCGGAGGTTTAGGGTCTGCGTCGGCTTAGACAAAGAAGAAGAGGGGGAGGAAAGGTGATCCGGGCTGTTGCAGCAAGGTTGGTCAGGGGTGGTGCTGTGGTGTGGGGGATTGGTGGCAGGTTAGCTTGTCGCGGCAGGAGGTTTGTTTGCCGCGGCAAGGATTCTCTTGTCGTGGCAAGGCTTTTGGGAGAAAAGGGGAATAGACGGGGGTGTCTTTGTGCCGGGCTTCAGGCGAGGTTAGGAACGGAACGTCGGGCAGGGTTTCGTGTCCCGTGCCGGATGGAGTTCCGGTAAGGTCGAGGCCAAGGGGGAACAGAGGTGGAGATGAGGGACTCGGGTCGGTTCACACTAGGGTTTTGGCAGAATAGGTTCCGACGTGATGCACTGCTAATCGGCATTACTGGCAAAAAGTTTTTGTTGACCCTGATTTTCAGGTTTCGGAAAATTGGGGTGTTACATTAAGCATATAAACGACGTAGCTGTTCAATGTTCCATGCGTTGGTGAAGACGTTGCCATCGCCGTCCTTCAGTCGGTAAGCCCCCGGGCGCAGTACCTCGGCGACTATGTACGGACCCTCCCATGGCGGTGAGAGTTTATGCTGCTCCTTGCTGGATTGGACGCGGCGTAGAACCAGGTCGCCGACGTTGAATGAGCGGCCGCGTACGTGCCGGCTGTGATAGCGCCGTAGGCCCTGCTGGTACTTAGCCGATCGAAGGAGCGCAACCTCACGGGCTTCTTCGAGCTGGTCGAGAGCGTCTTGTCTTGCCTCCTCTGACTCAGCCTCGTTGAAAGGCGCGGACGCGTGGGGACCCGTACTCCAGGTCAGTCGGGAGGATGGCCTCGGCTCCGAAGACCATGAAGAAAGGTGTGTAGCCGGTTGACCGGTTGGGCGTAGTCCGAAGGCTCCAAAGTACTGATGGTAACTCGGCTGCCCACTTGCCTGCGAATTTGTTCAGTCGCTGGAAAATCCGAGGCTTGAGGCCTTGCAATATCAAACCGTTGGACCGCTCGACTTGCCCGTTGGTGCGTGGGTGTGCCACGGCGGCAAAGTCGAGGCTGATGTTGTAATCGTCGCAGAATTGGAGAAAAGCTCGCCCGGTGAACTGGGTGCCGTTATCTGTGATAATGCTGTTGGGCACGCCGAAGCGGAAGACAATGTCCCGAAAGAATTCGACGGCCTTTTCAGCAGTTATCGTGGCGACCGGCTTGGCTTCGATCCACTTGGTGAACTTGTCGACCGCGACGAAAAGATGTGTGTAGCCCCCGGGAGCCTTCTTGAGGGGACCAACCATGTCCAGACCCCAGACCGCGAAGGGCCAGGTGATCGGGATAGTTTGGAGAGCCTGAGCCGGCAAGTGTGTCTGCCGGGCGAAGTGCTGGCATCCCTCGCAGGTACGGACGATGTGTTCCGCGTCTGATACGGCAGTCGGCCAGTAGAAACCCTGTCGGAAGGCCTTCCCGACTAGTGACCCGGGAGCCGCATGGTGTCCACATACTCCCGAGTGGATATCATGCAGTAGCTGCTTTCCTTGGTCGTGGGGTATGCACCGTTGGAGGATCCCGGAGGTGCTCCTCTTGTAGAGTTCGCCATCGACGATGACGAAGGCCTTGGCGCGTCGCGCGATGCGGCGCGCCTCGGTTTGGTCCGGCGGGAGGATGTCCCGTAAGAGGTGGTCTAGGAAAGGCGTTGTCCAGTCGGGAGTGACGGTCAGGACCTCTGATGAGGGCTGCTGAGTGGCGTCACTCTCCGGGACTTGTTGTTCTTCGGTCTCGGGTGTTGTGTCTGCCTTGATAGAAGGGGCGTGCAACTCCTGGAGGAAAACTCCAGTCGGGACGACGTCCCGACTGGATCCCAGTTTGGCGAGTGCGTCTGCAGCTTCGTTGTCTCGGCGTAAGACATGGGTGATTTCGAGGCCGTCGAACTTGGCTTCGAGCTTGCGCACTTCTTGGCAGTAGGCTTCCATGGAGGGGTCTCTACACGACCAGTCCTTCATGACCTGCCGGACTACCAGTTCCGAGTCTCCGCGCGCCAGGAGGCGGCGAATCCCGAGTGAAACGGCAAGACGAAGACCGTGGAGCAAGGCTTCGTACTCGGCAACGTTGTTGGATGCCGGGAAGTGGATCTGTAACACGTACTTGAAGCGCTCGCCCTTGGGAGATATAAGCACAACACCAGCCCCCGCGCCCTGAAGCATCAGAGAGCCATCGAAGTAGAGTGTCCAGTGCTCGAGGTCGACGACGGAGGGTGGCGATTGAACTTCTGTCCACTCGGCCATGAAGTCGGCGAGAGCCTGGGACTTGATGGCCGTGCGGGGGAGCATAAACTATGCTGAAGGCCATGAGCTCCATGGCCCACTTGGCAATCCTGCCCGTGGCATCTCGGTTGTTGATGACATCAGAGATCGGGAAGGAGCTGACCACCGTAATGGGGTGGCCCTGGAAGTAGTGGACGAGCTTCCGTGACGTTACGAACACCGCATAGATGATTTTCTGGATCTGAGGGTACCGCGCCTTGGACTCGGAGAGGACTTCACTGATGAAGTAGACCGGGCGCTGGACCTTCTGGATATGGCCGGGCTCGGGAGCGTTCCACAACCAAGACCGTGCTAACTACCTGAGTAGTTGCTGCAACATAGAGAAGCAGTGGCTCGTTGGGCATGGGAGACGCCAGCACCGGGGGGGTAGTTAAGAACTTCTTCAAGCCGTCAAGGGCGTCCTGGGCCTCGGATGTCCAGGTGAAGGTCTCCGACTTCTTCATGAGCTTGTAAAGGGGCATGGCTTTCTCGCCGAGTCGGGAGATGAATCGGCTGAGAGCTGCCATACACCCGGTCAGCCTTTGGACGTCTTTGAGGTTCTTCGGTGGGCCCATCTTGACGATGGCATCGATCTTCTCCGGGTTGACTTCGATCCCTCGTTCGGAAACGATAAAACCGAGTAGCTTGCCCGAAGGGACCCCGAATACACACTTTTCGGGGTTGAGCTTCATGCTGAATCTTCTAAGGTTGGAGAAGGTCTCTCCCAAATCGCTCAGGAGGTCTTCTCTTTTTTGGGACTTGATCACCACATCGTCGACGTAGGCTTGTACGTTCCGGCCGATCTGCGACTGAAGGCAACGCTGTATGCACCGTTGGTACGTAGCGCCTGCGTTCTTGAGGCCGAAGGGCATGGAGACGTAGCAGAAAGCGCCAAATGGAGTGATGAAAGATGTCTTGATCTCGTCATCCTCCTTCATCTTAATCTGGTGATAGCCCGAGTAAGCGTCGAGAAAGCACAAAATTTCGCACCCGGCCGTGGAATCAATCACTTGGTCGATGCGAGGAAGAGTGAAAGGATCTTTGGGACATGCCTTGTTAAGGCTAGTATAATCAACACACATCCTCCACTTTCCATTCTTTTTGCGAACAAGAACTGGGTTCGCTAACCAGTCGGGATGATACACTTCTTTAATGAAGCCAGCTGCTAGAAGCTTGGCTATTTCTTCTCCTATAGCCTGACGTCTATCCTCAGCGAATCGGCGCAAGCGCTGCTTGACCGGCTTAGCGTCCGGCCGAACATTTAGAGAGTGCTCGGCAGCCTCCCGTGGAACTCCGGGCATGTCGGAAGATGTCCATGCGAAGATATCCCGGTTGTTCTGGAGGAAGCTGACGAGCGCGCTTTCCTATTTATCGCTGAGCGCAGTCCCGATCTGCGTCGTCTTCGAGGGGTCTTCGGGGTCGAGCTGGATCGACTTGGTGTCCCGTGCCGGCTGGAAAGATGTCGATGTCGAAGCCTTCTTGGCCGGAGGCGCTTCCTCAACCACGGCCGACTTGAGGTCGGTAAGCGCGGCCTCCGCGATCTGGGCCGCGGCGAGGTTGCAATTTTCCAGGTCGCACGTGTAAGCGTGCTGGAAACTGCTTTGCACCGTGATTACCCCGTGGGGGCCCGGCATCTTGAGCTTCAAATAGACATAGCTGGGGACAGCCATGAATTTGGCGTAGCAGGGACGTCCCCAAGATGGCGTGGTATGACCCTGGGAAGTCGACGACCTCAAAGGTGAGGGTCTCGGTCCGGAAGTTGTCGGGAGTGCCAAAGGTAACGGGCAGGCTGACCTGCCCGAGTGGACTCGCCATCTTGCCGGGTACCACCCCGTGGAAGGGGGCACCAGTCGGCTTGATCTCGGAGCGAGAGATCTTCATGTCGTCAAGGGTTTTGACGTAGAGGATGTTGAGACCACTCCCGCCGTCCATGAGGACCTTGGTAAGGCGGACGCCGCAAACGATCGGGTCTACCACCAAGGGGAATCGTCCCGGCTGGGGAATGTAGTCGGGGTGATCCGAGCGCCCGAATGAAATTACGGACTCGGACCATCGCAGGTTCTCTTGTGCTACAGCCCTCTGAGCGACTTGGCTAATGGTTAGGAATTCTTGGCCCTCTAATCTGTCCTTAATATGGGCGAGCAAACCTGAAAAAGCAAGGTCGGCAAGATCTTTCTCGTTTATAGTTAAACTAAAGCACTTGTTCTTAACCTCTCTGAATCTTCTAATGTAATCACAGACCGGCTCGTTGTACTTTTGTTTAACCATCGTCAGATCCGAGAGCCTGAGCTCGGTCTCACCACCGTAAAAGTAATCGTGGAACTGCCGCTCTAGATCTGCCCAGGACGTAATAGACCTAGGGGCAAGCGAGGTGAACCAAGTGAAGGCAGTACCCGACAATGACAAGGGAAAAAGTTTTATTCTGTAGATATCCGACGTGCCGACTTCACTACTCTGTGCTAAGAATTGCCCTATATGCTCGAAAGTCGACCTATTGTCTTCCCCTGTGAATTTGACAAAATCAGGAATTCTAAACCCGCGGGGGTACGGCATTGTGTCATAGCACTCGGGGTATGGCTTTAGGTAACCCCGAGAGCCATCTTTAGGTATTACGCCGAGTTCTCTGAGCACTGCGGAGAGTTGGTCCTTAAAGCTCATATCGCACAGCGGGGTACGCGAAGTCGGCTGGGGTAACTCGGGTTGGACTTGCTGCGAGTTAAAACATGTTTCTGGAACCGGCCCATGGGGGACTCCGGTACCGAGCGGTGGGATAGGTGGTGTGCTGTACGCGACTGTTTGGTAGTATGGTTGTGGGATATTCGCGCTAAGGCTTAGACTTCGGTCGTTGTTGGAAGAACTCTGGGGTACCGAAGTCGGATTGACAGAAGTCGTGATCACGGGGGCGACTTCTACCCGTTGATCGACTCTGTCATGGTCAGGGTACATCGGCTGCTTATTCCGATGATCGTTATCGACTTGTAGGGCTGTAGATCTAACCTGACCCGGCAGACTATTCTGCAAATCTTTAGCGAGCTGTTCTTTCAACTCGTCAAATCGGCTATTCACTACTCGAGCGAATAATTGCGCCGATTTATCCATCTCGGTGCCATACCTGCTGGCTACCGACACGTCAATTAGATTAGCGATTTCATCAGGACTAGTCGGTTTACTCACCTCGGGTTTGGGCGCAGGAGGTGACTCGGCACGACTACCTTTTTGATGACGCCGTTTCTCGTCTTCTGGTAGCCGGCCAACTTTTGCCGGAGTCGCTCCGCCTGCTCCTCTTCAAGTTGTCGTTCAATCTCCCGCCGTTCATCTTCAGATAGATCGTCGAGCGTGACGGCGATGATGTTCTCCGGGTTGACGATGCTTCCGTCTTTGGAGTCGGGATTCATCGGGTAATCTTTGCTTCTCGTCCCCAGCGGAGTCGCCAATTGTGTTCGCACGAAATTGGATCCGTGAAACACCTAGGTGATGGGAGTCGCCAACCGCACTTACGTGTGCGATAAACGGATGCTTTTCGAGCAAAGCAACAAAGGATAACTATCGTACTTACGCGTACGACAAGCGATTGCTTTCCGAGCAAAGCAACAAAGATCTTCTTACTTACGTGAAGAAGAAACGACTGTTTTACGGCGCAAAACAGCAAAGATCTACTACTAAGATAAAAGATAAAAGGTAAAAGATTGATTTGATCGATTGTTGGATGATTTCAATCGGCCGTCACCCTTTACATATTTATAGGGCGGCTGGTCTTCCCGTAGGAGGTTCGGACTCCTAATCCTAATCTGATTACAAATATATCTCTTTCCTTGCTTAAAGGATCTGGATTCTACCGTACACGTAACTTTCCATACAAACCAAGATAGCTTTCCAAATCTTAACTGCTTCGGACGCCGACATCCGGACTCGTTTCGGCGCACGGGATATCCTTCCTTAACAAACTGGATAAACTTCCAAATCTTGTAGGACTCTCCTTGATTGCCTCGCCGCGTTTCTTGCGCCTCAGGCTGAAGTCTCTAGCATCGGGTAAGTCTTGAAGGGTAGTACTGCAATTCAGACTTGCTGAAGATGGTCCTTCACGGGTGCTCGGGGACGAACTTGGACCGCTCGGGAATCCGCCGAGTGCTCGGGGACGAACTCGGACTGCTCGGGGATGAACTTTGTACCGCTCGGGAGTCGGCCGAGTACTCGGGAAAAAAACCCCTCGGGGCTGGAGACCTTCTCGGGGCTGGGCCACTCGGTATCACCAGTACTCGGGGTCGATGTCGCTCGGGGCCGCCACTGTTGAATTCCCAGGGGTACCGCTCGTGACTTGATGGCGTAGTGGGCGCTCGGGGACACCTCAAACGGGCACCTTCGCACTTTGGGATATGACGACTACTCGGGATGCAGTGAGCACTCGGGGGCACTCGGAAACGCCGCGAGCACTCGGTATCAAGTATACCGCGAGCGTCCAGGCCACTCGGCTGTATTAATCCTGCATGTAATAGTAAACGCTGCATCCACACTGTTAGTTTCATCATCTCAACTTCCAGTAAACCTAATACTTAATTTGGCCCACTGAATAAACCTTCAAGCCAAATTACGCTGCAAACAGTCGTGTGTTAAAAGATGAAGTGCAACACAGGTTTGTCGTGCAGTGTGTCTTGGATGGCTCGTTGGTGAATGCTGTCAGCTGCCATTGCCGCCAGTTGCAGTGCGAAGGCATCCCATGTGCACACATATTTGCTGTTCTGAATTTGCTTGGTCTAGACACCATTCCTCGTTGTTGTGTTATGACAAGGTGGACAATGCAAGCAAAGGCTGTATTCGTTTCAGAGAGGAACGCCAATACGCATGTGTGGTCCGAACAGATGGGTCGGTACCGCCAACTGCACAACAAGGCTAGTGTTGCTCTATTCAAAGCTTCGAAAAGCGCGGAGCATTCACAGCAGGTGATGGATTTGCTACAGAGCATTATGGATGACCTCATCGGGAATGATGAGAACATGGGGGCAACACCATTTGGTCCTTTGCCCGCCCATTATTTTGCCTCTAGCCATGCCTCCGGTGAGAAAGTCCTTGATCCCAAGCAGATTGTTACAAAAGGCGCTCCATCTAAGAAGAGGATGAAGTCATTTCATAAGAGATTGAGGCAATCCGATGTGGCCAAGAAGAGAAAGAGAGCTTGCAGCAAATGTGGCGAACACACACACAACAGGCGCACTTGTCCCAAACTAAAGTAATTATTTATATCATGTTGTTATTTTGTACAACATTAGATCCTTTGGTATCAGCCTTATTTTTGTTTCCTTTTGATTATGCAATTGAAGCTCGAAGTAAAGAGTTAGCATCTATGGATTGCTAACTCTTTACTTCGAACGGCAAGCGTATGCAATGTTATGCGACTATTTTATTTTCTTTTTTATTGAAGGATTGCTACAAGATGAAATGACAGAATAGTAATTTCATTTGTTAGTTCATCCGATCTTGACGGCAAATGGTAGTGGGACCGAACAGATCATATAGATGATAGTGGGATTGGACGACAACTATAGATAATAGCGCGACCATACAACTCTGATAGATGGTAGTGGGACTGAATGAGTCGTATAGATGGTAGTGGAACCCACGGCTAAGCTAGATGGTAGTGGGACCATACTGAGAGGATAGATGTGAGTGCGATCGGACAACTAGGATAGATGGTACTGCGATAGAACTAACTTAGATATATGGTAGTTAGATCAGACAACTCCTATGGATGATAGTGGGACTGCACTAGAGAGATACACGACAACGAGATGGGACGCCCATGCTACATGTTAGTGGAATTGGAGGACTCCTAAAAAACATGGTAGTGGGACTGGACGATTCCTAAATATGATAATCGGATCATACCGAGCTGATGGATGCGAGTTGGACCGAACAACTAGGATATATGGTACTGGGATAGGATAACTCCGATAATGGGATAAGACAATTTCTTGCTAATGATGCAATGTTGTAGCTGAGTTGGTATTAGTTGGATGGTCGTTTTTTTTAAGACAATATCCTCGCTGTATGTATCAGCCTTAATAGTCATGATTAGAATTAGAATTGGAATTAACAAACAAGAGACTGTACCAATCAGAGTTAGAATTGGAATTTGAATTAATAAACAACCAACCGGACCAATCAAGATTAGAATTGGAATTTGAATTAACAAACAACCAACTGTACCTTCTCACGAACGCATATATATACAGGAGAGCAAGTCGCATATATATACAGGAGAGCAAGTCGTTGAAAAAGCAAGCAGCTGGCCTTACGGCAAGATCATTAGTGCCGGCTAGTATTAGATTGTTCTGAACTTGCAATTAACTTCAGGCAATCTAGTGTGCATATATCTAGAGAATAAGTCAGGCAATAAGTTAGCATATATCCACTGGAAGTGGCAGCATATATCTACAGGCAAGCACTTCGCATATATCCATAGGCAAGCACTTCGCATATATTAGATACAACTCCAGAAAAACTGCCGGCCGCCGTCATCTCAAGTTTCTTGTGCTCGTCGACTCCACGTTCATGAAAGCTAGGTACCATCCTCAACCACGCACGAAATCAACCGAGCAGGCGTCGTCACAATCTCCAACAATGAATAATAAGGTCAGTAACTTAATTCTTAGCATTGATCGATAGATTTAGACACATTTATTCAGTCATTATCTTTTTGAACAATGAAGACCACACCTGGTTCGACCAATAATAAGGCCAACGGTAGGCCAACTTCAGGAATAGCAGAGGAGCACTATCATGAGCCTCACACTCCTGCGTCGCCCAAAACCGTGTCAACAGCACATATAGCGGCACGAGCTACACCTAAGGTACAATTACTTGTTGTTCATCTGAGTTCTTCATGCAAGACGATAAAACAAAAATCTATAATGCCAACAACTCATGACAGAAGCAATTTTACCATAATTGATGACTTGGTAGTTGTTCAGCAAAACATTTCCACAAATATCAGCAAACGATATGCTAGCTGTTCATAATGCCAAGAAAATAAATAGAAATCAAGGACTGTGTGAATAAGAGTGAAGTTTAATAATAAAATGCTTCTATAATTTCCATGCAGAAAACAAACTTGTCCCAGTAATCAAAAAACAGTGAAATAAGGACTATTGAATTGCATAGGTGAATTCCCCAACTAAAATATACAAGTAGTATTACTTCCTTCCATACTTCCAAATAACTAAAATGAACAGCTGCTAGCATTCCATACTTGTTTTTAAGCAACATGTATTTGTATAATTTCTAGTAACATCTAATAATTTTGTCAAAACTACAGGAAACAATGGCATATTGTCAGACAACAATGTTCAATCTTATTCGTGCCTTGGATCCAAAGCAGCTAGAAGCAATTAGAGTAGTGGGACTTGGAGATTTGCTAAAACTAGGACAAGTTCAAATCCGACGCCAGACCTGCAAGAAACCGGCTGATTCTTAAGACGTTAAAGCAAATGCTTTCAACATTGGAGGATCTAGGCTACAAATCACCTTAGAAGATGTTGATTATCTCATGGGACAACCATCAGAAGGAGAGATCCCAAACATAAGACAAAAGCCATCATATGAGATCAATTGTGCATCACAACTCCTCCAAACATACAAAGATGACAACGGCAAAATTTCTTTTAATGGCCTGGTCTAGCAAATTAAAAATAACAACGGATCTCGTGATGAACATTTCATTAGAAGATTTGTGTTGTGCACTATTTATCGTCTGCTATGCCCTACAATGAAAACTAACGTAAGCGCTGACTACTTAAACCTCATGTTAGACGTCAAAAATATCAAGAATGTGAATTGGCAAGGCTAACACTGGATCACCTCATACAAATCATAATACAGTACAAGAGGAAACAACAAGTAAACCTTGTGGGCAACCTGGCTCTCCTACAGGTAAGACCACATGACAACTTACTTTGTAGCAAGTACCGATATTACAACTAAGATTAATGTGTTATAATGCAGGTCTAGTACTGGGAAAAGTTCTATGTGAACGAACCTAAACATGGCATAGACATTGATTACATTGGCCATGAAAGACCAGTAATCTAGTATTGGGATGATGAAAAAGTAAATAAAAGAGAGAAGGCTAAGTTTGGAGAAGGAACGGTATGCAAGTTAGTTGCTACATCTCCATTCAGATTATTTTAAAGTTGCTATCTTTCGAGCCATATGCTAACCATGAATGTTATACTACTTAACAGATTATTAAGGACATCAGGAATGATACAGAATACGTATTGCACAGAACAACTCGTCTCAGCTCAAGTGATGATGTATGTAAATGTTGAAAAACACATTATGACTAACTTTTTCTTGTCTTTGCATATTACATTTTTTTTGACTCATGTATATTCTATTATGTAGAGTCTTACCATACTTAAACAAGTCCTCCTGAATCAGCACATTATCCAATGTAAGCTTGACAGACAACATTATAGTATGAAACATAAGTATTACAAGCCACTGCAAGATTCTATGTATGACATGGAGCACAATATGAAACAAATACTAAAAAACCAACAGCGTATGCAGATCGCTCTCAAGGTATGTTCTTCACATATGTTTTATACATTACTGTATTAAATATTGTTGTGTGGCTTGACCTCCCGTACAGGATAAGGGGTACATTTTCCCCACCATATCGGAGGAAGAGGTTGAGGTAAATCAAATGCATAATAGTTAACCTGGATTCATAAGTTACATATTACATTGCGATTGTCCTTGTCCTATGTTGCAGCGGTTGTACTTTCAAAAGGAAGACAAGTGTGCTGCACATATGCCACCTACCCAATAGGAGGTAGATGGCGATGAGGCAAAGAAGACATCTAGTGATGAGGAAACCAACATAGTTACCAAGCGGGTGCAAGGATCGTCAGGAAGGGTATCTAAATCATCCTTCAGCAAGATAGATCCATATATCTATTATGATCACGAAAGGAGACAACATCGTAAAAAGAAGGACGAAGATGGTACTTCCTATCAAATGTAGCCCTTAACTTCGTATACATCATTGCATTTCCAATTACTTCTAATCGTTTCTACACTTACAAAACGCAGTAGGTACAATTGCCACAATTGCTTGGATAAACAGACAAAGAGGTTCCAAGGCTTTGGTCCACATAGATGATCTGACCATTACAAAACAGAACCTAGAGTGCCTAACTGTAAATTTTAAAATCGATGGCTCGCACAAATACTTGCATTGCACGGTAAGTGCAACATATATAATTTCTTATTTTTGGATTAGGATATAACCTTCACATTCTTACATGCAATGCTAGATCATTGACGCGGCCATTTATCATCAACGGTATTCCAACCCCTTTGATACAAGGGATGGCAGCAAGGTCTTCATTGAACAAACATGTTATGTGCAAACATTGGCTAGAGATGGCCAATATTACGCATCGTCTACGGATGATATTGAAAAAGAACACAATAAAAGAAAGGCAGTTACACATCTAAAGCACGACATGGTAAAATATGATACCTACCTAATCAATTTCATATAGCATTTATTTCATATAGTCTTATATTAACCTTTATGCAGATCTTCCTACCCCTAAATCGGGGTTTACATTGGTACCTAGGAGCGTTGAATGCCCCATCAAGACAAATTTAAATCCTCGACTCATTGGCATCGCTCGATAAAGAGCCACACAGGCAACTAACATACGCGGTGAGCATACCATTTTGTACTCTCATTCAATTAAAATTGTTTCTTTCTACATTCTATTCATTACATAAATCAACACTTGCCAGCTCCAAGGAATAGAGTCATATATGGATATGGCAAAAAGAACTACAGACCTACCAAAAACTAGTTGGCCAAACTTCAAAGTGATGTCTTGGGATATCAAGACTATAGCAGGCGTACCAAGGCAAAAAGACTCGTATGTTACATCCATCACCAAAGTCAAAACATATTTCTTGAGCTCGAGGATGCTATACTAATATATTGTAATCGATGCAGTTGTTCATGCGGCCTTTTCATGCTAAAGTTCATAGAACTATGAATGGGATCTAAATTGTTGGAAAAATTTACGCAGGTGTGCAGATTTTAACTTTTGTTTCTATTTGTACTGAAAATATCCTCATACATTAATTCGTAACTGCTTGTCTCTACATACGCAGAGTGATATAGACGTTTTTAGGAGGGAACTGGCATGCCACTTGCTCTACTATGTTCACAACAAGATCAAGACACACGATAGTATAGAAGCATCTCATGACAACCAAGTGTCCGATTACAATAATCCGGTTATAAAGGAGCAACTTTCTCTGAACGATAGTTCTGAATGATATAACTATGTGTCTAAAGGATTGTCTTACATGAAACATGTTTTCCATTAAGTCAAACAATTAGATCCTGATGTACTATTTATCCTATCTATGCAATACGAGGAGTTAAGACTTCAGAAAATTGTTAATCTGTGCTTCTTATCATTCAAAATTGCATCAGCTTCATATTCTTTCAGTCATAGTACCTTTTTAGTTCACAGCCTCAAGCACAATCTGATATGGTCAAAAGCTAATCGAAAATTTAACACATGTTTTTGGTTGTGCTTTTAAGCCACTCCAAATAACAAACTTGGGCACCGATTTCAAAGAAAACACGATCATGTGGAAGCAGCAAGGACCAAATCAAACTATCCTTGTCCTGTCACACTGTCACCAGTCACTTATGTAATTAGAATTGAGACGCATCACAAATAGTCAAAATTTGCACGAAGACTCATCGCAATTGACGCACCTTGAATTGGAAGACCATTGGAGTGCGCAGCGAAGAGCTGATCAACTATAGGCATGCATTGCTTCTTCAACTCATATGATGGTGAGCGCCCATCTCGAAAATAAAAATGCCAAAAAAAAACACATCGACAATTTGATTATCCCACTCAAAATGGCAATGGCGCATTGTACATATGTTCGGGACCTGCGGTATGATCTCCTTGCCGGCGCGGGCTGTGGTCGGCCGGAACGGGGAAGCGGCACGGTTCGACTGTCCGGCGCCCACCCATCTAGGGCCTCCTCACGAGGCGTGGCGACCTCGGGGAGAGCGGCAGCACATTGGCGCCCCCTTGCATCATCATCGACGGCAGCATGCTGCCGCTCGCGAACCCCGCGCCCCCGCCGCCACTGCCGACCGCCGCTACCCTTGGGCTTTTGGGCCGGGCAGCTAACCATCGCGACGGTGTCGGGGAGGGAGAGCCAGTGCGCGAAGAGGCAGTCGAGGACGCGGCGGAGGCGCTAGCGGAGGCGCGCGGGCGGCCGGAGGCATTGGCAGAAGGACGCGCAGCCCAGTCGGCGAAGGCGCGCGCGGGCCCAGGCGCTGTCGGGAGGAGCCGCGGGGGCAGCCGGAAGCGCGGGGGCCGGAGGCCGCGTGGCCGACCAGAGGTGCGTGGGCCGCAGGACGCGCGGGGGCCGGAGGCCGCGAGGGCCGCACTCGGCGCGGGGGCCGGATGCCACACGGGCCGGAGGCGTGGGCGGCAGGACGCGAGGGTGGCCGGAGGTGCGCGGGCGGCCGGAGGCGCGTGGCCGGTAGGATGCGAGGGGGCCGGAGGCGCGGTGGGCGACAGGACGCGAGGGGGCCGGAGGCGGGCGGGCGGGCGGGCGGCTGAAGGCGCTTGGGCGGCCGGAGGCGCTCGGGCAGCCAGAGGCGCTGGTGGAAGGAGCCGCGGGCTGCTGGAGGCGAGGACGAGCAACATGGCGGCGGCCGGGGGTTTAAACGGAGATGCGAATGTATGGAGAATTGGAGATTAGGGTTAACTGAGAATATATGGCTAATTTTTTTTAGAAAATTTATTTTTATAATTTCAGTTTTATCATCATATTAAGGTACTCCTTAATTTTTTTGAAACATTTAAAGAGGGTAGAAATATCTATTTCTCAGTTGTTTAAAATTTTCTTAAATCTCAGTCACTTTTTAAGCCTTTGGATCAAAATCCAATAACCCTCGTCTCCACTAAAATAAAGTATAATTTTACGGACTAAAAATTGCAGTAACTTTTCACTAAAATTGTACATATCTAAAACTGCAATTTTAGGCTAAAGGATGTGCAATTTTACAGACCAAAAATTGCAGTAACTTTTCACTAAAATTGCATACTTTTAGAACTGTAATTTTAGGCTAATTGATGTGTAATTTTAGGTGACTGAGATTTACAAAAATTTTAGGCAACTGAGAATTAGCCAACACGTAAATGTAATATTGGAATACTAGACAAAATTAGCCATTAGATCAGAATAAATGAATGGCTCATATTTATTTAGAGGTACTGAAAAAGAGCTCTATATCTATCTATCTAATTGTAATCGAAGACTATCACCTGAAACTGGAAGATTGCTTCCTTGTATAACCCCGTACGTGTCCCGTGGCTGCCATTGTTCGGCGGGCAAGCCAAATAAAACCTGAGAACCTTCAAAACTCCTCCCTTCACTTCCGCTGTTTATGTGCAGAGGCGGTGTTTTTTAATTCTGGATTACAAAATCTGGCGACCCAGAGTAGAATCCCTGTGTTTCTTGTGCATTATTACGGTAACAATCTAGGTTGGTTCGTTTCACAGGTTACTCCAGTATACGTCTAGACTAATGTGCATTGCATGAGTTGTGGCTCGAAGAGAAAGCGCGGCAGGAGGGACACAGAGAGTAGAGGATGTCGATCGCGTCCTTTTGGTTGGATCGTTGGAGGGAAGGTGAGGCCATGCATGGCCCTGTCAGATGGCACCGCACCGGCAACGCAACGGCCGAAACACGCGCGGGGGGTCGCTGGCGGAGCCGCTCCAGGCTTGTGTGTGTGGACATGGCCTGTCGGAACCTAGACTGACGCCACATATGTGCTTCTCCGGCAAATATCCTACCCGAGTGTTTTTTTTTAACATCTTAAGCATACCGATTATCTTTCTAATATATACAAACCATCCAGAGTGAGGCACCTTGGTAACTCCTCAGTAGCGAGTCAAGAAAATCCAATTTCTTGGTCGCTATGTTGCACATTTTTAAATCTATAGTTGCACAAAAAAAATATATAATTTTAGATTTAAAAAATGTGCAACTGTCGAATTACACATAGTATGTAACTATCCAACTAACAACTAGATAAATGAAGGGGTTGAAATCTGGAACTGGTGAGAGTGTCTTACTAATGCTCAGTTAGGCATCAATTTCAAAATTTAAAGAGGTATTTAAAATTTCTCAATACACCCATTTTTTGGAAATGTCAGAATATCCATGATTGATGTCGGAATATCCGATTTTTACTCATGAGTGGAGAGGCAAGGAACTCAAAGCCTCCGAATTGCCCTTCTTGTCTGATCTTCTAGATGTTGGAACATTCGAGATTGTTGTTAGATTTTCCCAACATTTCTGGGATTTATTCTGACTTATTTTTGAAATCTCTAAATGTCCGAGTCCGTTGTTAGAACATTCGAGATTGAGTTTTGCCCATCCTCTCTTGAGGATTTTTGAAATCTCGGAAGATCCGAGTGCGATGTTGAAATCTACGAGAATCCGTTTTGACCACGCCTTGTCAAGGCCATTCTTAATCCGGAGGGTCTGGGTTCAAGTCAGAACCTCCGACATTCGCTTCTGTTGTGCTCTGAAATTCGAGACCTCTGAGTTCTTCCCGAAAGTTTAGAGATTTGTTTCTAGATGGGAAATATAGCTGTTGCTTTCAAATGTCGGAACCTCCGAGTTCTTAGGCTTTTTCATTAACGACTAGCTTTTAAGAGGTTGGCTATATATATACTCCCAAGCCTCGTTACACTTCTTACTCTTTACAAAACTATTTCTCTGCTCTCTTGAGTGTTACTCCACATTTTCTCAAGCCAAGTTATGATTCTTGTGAGAAACCTTTGACAAAGAGATTGAGCCGTAGTTGAGCATCAAGTCAGAGTACATCTCTAAGCCGAACTGATTGAAATTTGTTGCTCTTGTAGATTGTGTTTGTTAGACGATTATGAGTTGTTTGGGGGCCTTCAAGGACTGTGAAGCGCCCGGAGAAATCTTTGAAAGTTTAGAGCTCGCCTACCACAATGTGAAGAGCTTCACATCGGCAAGCTTCTTAAGGAAAGAGGATGATTTGGTGCCAACTTTGATTGTTGAATCAAGTTTTCTCAATAGAGACGTAGAGCCTTGCCAAAAGCTCAAATTTTGATAACAAATCTTTGTGTCTCCACTTGGTTATTTTCTTGCACTTCTCCATATTTATTTTCTCACTTGTTTTAGTGATTAGGTTTGCATAGGGTTATTTAGCAAAATTTGTGTATAAAGTAACTTTGGGTCATATTTTTGTTAATCTTCTATTCACCAGCCTCTAGTTAATACTCTAGATCCTTCCAATTGGTATCAAAGCCTCGTGCTCTCATATCTTCAGTTTTACCACCTAGAGAAATAAGATGTCTACTAGTCAGGGATGTATGTGGGGAGAGATCCATACTTCAATGGCTTAAACTATACTAATTGGAAACAAACAAATGAAGATATATTTAATGGCTATTAGTCCAAGCATATGACATATTGTTGTTGATGGTTAAGTAGTGCTCAACAAAGGCGAGCTCAGAAACAGTGATCATCGAAACATCCACCTCGATGCCCAAGTGACGAACGTCATCTTCAACGGATTGAGCCCAAATAAATTCAACTAGTTGAGCACATTTGAGAACGCCAAGACGACATGGAACATGCTTATGGAGATAAACGAGGGAATTTCTTCCATCAAGGAGTCCAAACTCGACGTCCTAGCAAACAAATTCAATCGCTTCACAACGATGGAGAATGAGGGTGCGATGCAATGTTCCACTCGCCTCAATCACATTATAAACGAGCTCAAGTTCCTTGGGTGCCTAAAGATCAACGACCACTTCATCGTCAAGAAGTTGCTACAAGCCCTTTCGCATAAGTATGAATAATTAGTGATGCTTATCCGTAAGAGGGACGACCTCAAAAAGTTGATTCTCACCGGGGCGCTTAAAAGAATCATTCATAATCAACGATTAAAAAAGCTTGTAACCTCCAAGTCAAGTCAAGAATATATTTTTTGCCTCGGAGGCCAAACTTGTTTGAACTGAGGCTTTGGAGCCGTTAGTTTGAACAAGCTTCCTAGTTTCTCTACTTATATTGCCATCCATTTATTTTCCATCATCTGTTTTAGTTGCATAAACAGATAATTCACCATACAATTGTGCAGTCTGAGGTTGCCTCATGTGCCAACCTACACCTCAGCTTACCGTTGGATGATTCCGTCAATGTCCATTCCCGGAGGTGGAACTCGTAAACGCCACGTAGTGAACCCCTCTCCTGTAGCTCGCTAAGACAGACCTCTTGGGTAGAATCCATGTTTGCTTTTCCTCCACGTTGTCGTCGTAGGGATCCCCCGGGAGCTGGACTGTGTCGTATGATCTAGAGACGGTTACGATGGAGATATATCTGTAATCAAAGTCTATCACCTGGAAGAAAAGCTTTCTTGTATGTCGCGGTTGCCAAACAAAACAACCTTATTTATCATGCATGTACTCCTCCCTCGTATATTCGAGGATTGTTCAACGTACGTACGGCGCATGATGAAAATACATGCCATGCATGCCGCGGCTGCCATTGTGTCCTTGTGGACATCAACCTCTGATTGCTTGTACCTCGTGTCCTCGTGTTTTTTGTGCATTATAGTTGCAGTAATAATCTAGATTGATTCGATCTCCAATTACTCCACTCCAGATCGATGTATGTCCCTGCTTCTGAATCAGTCCCATAAGAAAAGACTGGCTAATTAAGCATCTCAGAAAGAAAGAAAAACTTCAACAGTGAACATCTTATTAGTTAGAGCCATCTTATATGTTTACAAATGACTGCATGCAATTCAGATAAAGCACATAACCCAACATCTCCAGTATAAGTAATCCTGAACGGGTCCTGCCAAAAAAATAATTCTGAGAGACTAGAAAAGATAGTGAAGAATGGAGATAGTTTCCTTGCCATAAGAAATCCACAGTTAAAAATGTAGTGGCAGTCAATACCACCATTATGGTCTCCCTCTCTCTGAAGAAAACACCATCATGGGGCCAACTTTTTCGGCCATCCAACCACTGGACGCATCTCCCTCCTGGGCTCTTGTGAACATTAACCTCAGGTTGCTTTTCAGGTTCACATAATCAACCTAATTATATGAACCAAGAGTATTAAGCAACAATATAGGTGCATATGAATCTGCAATGTTCTAAACAATTTAAGTATACTGATTCTATGTTTCAAAGTATATACAAGTACAGATCAGAAAACCTGAGCAGCAAAAGCAAAGTTGAAAATATAGGGACCTAACCTAACCTTTTCTGGATCCAGAACCAGAAGACAATAGGCATCAACTGGGCCAGCTGATGGATCGAGATGAACATCCTTAATGTGATCATCATCTGCGACAGGAACCCCTGGGCACGGTCCTAAGTACTGCGATCTCGACTTTACTGAACTCGCAAACCAGGCCTTCTCTCGCTGCTGTGTAAAGAAACAACAAGCAATGTTAAATGTGGATAAATGAAAGTGCACTAACACTATATAAGCAACAGAACACAGTGTGCTGTTTCTGAGCATACACAAAAGCTTTGAAAGGTGAAAGTTGTCGAGACATTATCACAAGGTTAATACGTTGTTTGTTGATGAGATGAACAAACCCCATGTGTGAAAACCTATCCTAGACTGAACTGCTAGAACAATTACTAGTTTGCGCATAACCAAACCTTTGCACTACAGTTATCCTTCCATTTCTAAGACATCTCCACTACACAGTATGGAGCACAGGGCCAACTCAATACAGCTCTGACCTGGAGCTTGGCAGGGTCTGTGCTCAAACCATCGATCACATCTACGATACCGCTGATACGAAATTGTTCCCACGAATCAGTGAAATACCAGCATATCTGCAAGAATTCAAGATCAGTGCTCCTTTCTCTATAGGCACTTCGCACTTGCGATGCTTAAAATGGTGGTACACAATTGTGCCAGTTCTTTAGATCCTACCTCACCGAGAGGCCAATCCTTGATCTCACCAACCTGTCCGATCACAATCCACACACCGAGACAAACAACGGAATCAGTGAGCAGCAAGAAACACTATACACACAAGGGATAGCAAGCACAGGGATAGCAACGACCTTGCTGCTTCGCGCATCTGTGTTAATCTGTATCTTGTCACAGTGTTCTTGGAACCCCCTAACAAGATCAAATTGCAGGTCAAAACTGGTAAGAAATGGACGGGAAGGGCAACGAGCTACGCCAGCCAGGGCAGGCACCTGAACACGACTGTCCGATTCGCCGGCCTGCCGCCGCCGCCCACCGTGGCCTGAAAACACGACATCGATCGTTAAGAAAAACTTCGTTCTCCCCCCGCCCCGGGGTTGGGGGGAGTGGAACAGGTGATGGAAGCGTTACGAGCTGGAAGAAGGTGCAGTGCTTGAGGTGGGCGTTGGCGTCGAGCGCCCCCTGCAGCAGCGTTCTCCAGGGGCTCGAGAGCGCCGACGCGGCTGCGCCACCGACGGCCATCTGCCTGTCGCTGCCTCGTGCCCAGTCGCCTCCCCGCGATTTCACCAGCACGGTGATGCTGGTTGCTGATGGGCGTGGGAGACGGGTGCGGATTAACGGCTACGATTGACTGAGCGGTCTCCTGCGGGCCCCACATGTCAGTGAAAGTGGCCGGGTAGGTTTTACTGTCCCTGATATAGGAGCCATTAAGAATTTGTTGTGATTAAAAGTGATTTATCAGTTATAAATTCATTTAGACTCCCTCCGTCCATAAATATAGGACGTATTTTGATATATTATGACAAGACTTTGACCAACAATTACTCAATTAATATATGGTTTATATGATACAAAATTAATAAATACTTTTAAATATGAATCTAATGACATCAATTTTATGTTATATAAATTACATATTAATAAAATAATTATTGGTTAAAATTTTATCTTAATGAATCAAAATATGTCTTATATTTCTGGACAGAGAGAGTACATTAGTTCTCCGCATTAGATCCACGCCTTAGGGTTTGTATGGAAAGTAGCTGTGTTTTTCCTTTTCCTAAATTCCACGTGGCTTGAATGTAGGGCCTCTTTGATTCACACGAATTGTATAGATTTTTTTTAATATTTCATAGAAAAACTGTTAACTTCTCGTTGGAACCAGACAAATCAAAGAGGCCCTCGATATCAGAAAAAAAATGATTTGAACCGTTTCATGTGTAATTCCTGCTATCTAAAATGAGCCTAAGTCATTTCGTTTCATTGCCGTGTGTAAGCATACGAGCTGCAATTTATAGCCTGATGATGATCAGACAGGACCCAGCCTCTACTGTTGGAATCCTGCAAAAGGGAGGATGGCCATAGCAGAGGGTGAACTGTTCTTATCCGCAACTTTCCTTGCCATACTGTTGCAGATTTCTTGCCTTTTACACTATGCCTGTTGTAAATTCTTTGCAAGAACATCATGGCATACAGTGGTAATCTGGCCAGTAAAGCACACCTCTACAAATCACTAATAGGCTAAAGACGGTTTAGCTTTTGTCACTTGTCAAGCAGCAAGAGGGGACATGTTTTTGGACAGTGACCACTTGATCGCAGTACATGTTGCGCAGCTTTTTTGCAGCCACAGTTCACGCAGCGTTTTACAATGTGTTTGTTTTTCTGTTTGGAATTGATGAAATCGCAACAGCATAAAATGATCGGATCACAGCTGCATGGAGATAGGCTGAAAACTCCAGATCTGCATCCTTCATGGCATGGCTCATGATACCTCGCATCGTAACGAGACACGCACAAACGCTACATGCCGGCAAAACCTGAACCCATCTTCGAAAGCACAAGCGAGTTGCACTGACCCATCACCATCCGGCAACGACGCCGGCGGCCACGGGCAACGGCGAGAGATAGGGGACGCACTGCCACCAGTGATGGTCCGCGTGGCGGCACGTGGGACTTCGCTGTCTGTCCGGCTGCCGTCCTGTCTCGTTTGTCTTGAGACAAAAACTTATCTTTTAGAGAGGGGTGAAGGAAGGAGTGCTGCATTTCTGAAAAAATTACAGTTGTTGGCTTGACAACCTTGTTCGACAGGAGGCATCAGGATCTTCAGTCACGAAACCATCCATCCTTTCTGACAGTCCATCAGAATCTTTACTGGCACAGAAATGACATCAACTGTTGGATAAAAAGAGGCAAGGCGGGCATCGCGATCGACGATGCTGATGATGCTGATTTCACTCAACTGTGCTGCATGGGCACCTTCACCTAGTGGGCAGTCCTGGCAGAATCTGAGCCATGGCAGAGAGATTTTTGAACACTGCAGTGCAGCCATTGATAGTAGATGCATGACCTGACATAAACGGGAAGAGTACTTCACGGCAGAGCCAGCGCCGCTGAGCATGTCCCATGGCAATATGACCATGCTTTTGACGCCGTTGCTTTTACTGCATAGATCTTCAGAGCTCAGGGGCAACAAGAGGAATAACACAAAACCCGTTGAAAACACTTGATCACCCAAACTCTTGCTTCAGAACTGGACTCATGGTTCCTGGAGCAAGCAAGGCCAAGCTTTCCAGAGTGTAAATTGCACAGCAAAAAAAAGGTAACTTGTTATGGCAATCTCGCCTTCCTCAGAATACCACCACAATAAGTGAGAGATCTGAAAGAGAAGGGACATGACAGTGCAGGAGATAAAAGGCCAAGATCCGAACACGCGCCCAGCTTTAAACAAAGGTATTAAAACAGCCATGAGTGACGAGTCCTATACACAGGCCTGGTCCCTGGAGTTAGGGAACCCATCAGGCCAACTGCACCACCCCTATCCAGAGAGGCCTGCACAAAGGTCCCCCACAGGCCATAGCCACCTGACCATGTCTACCACAACCACAGGGTTCCAACACACAGAATGGAGACATCAATGTGCACAGTTCACCACAACTCAGAAGAGCAGGCTATGAATGGTGAAATGTAAACAAATGAAATGAATCGAATATGTGCACTCCAAACTGAACTATCCTATCCAACAGTGAATTCTAGCTCCCCGCTCGCCCTTGTCGACCATCCGGTTGGGGCAAGGGAAGTTCAACTTGCAAAAACATATGTTCATCCTCTATATATTTACGGAGGGGCCCAAAATGAGCCAAAACAAAGAAAACAAAGAACATCAAGGTATTGGTGCCCAGACCCCACATGCATTGCATAATTTTGTGAGGTGATCCATCTTCCCCAGGCCTGCTACAATGTGTCGCGCTGGCAAGATCTTTGAGAGCCACCGTACTACTACGTACAACTTCTGGTCCACAAGCAATTCAGCACAACCACCAACCATGTGACACTTCGTACTGTAATAATATATCTGGACGAGTGTCAGCTTGAGCCATGGGCAACCAGGCTTCTCAAGGCATCAAAGCTTTTGCCATGGACTTGTGAGGTGCCGTTTCTAGGATATCCACAAAGGAAGCAATGGTGAAAAGATGCATGTCCTGTACCATGTCAAACTTGCACTGGCAAGCCATAGTTCTGGAATGACCTGATGTGGCCATCCCAACTTGCACTGACTATGACCTGGCCCCAGGCATGTGTAGCAGCATTCTGGCAAGAAGCCTTCAGGAACTTGTACTGAGATTTACGCAACGTAGATGTCGTCACCGAATTGGATGGCAACTGCTCCTCTGGCCATGTAGCTGATCCCCTCGGAGCACACTCCGCAAAGAATGCACTGCTAAGAGTGAAATTGCCGGATGGTAATTGATACAAGTTATCACCGTCAAGGGAATCTTCAGCATGGCAGTGTGATGTGTTGTCCCTGTCCTGTATGGTCCGGAAGTCGTCACAGACTTCTTGCCGTGAAGAAGGGATGTTGCAGGCTAGTGAAATGGAATTCCTTGATTGCGAGGCGTTCCACGGTATTGCAATGGAGACGTCGCTGCAGAAAAAACGCTCGTATGACCATACAGTCTTCACGCGATTTGTGATTGGGGCAATTTGGTTCGCATAATTCCACATATAGATACTGGAGTCGTCACTGCCAGAGATAATGTGATCTCCATCTGGGGTAAATGATGCAGCAACTTGGCTTGAACTTCGTAATCCTGAGAATGGGAAACAAAATGTAAATTTAAGGGGTCAAGAATACTTTTGAAAGTAACAATAGAAGAGGGTGTCAGTACCTTTGTAGTGGAAATTACATGAACCCCATCAAGAATGCGAACTTGTGAGTCACCAGATGTTACCATCAATTTCTTTGGGTCAGATGGGCAGTACTGTCAACGCAAGTTTTGAAGAAAAAAGGGCAATGTAAGAATCACTTGCAACTGTACGTAGATTCCGAATATGTGATACATGAAAATTGCTTATGCATTATGTCAATAGATTTTAATAAGGTACCTGGAAACCAATTATTCTTTTAAGTGGAGACTTCTTTCTGCCATTCAGAGAGACTTGAGATTCCAGCTCTAGACGATTTTCTGCTTAAAATAAAAAAATAGAAATTAGATACTAATATAATTTCATAAACATTATATACTTCAGCATATTAAAACACATCAAATTAAGAAATTAAAATTCTTGTGTTCCATAAAATAAAGCGGGTTAACAGCTTGCTGCACATAAGGATACCCTTTCTACAGGCCCAACTATTTTAACTATACTGTTGTTTCCAAATATCCTGAACACTGACTTGATGGTAATAATATATAAATACTAAAGATTAACTTTTAACACAATGATGGTACATGTAACATGCTATAAATAATGGATTTACATTTTACCAAATAATACTTTGCACACTGTTCACTCATGGACAGTACGGGAATATCCACTTTCCGAAAATATAAACAATGAATTAGATTTTGCTATTGTAATCTTAGAAGTTAGAATTCCCATCCCACCGAAAACAGAAGCCACTGCTGCCTTTCATCAACATGAATGGCCTTTGATCCTATTAAGTAATAGTTGACACCACATGCACCTATTCATCATCCAAATGTACGTGTACTATTTCCATAGTTTCCCAGCTGATTTTCCACTATTGGATGCCTATATTAATCTGCGTTAATGGCACATTTTTTATTCATCAGGACAAAGAGGAGAGCAGGCAGGGAAAGATCTAGGAAATAGTTTGCACTCAAATGGTGTGGTACAAGCTTTAAACAGTCTCATAGTACAGGAACCAGCTACTGAAAAAATCTCATGTCGGATGCCACTTAGTGGAAACAACCGCAAGACAGCATATTCGCAAATCCCTGAAGCATCTTCTTCTTCTTTCTAATATGTAGGAAACTCCAACATGGCTGCGGCACTAGTTAATCCATATGCACAGACAGTTCTGAGACAATTTGCGCAGCAACTAGAGTATAGCAATAATCTTGCTGTCGCTATTCTCATATGAGAACAAAACTAGATATCTCTATCATTAGTAATTTGCATATACATCTATGATGTCCTCATGAAAGCAAACGATATCGACATATTAACAAACAAATGATGATGTTGATTGAAGCTACTGTTTCCAAAATCATTAGCTTGCCAATCATCAGCAAGTACATATACATAAAGCGAACCTCACAAACAAAATAACTCATGATTACCTGATGCACCATAGTAGCGGCAATTTCCTGTTATGGTCCCAACCACTGCAACCCTGAATAAAATGAAACCAACAGAAATATAAATGTTTAAGTGAATCAACACATGGCCATTAGGTAAAAACGTGATTACCACAAGGACAATTGAGCGAACCTTTCCATCAGGTTGGTAACAAACTGCAGTTACTATCTCTTTGCTATTAGCCCAGTCTACAACTAGGCATCTACAAACATCCCAAATACGAACCATTCCATCGATACAACCACTGATAAAATAATTGTCACTGGTAGGCTGAAACTGAACGCATGTCACTGCATAGTAAACAAAATCCAGAGTGTCAACGTCAGATGGTGAGGAGAGCCAGGTCGTGAAATCCGCTAGTTAATGGGGAAAAAGGGTTTACCGTAGTTATTGTGGGAGAAAACCTTCAGACAACTATTGCACCCGATCTGCCACAATCGAACAGTTTTATCCATAGACGCGGAAAGCAAGTCCTGCATAAAACCATTGAAGTTAGATACTTAGATGACCATAGCATCTATAGATCCTACAGGTACATGGAAAACACTGTTCAACTGCCACTAACCCCATTTTTTGACCATGAAAGATCCAAGATGACATCATCATGCCCATAGAATTCATGCACAGGCACCTGAGATAACGCAAAGGTTCGGTGAGGGATCACAACACAAGCCGGATCTGCAGCCCCCTTTGAACTCTTATTATGTTTGTTCTTACTCCCTTCACTGGAGTAGACAGGAGCCAGTTCGGAGTTTTCATTGACTGTGAAGAACACACACGAAGGATCATCCACAGCGAAATCAAGTTCATCAGGCCTCTCGCCTTCCACCACCCGCCACACACGCACCACCGCATCCTCACCTCCAGTGGCCAAATACTGCCCGTCAGAGCTGAACTTCATGGTTACGATTGCGCCTTTGTGCGCCTTGATCTCTTGGCCCTTGTACACTGCCGACAATTCCTTTGACCGCTTCTTGTAAGGCTTCACCTTCACCCTATCAACCTTCCCAGACTTCCCAGAGCAACTCCGACAAGAACTGGAGGATGTCGAATACGTCTCATCGTCCTCCTCGACATCAACAACACAAGCACCAATGCCCAGCCTCCGCAGCCATCCGAACCTCCTCCTGCCCCTTCCCCTCGCCACAGCCTTCTCCGGACTGGAGGGCTCATCCGAATCGTCCACCCGCCGCATCAGCTCACAGATGAATGGGGATGAACCGGAGATCCTCTCGAATTCTGCTGCAGTAACCGTCCGGTTGGACCGCCTCTCCCTAAGGCTCCGGAAGCTCCCATCGTTCCCCATCTCGTCGACGACAAAGACTGTGCCATCGTCCAAGTTCTTGAAGACGCACTCCAGCCCCTCCCCGGCGCCAGCAACACCACCGTCCGACACTCCCGGTTCCTCGCCCCTATACGCGAAACTAGGGGCAGCCGAGATTAACTCGGCGCCGGGGCTGCCCAGGACGATCTCTTCGGTGGCACCAGGCCTCGAGCACGGCTCCTCGTCCCTCAGGCCGGGGGGCGGGATCCAGGAGGGCCCAAGGACCGTATGAACCCTCTGGCGGCGCTCATGGACGCTGCACGGGTCCGTGACCCAGACCTCGAGCAGGGGCTCGCCGTATAGCCACCGGTCCTCGTCGAGGCGCCCGGAGGCCGCCGGTGAGGAGACGGGATGCCGGCGACATGACCTCCCTCGAGTCAAAGAACTCGTCCGCCTGCTCCTCCTCCTCCTCCTCCTCCTCCCCGCGCCATCCAGGAACCGCGCCCGCGCCATGGACAACGCGCGCTCTGCTCCGCTCCGCTCCGCTCTCGCCGCGCCAACGACAAGGTATCACCAGTTCACACACCACGAAAAAGCAGCTCTCCTCCCGTGGCGCCCCGGTGGCGTCGACCGGCGAATCGGCGCGGGTGGTGATGGTGGCGAGCCAGGAGGACCGGATCTCGCGGCGGTTCTTGGATCTCGGGAGGCTCGCGAAGCAGCACCTCCTCTCCTCCAACCTTTATGGCGCGCCCACTGCTCGCTGGCGTGCTGCCACTCTCTCTCTCTCTCTCTCTCCTCTCTCTTGTGGGGAGGGGAGGATGGGATGATGTGTATCTCCGAGTTTGGTTTGGGTCTCAAGATTCAAGAAGGGAACCAACCAACAACCAACCCAAAAGCAAATGAGTGAGTGGAGTCTCTCTCTCTCTAATAAAAACCAGAGAAGGCGAGGGAAGGGAAGATGGTGGTGGATGCATGGATGGGGGGACCTTGATCTCTGGGATCGGTTGGGAACAGGGTTTGGATGCTCGGATCGGAGGAGGTAAACCAGGGAAAAACAAGAAAGGGCAAGGAAAAACCGGCAAGGGTGGACGGCTGCCTAGTGCTCCCCCTTATGTAGACGCTAGTATGTATTAAACCCGGGAGGGAGTACTTACTATCTTTATGTTTTTTCTTTTGGCTGATGAATTCATTTTTCTAGGAGCATTTTGGTGAATTGGATTCGGCTAATTTATGTCCATGAAATTAGGGAACCTGTATTTTGACTTTCTCAGTTTTAATATGAGAAGTCTTCTATGGTTTCCCTAGTTTCGGTGGATTAAGTTTAGTGTCATTTTCATTGATCTCATATCACCGTCTCTCATTGATATTTTAGTAGCAAATTTGAAAATGATGTGGACCATCGAAAATCAAGAATAGAGACAATGATTAAGGTTTAGTGTTCTCAAAGTCACGTATGCCAAGTCAATATATTTTATTTATTATATTTCTTTTTCTAGATCAATCTGTCATTTTGTGAATGGTATTGCCTACTCTATAGCGACTAACTGAAAATTAGATGGTGGGATTAGATATGAGAAATATTTTCATGGGCAGAACTTCTGGGGAAAAAGTCTTGAATACATTGTGAACATGGGTCACAATCTTTAACCTCCAATCTCATGTGTACCATGTCTGCACGCAAAAATAAATCGAATTGTCACCTTTGAGATGCACCATGTATGTAACTGCACTTGTCACAATGCGCTTCGTGATAATGCGTTTAATTGCCTTTAAATGAGTTTAGTTACTAATGTACGATTTATTATATTCTCTTTCTCTCCAACTAAATGACATATATATACTTCTGCCCCACATATCTAATTATGTTGTAAGAGCTTATAGGAACAAAATAATCAATTATCCTTTTTTTAATTGATCCAATCACAATGATAGTCTTCAATCGATAACTTACAAAAAAAAACCGAATCCCATAATACCAGGGAAAGCTGGTCCACAAAAAGGAAATAAGTTTGTCGAATAGAAAAGAAGACACAAAAATTGGGATACAAAACCAAATTTTCAACTAATGTATATTAAAGACCTCTCCTCTTAATCACAGGAATCCACAACAATATAGTTTTGGTTTGCTTGGAGCTGTCTACCTCACTTCCCACTCGTTTCATCAGCCAGGTCGCAACCAGTCCAAGTCAATGGAAGATAAGAATAGCTAGCAGTAGCAGACAGTGGCATGTCCATTTTTCAATTATATTTTCCACATGCCTAACCTCCATAGCAATATGGCATATCATTTGGATCGCTGTGGTGTAATATCTGATGCTGCAACAGTGCACTCCCCATATCGTACAACTATTAAAAGATAAATATTAAAGATTCCCTCTTCATTTTGGATCTCATCTAAAGGCCCAAACAATTGGATCTACTTACTTCATAGGTCAATTTAGGTCTTACATATTTTGACCTTGCCAAGTGGAGTAGTTTTTTCTCTCAATTACCTAAAAATACCATGTTTCTAATTTGACCTTTAAGATTATACGATGTGACACAGGTCCACCATACTCACGCCGCCACCATACATCTCTTATGGCATTGGCTATTCAAACCCCCAACCCTCCAAAAAAAATGGTGTCTATTTTCCAGGTTGAGAACTTAGATCACTAAGGGTGCCCAACTTTGTTAATCTTCTCCAACTGCGCTGTCTACTGATTAACTACCTAGGGAAGATGCATTTGCTAGTTGCTATATATGCTGATACGAAATCTTCTGAAGATACCTTCTCGCCAACCTCCCTCCTTAGCGTGTCCTCGCTGCTCGTGTTAGTTGGTAAGGAGCACTAATCAAGTGTTGTTATTAGTATTGTTCAAGTCCTGACCTAGTGACTTTTTTTAAGTAGGGTTTAAGAGGTCACTAGCACTAGTATGGTTGCTGATCAGATGTACTATATTGTTAGAACTACTGAAGTTTGACTATTTTTGTGGTAAATTAGCAATCAGGCAAGACTTGATTTGGATTTCCTGACTGTTGTGGATGATTATGGTCAAACAAGTAAGCTGGTAGCAAATATATTGTGAGCAAATAGAATTGCTTGACTTGTCTGATTAAGTTGGTAGGATGGGGGCATGACTCTACCCACCAAAGATTTAAATCCCGATGTTTACATTTACACACATGTGGTGTGTCCAGTAGAAATTTAGTGAGATTCACAACTTTATCTTCGATCTCCATTATTTATAACATGTAATTAAGGGGTACGCTTACGGGTGTATATATAGTTACGTCTTTCTTGTAATAAAAAGGAGTAAGCTAGGAAGTAAAAAAATTGGATTAGTCGATGGGGAATCGAATCCGACGGGCTTGGTACCTGCCTTGTTGTTCAATTAAGCGGGTAATGATGAACGAGAGGTGTGTTAATTTTCACACAAAAAAGAAAATAAAAGAAAGATGTGACACCACTTTTCCAGTTGGCTTAATCAACTGTTATTGTCGCTCATGGATTTAAGTGCTTTTCCGGCCTATGATGTGTCAAATTAATTAGCACTAATCTAAACCGACAAGAAGTAAAAGCACATCAAATATTGTAGCAGGCAGGTGGGTGTCAAACTCTGGCCTGTTTAACAAGAAGTTTCTATTGTTCTAAACTCGCAACAATAGATTCCTGTATTTGAATGAGTCGCATGCACATGCACGGTCCGTATCACAAAATGAGCTCAAATTAGCGCGAGAAAATTCGCCAGGAGACATTGCTACCATCTGTTCTCTTCCCAAAATGGGACGGCGCCATGCAGGAGAAGGTGTGTTTGGCGCGCGGAATCATCGGCATGCATGTTGCGAGCTAGCTACGCGTCAGGCTCAGCGCGTGGCGGCGGCGGCGAGTCAGCGTCGGCAGGCAGCTCGGGGTCCGGTGGTCAGCCGCGCGCGCGCGCTCGTGCCCGCCATTCTAGCTACGAGTCGGACAGCGTTAGGCCACCAATTCCAGTGCTCTCACCACGCACGCACGCACTCCGGCCGAAAACCACCAGGGATAAAGGAGCGGGCGACGGCGACGACGACGACGCGGATCATCTCATGCCCGTGCAACACGAGCTTTAATTCCATCGTTTCGTTCGATTCACAAGACTAGCTGAGTCTGAGAAAAGTAGGTTTTCTACACTCCACCTGAAGAGAAGTGCACACATCGTAAGTCGCACGTTGTTATACTTCGCTTTTGTACCAATTGTAAATTTGTGATCCATGCTTCGGCGGAAAAGGAAGTGCGCACTGATCGATGATTGCTCTTTATAGCAGAATCACATTTTGCCTATATTGGGGAAGATGTCGGATCGAGATTCTTCTACTGCTGCTGTTCTGTAGTACTACTAGTATTTTGGATGAACATGCTCGAGACTGAAAACTAGAACAAGACGAGTTAGTGGTCAAACGAAACGCCAAACACTGTTTACCTCCATATATATAGCCTACAGATATGCTTGATTCGCCTACGACGATATCTTTCGCTTCAGCATCTACTTTTACGCGCTGCATCTGCATATATGATCTGACATTGTTTTTGCATTGGCAACAACCCAACAACTGTGTTTCAGCAAGGAAGCGCACAGTTGCCTCGTGCACTGATCGATAGAGAAAGCCAATGTCGGAGCTATAGCTTGGTCGTTCAAAAGACGCTGTTAAGGTGTGAAACCACAGGTCTTGCATTGTTTGGAAGTCTAGGCCTAATTATCATACATTTTTAGTTTGACGAACAAACAGAGCTAGAGGCAATCAATTCATCATACAGTATGATTTGATCAGCAGCATACTTAAGCAAGTGGTGGTATATAGCTTATTTGACGAGACCATTCTCCAGAAATCCGGAGTTGATTTGATGTTTGCGGCTATTAAGTTGACCGGCCTTGTGGTTTGGTGTCACCTTATGAATGACAGTTTCCCAGCAGCAATTTAAAAGAGAGTGATGTGCATGCATGTCCTCTAATTCGTCTACAACTGTCACTTAGGTCCATTATCTGTCAAATCAAAGATTTGGCACGCCATTCTCGCCTGCCTTTGTCATGTACAGTCCAAATCCGGCGAGCTAGCATGTTTGCTGACGTGGCTGCTGTTAACCACAATCCAGCGTGGCTGAGTGGATGACGTGGCAGCATTTTGAAAAGAAGGCCCTTCCTGTGGTTTGGAGCTGAATACTCTGTAAAAAGGCTCTTGAGAAGACGAGGCGATTGAGGTGACGCCTGGAGGGTTGGCGACCTTGGGCTGATAAGCGTTGCCTGAAACGACAACGACGAGGAGTCGAGAAGGCTTTGTGATGGCGGGCTGATAGTGGCACCCATGGCGCATGTATGTCGCGCGGCCGGCGAGCCGCCTACCGTGTACGGTAAGTCATAATCGAACCCTAAAGGTGGTCATTTTAAATCGATTTGTTGGTTACATCACCGCAATCTTGGTCGATCGACTGATGTTATGCCTCTAGGGTTTAGGGTTTTTGTAGCAGTTACACATTAGGTTTCTAATTCGTGATGGTTGGTTCTAAAATTAGGCTTTTTTCATGTTATTGTGGAAAAATATTGCGAGGAATTCGGAGTTGTTCCATGGTGGCTTTTTTATTGGGCATGGAATAAATCATGCATATCTAGATGCAAAATGCACTTCGTTTGATCACTGCTTCGATGCATAACTTGGTTTGGCTCAACTATGAGAAAGATGATATAACCAAGTAGTACTGGTGTTTGCCCGGCATGGATGTTCATAGAGATAGGTTGCAATTACTTTATAGTGATGCCGACACCAACACCATAGTCTCCACTGCTTCAATGGGTCACAAGAACCTTGTCATATATGTTGATCTTGAGAGTCTTACATGGATTCTGAGAGATGGGATAACATAATGCTTACCACAAGCACAAATGCCCAAAGTCATGCGCCCCGCAAGGTGATTGAAATGGAGAAGGAGAATGAACAACTATTACCATTCTACAAGCAACTGCAGAGCTCGAGCACAGGGCTAACACAGGATGGTGATGATGGTGATGGCCAATCAGATAGTGATAGTTCATCAAATTATTCAAACATTGAATTAGTGGATAGTGACAATGAAATTGATTGTGATGATGATAATTTGTATGAAGAGCATGTGCATAACTTTTATCCTAGAAGAACAAGACATGGATAATGACGATGTGTTTGATTTGTCAGATTTTGATAATGAGAAGCACAATTTCAAATTCAAGAATTTTGAGCATAAGTCAGACATGAATAACCCTGTTTTAAAAATAGGGATGTTGTTCTCGTCTGTTGAGGTACTTAGGAAGGCTATAAATGAACATGCATGCATAAACAGGGTGACTATCACAATGCCTATAAATGATAAGACAAGGATATGTGTTGCTTGTGCCCTTGACTATACTTGGTCTTTGATTGCCTCTTTTGACAGCAGGTCTAAGTACATCGTGGTCAGAAGTATATTGTAGAGCATACATGTGTGAATCAGTGGCAGTCGAGAGCATTTACTACAAGGTTTCTAGCAGGAAGTATTTTGAGACATTCAGAGCTGATAACAAGATGACTTCAAGAAATTTCTCCAGGATTGTGCAAAAGGATTGGAACATGTCTCCCTCATATTCCAAGTTGTCTAGAGCAAGAAGGATGGCTTTTACAACCATATATGGTGATGAAATAGCTCAGTATTGTCAGCTTTAGGACTTTGCACAAGAATTGAGGAGGTCAAATCTAGGTAGCACTTTCTACCTTACAGTTGATAGAGGATTGGATGGATTGGAGTATAGAATCAAGACCTGTTATATGTAGTTTGATGCTTGCAAGAGAGGATTCATGGCTGCCTGTGGGTCTATAATCTGCTTGGATGGATGTCATATAATGACAAAAGTTTGGAGGACAACTTTGACAGTAGTGGGGATTGATTTTAATGACTGCATATATCCACTGGCAATGGCAGTTGGCAGTTGGCTGTTGTAGAGGTTGAGGACACTTCTACATGGAAAATAGTTCTTAGAGACTTTGAAGGAAGATTTGAGGATTCATAACACATCTCCCTGGACCATTATGTCTAACAAGCAAAAGGTAAAAAAGTAGACCTTTTCAATTGTAACACACTGTTGCTTGAGTTTCAGGATTGATTGTAGCTGTGAGGGATTGACTGTAATACACTATTCCCAGATTCTGAGCACAGATTTTGTGTCCGGCACTTATACCAAAACTTCCAGAACATATTCAAGGGTGAAGCACTGAAGAACCAACTTTAGAAAATTGCAATGTCTAGTCCAGTGCTAAAGTGAACTGAAAATATGGAGGAACTGAAGAATGAATGCTTATCAATTTATAGAAGAACTGCCACCTAATACTTGGGTGAGGGCATTCTTCGCTGAGTTCCCTAAGTGTGATATCTTGTTGAACGAAAGCTATGAGGTCTTTAATAAGTAAGTATCTACTTATTAATCTTTATAGAATTTGTTCCACCTAACTTCAAAATTGTTCAATATAACAATTGAATTTTGTTCAATGCAGATATATTCCGTATGTTAGAGGTATGCCTGTTCTTACCATGCTTATGAAATTAATGAACAAATCATGTCAAGAATTGCTAGCAAGCAAGAGGAGGCACAGAAATGGACTAGAAGAATATGTCCCAGGAATGCAAAGAAAGTATAGAAGAATGTAGAACTAGCAAATACTTGCTACATTTTGTCTGCTAGTATGAAGATCTTGAAAGTAGAAGACGAGGGATGTTCATACATTCTGGACCTAAAGGTTAGAAGCTGCACTTGCACAAGATTGGATTTCACAGGAATCTCTTATTGTCATGCTATTTCTTGCCTAAGACATGAGGGAACACCACCAAAAGCTATTGTAGCATCATGCTACACAATGCAAGCATGTTGCCTGGCATATGGTCACAAAATAATGCCAGGTGATGACATGAAATCTTGGGAAAAATGAATGGACAACCTATTGACCCATCGTAGTATGTGAAGAAGGCAGGGAGGCCACCTAAAAAAAGAAGAAAGCAAACAGATGAGGTGAAGGGAAAAGATGGAAAAACAAATATGTCAAAGCATGGTGTAAAAATGCACTGTGGTTACTATCAGAATAGCACCTATAAGGTTGATAAGTGTGAAGACAAGCTTGCAGGGAGGAAGCCCAAGAAACGGCCAAGAAAGAAGAGTATCATACTACTACCACATGAGGAATCAGGTGATGATGTGCCACTGATAACTCAGGTAATCAATCTTGTTTTGCATTTTGGTCATTTTATGCACTTGTGTACTCAATCTGTTGATATAACCAATGTAAGAAATGAATTTGGTCAATGATGTGAACCCAGAAGATATTCACGAGTATGGGCCATCTATGATAGATAACATTTTGGAAGAGTTAATTTTTGTGTATGCTCATAAATAAGGCAAGGACTGCTACTGCCACGGCTGATGTCAAAGCCAAGAAAATTATAGAAGCTGAAGCAAAGAAATTGGCAACAACTGATGCCAAAGCCAAGAAAACTATAGGCTGAAGCAAAGAAATTAGCAGCAACTGAAGCAAAGAAACTAGCAATAGCTAATGCCAAAGTCAAGCAAATTGCACAAGTTGAAGCCAAGCATGCAGAGAACCTAGAGGCTGTTAGTGCACAAAAGGAGGCAGAATTTGCAGAAGCTGCAGCAAAATTGAGAATACTAATGGAGGAACTTTAGAAAGAAGAAGAAGAAGCTAGAGCAGCAAAGAGAAGAAAGAAGTTCGAATTGTCCTGAAGATAAGGATTTTTATATTATATTATCATGTAGTGTTGAATTTGTGATACTTTGCTGTCATGTTATGTCAAATTTGAGATATTTTGCTATCCTGAAGTGTTAAAACTTAGATATATTGTTGGATTGCTCTATTTTGCTGCTATGTGCTGCTAAAACAGACATATTATGCTATTTGAAATGTTAAAGATGTCATATATTGGTCAATTTTGTTGTTATTTTGCTCCTTCATGAGCTGTATTTGTGTTCATAATTAAGCTTCTTTCTCAGGTTGTATGCATACGAATGCAATCTAATAGAAAGTAGTAAAAAAACCATTATATGCCAACACATTCATAAGCAAACCGCATGACACTATCACTTCTTTCGAAACATGAAAAAATTCAATACATTAGGTCTAACACATATGAATTCAAGGTATTGCACATTCACTTATTTTAAGATATGAACACATTCATAACCAAACCGGAACACACAATCAAAAACAGAATGCTCATAGCCTTCAGAACATACAGTAACTCCCTTCCTAACCTAGCGACGCCCCTAGCAACCTAATGATCTCAATCTCTGCGATGCTTGGTTCTGCTTGCTTCTTCGGTTGTCGTACCTACCTCACATCAGCAACTCCATCTTCAACCAAGAAGGTGTGATCTTCCAAGTACTCTACGTACTCATCCTCCCAAAATCAAAACACAAATCAAAGCAAAATGTGAAAAATCAAACTCAAACCGAGAGCAATTGATGAGACAAAGATCCTACCTTGTGATTTGGGCACTTGTAGTACACACGGTTGGGGTTTTTCACCATGTAAGAAATGCCCTGCTTTACCCTCTTCAACACCGCAACATTGGCACAAGATTAGTGGATGCAGACTTGCGCCATGGGCATGCATGGAGGCAACGCGACGACTAGAACTGTACGAGCTCGAGGCTTTGGCTCCATGACTTGGGTTTTTTCCTTCAGATGGAGGCTAGGAAGTTGGGAGGAGGAATTGAGGATTTGGGAGGAGTTGATCAATGGCTGATTAGGTGGTGCAGTAACGGGTTTAAATACAGGCTCCAAACCTGGCAGAGGGGCTTCTTTGCAAAAAAAAGCTGACACGTCATCTACTCGGACATGCTGGATCGCGATTAATAGCGGCCACGCCGGCAAAACATGCCAGCTCACCGGGTTTAGACCATACATGACAAAGGCGGGCAAGCTTAGGGTGCCGAATCTTTGATCCGACAGATAATAGACCTAAATGACAGCTGCGGATGAGTTAGAGGACCGTGTTGCAAATCACTCTATAAAGATTCAGCTGCATACCTAGGCCCTCTCTACCTGATGCCACCTCATATGTTCTTTATATATTTTCGTGGCTCTACTATTTCAGTAGTTAGTTAACGATGACCAACCAACAATTTGGGTTGATAGAATTCTTACTTTTGTTTACAACTCCTAAAAAGCAATATGCAATTAGTACTCCCTCCATTTCACAATAGATATCCTTTAAGCCTCTCTAACTTTTTCATAATAGATAACCTTCAACACTTCCAATGCAAATTTAGCCTCTTTCTGCCCATCTTACCCTTCCTCACAATCATACAAAAAAGCCTCTTGGGGTTCTAGACTTGGATGCATGCTTAGCTACTCCATGTCTCTTCCACTACCCAATTAATGCCCACCTTTGCATTATGGCTCCAACTAAAATTTTCGTTTTGACTCGAAGTCAGTTTTGGCTCTAACTGAAATTTTCTTCCCTCCAAATACTCTCTGGCTCATGCACGCATGGGAGAGTGTCTCTTTGGTAAATATGCATGGAGTATTCACGCATACATGCATGGAGTAATTGTGTCTAGAAAGAAGAGATTTGCGGATAAGTAATAGTTGTGTTGGGAGAACATTTATTAGGCTGAGAGACACTGATTGAGGGGTAGGATGGTCACTTGCCTTATACCCTTAATTTCTGTGTACAACTCTAAACAAATATTTATTGTGAAATGGAAGAAGTATATAGCTATTGCATTAGTAGTAGCTTAGCACCACCAACAACCGTACTGCTACAGTTCCATGCTTCCACCTGCCATCATGCATGTTCTGATGGTTTAATTAGTGTACGGCTAGCAGTAGTACTGGATTATACATAGCAATAAATTATTTAATTACCGTGCTTTAATCTTCGCGCTTGCATGCACGGCAGGAGTAATAACCGAATAGGTAGCAACACGCGGTCTTGATTATCACCGACAGGCACGTTTCTAATGAGAGCCAGCAATCATGCATGTTATCTAAACAAGTGTAGTGTCTTGTGCTCTAATCAAGGCACTGACTAGAGTGAGAGGATTAGTTAAACAGAAAGCCTACTGTAATGGAACATGGCACCTTCCTTGGTGGAAGATAAAATTAAGTCGAAAGCCGTGCTTGGTGGGAACACAAGTATCCGTCGTCATTTGCTTTGGTTTCCATTGCTGCTCTCCTGCTAATTGGGGTCTCGGTTTGTTGATGTAATGTGCTATATATATCGTGCTTATTTTCAAAGTTGTTGGGAGAAGACGTTGCGCAAAGTCTACTACTCTGTTCAGCAAATCAGATTAAAAATAGATAAATGCTGAAATTCCCGCACTTCAACTCAGTGTTTCCAAACACTATTATACCCATTGGCAACCTTTTTTTTTCTAAGAAAACATTTAGCCAAACACCGAGATATTTTCAAAAAACGGCTTGACAGAACGGGGATTATCGTAATCTACTATATACTAAAAGTAAAATATAATAGAAAAAGAGAAAACTAAAAATTTATAAAAAAGCAAAACATCCGACTGTTAATCTGGTGCACCCTTTTATTATTAGTGGATCACAACCGATAGATCTTCATAATTGTACCTAAACAAATCACAGCTAATAGATCTTCATAACTACACCTAAACAAATCACAGCCGATATATCTTCATAACTGCATCTAAACAGATCACAGCGGATAAATATTCATAATTGTACCTAAATTGATCACAACCGATAGATCTTCATAACTGTACCTAAACATACCACTTCCGATAGATCATCATAACTATACATAAATAGACGACTCGGTACAACGATTAGAAGGCCGGCTCGCGATTTGAACTTTTATTTCTCGTACTGATCTAATATCACACGTATAGATAAAAAGGTAAAGATAATTAAAAATATTTGCCGTACAATTAGCAATGATCTAATATCACGTGTACAGGTTAAAAAGATAATTAAAAACGTTTCCCGCACAATTGGTACTCATCTAATATCACGCGTACAGGTAAAAACAATAAAGATAATTAAACATATCGCATCCGATAGATCATGGTTCAGTACAAGCCGGCTCACGATTTGAGCTTTTATTTCCCATACTGATCTAATATCAGCGTACATGTAAAAAATAAAGATAATTAAAAATATTTGATGCGTAAGTAGTACTAATCTAATATCACACATACAAGAAAAGAATAAAGAGGATTAAAAAGTTTCCCGCACAATTAGTACTAATCTAATATCATGCGTACAAGTAAAACAACAAAGATAATTAAACAAATCACATTCGACAAATCATAAATAGACGGCTCAGTATTACGACTAGCAGGCAGCCTTGCGATTTGAACTTTTACTTTTCGTACTGATCTAATATTGCACGTACAAGTAGTAAAAATAATTTAAAATATTTTCCGTGCAATTACGCGGGACGCCATACTAGTTCACTTTAATACCAAACGGAACCTAGCTAGTGTGTACACTACCTTAACGAGTGCTTTAGTACCTTTCGGTCCCTCCTAAACAAAGGTTGCTTAACCAGGTAGTGATCATGCGCACATGTGAGCAGCAAGGGCTAATCACATGACCTAAGCACAAGTAAGGGCTCTTGTTTAAGATGGGATCGCGCTTGCCTGCGATTCCCTGCTTGTACATCCGAATATTATCAAGTGCGTCCGTCGTCGACGCGGAAGAGGTTAAGTGGCTTGCAATTTTATCGCCGCGCGCCTAGTACGGCGCTCGCGTGCATGCATGTGAGGTGTTGCAACAAGCTGATCAATGCAGCTTGCTTAGTTACGAGCTGGGGTTAACCCTGGCGACGTGTCGCCTTGCTTGGGGCCTGAAAAAGATTGGATTAATTGCAGTGTCATCCAGAGCTTGTGGCAGCTTCACTTCACTTGGCCCCAACTGCATGTTTTGCTTGCATGTGTTCAGTGTTCATGTCCTTGTCCAGCTCCTCCATGCATGCACATCAATGGCAGAAACTAAACAACAGAGCAGATTACGCCGGCTTCCTAATTCAGCACCACTACCAATTGTGCCCAGATCAAGGTGCAGAAGCATTTACTAGTATTGATCGACCTGCGTACGCAGACTTCATTGTGACAACGCGTACCTTAAAGCTGACAAACTTAATTACAAATTTACATTGCTGTCAAAGCTAAACTAGATTAGCTAGGCATCTAGAAATGCTAGATGTCTTTGTTGATTTCTGGTCTTCAAGCGCCCTAGCTAGCTAGCCACCGCCAGCATGCATGTTCTGTGACTGATATGCAAAGAACCTGATTAAGCAAGGTGGATGATATCAATCATCAAATAGCTATCACTTTTAGGCATATCACACACACACACGTACGATATATCTTTGTTGTATGCCAGGTGTTAGCATCAAACTCTTTACTCTCAACTAGCCATCTTCTTTAATTAATTAAAAGATAGAGAAACCATCATCGATCAGGAGCAGATCGATAGCCAGCTAAACAGTGGCTAGGAAAAGCACATCAACTGTACACGTACATGCTCGATGCTAAAACCCTTTTCTTCAGGTGTCACGAAGGCTCATGCCATTCTTTTAATCATGCATTTGCGTGGCCAAAGTTCTGGCACATGTTCACGCAGATACTGTCCACTAGATACTACAGCATATCAATCATAGCGAGAACGTGCACGATCGAACTAGTTGTACATATTCTTCCTGCGAGTAGTTACTGTATTATATATAAACTGATGTGAGGTGGACTAAAAATTAGTGAAATGCTTCTCTGTAATTGGCCTTGGAATCTAGTGAGAGAAGATGGTGGGAGGTTCATGTCATGGGTAGGGGCCGGTGACTCGAGTGAACTCCATGCATCACATTCCACAATGTCCACTATTATTTTCTGTTCTTTCTGAAACATCTCTCTCAGCTCCGATCACTTTATCTGAAAGGTATATAGCTCGAACACCTCGAATGTGCTGCGCCTGTGTGTGTACAAGGATGGTACGTACACGCCTTTTGAGTTGTGACTAGGAGCAGGAACAGTTTGCCTTACGTGTTACATCATATCGTCCGGACCCCGGAGAAAAGCACAATGACAATAGTATATATAAGCCCATGCCCTTTTGGGTTGTGACCAGGAGTAGCTAAGAATAGTTTGTGCTACGTGGTACCATCTCGACCTGGTGTCGTACAGGGGTTTAGACGAGGAACCAGGCTGTTTGAACAACCGTTCGATCTGTACATGGAGTTAGCTCAGTAAAGCTACAAATTAATAAAGAGATCGAAAGGGTAGTATATACTCCCTTCGTCCCATGATATAAGGTATATTTTATTTGGTTAAGATAAAATTTTAACTAAAATTTACTCTACTAATATGTGGTTTATGTGACATAAAATTGATGTCATTAGATTTGTACTAAAAATTAATTACGTATGATTGTAACTTTGTATCACATAAATAATATATTAGTAAAGTAATTATTAGTTAAAATTTTGTCTTAACCAAACAAAATAGGTCTTATATTCTAGGACGGAGGGAGTATCAAGGTAACGCGTCGCGAATGATCGAACCGATCGAAGTCCAACTAGTCACTAGAAAGATGACAGCGGAGGCCTGAAAAGGATGGACACTGGGCGGCTTCACTGAATCGGCAGCTAATCTAATATCCAGGTAGTAGCGAGGAGCACGTGGCTAGGTGGAAGATGAAGCTGCTCCACGAGACAAGGAGAAGGGCTTGAGCCGATCGAACAGAACAGAAGCCGGCACGTCGGTGCCTCTCGTGAACTCCCGAGACGCGGGCGCTAGGCCGGAGCACTTCATCTGGGCCCAATTCTACGAGGCCATCCGTGGATCGCATCCCCCCGCGCAATGCCCACGTCGTGGGTGTAGAGTCAACCTGAGCACGCACAGCCCGGTACGGCGACCCGGCCCGATTTTCCGAGGCCAGGCCGGGCCAAGCTTGAGCCCTGATTTGCAGCTCCATTGACATTTTGGGCCGGGCTTGAGCTTTAAATTACAGCCTGAAAAAGCTTGGCCTGGCCTGACTATCTAACCCGGACGCATATCCACCCGAACTCCCTAACTGGCTCAACAGCCCAACTAAAACCCTAGCCGCTCCCACCCCGTATACTAACTACAACATGCATGAGTAGAGATGATCGCATGGCACTGATGGAGATGGCAACACCATATTTTATTGAATTCCTATGACACGATTGGACTTTTGAACTTGTTATGTAATAATATGTAGTTTAAACTTATGGATTGTGAGTTATCTGTGTGGACAGTGACGTGTGGAGTGAGTTGTGGTCTTTATTCATATCAAATTGTGGTCATTTTGTTGCTATTATGATGTGGTCAAATTGTGGACCGAGTTACTTGCTTATTGTTGCAGCTTTAATTATGGTTATTTTGTTGTTATAATGTCAAAATTCCTTACTGCTGCTCGTATGGTGTGAAAATTGTCTGTGATTGTACTTTTGCAGTATGCTGTTTTGAATTTGCAATTTGAGACTGCAGCATCGGGATTCGGGCCGGGCTTCAGATCGGGCTTAGGCTAGGTTAAAACAAAAAATTGAGCCTTTTTGGAGTTCGGGCTTTGCTCCAGAACATCAGGTATTTTAGAGCCCGGCCCGCGTCGTAGGCTCAGGTTGAGCGTGGAGGCGCAAGAGGGGACGTGGAAATTTAACGTTTTTGTTTCACCACTTCCTCCGTGGCTTTCGTCCCCTCCCCTGCACAGCGCTACCTCCATCCAGGTCTAGGGTTTTAAACTTTCACCTCTCTGGCTCTCGTCCCCGACCGAACCGGCCCCCTACTCCGCAGGTCTTTCTCTGCACCTTCTCCGTGCTTCCCCGCTCCGCTAGATCCCGCCGCCCTGTTCTCCTGATCGATTCGTTGGATTTGTTGTTGTTGTTGTTGTTGTTGTTGTTGTGGGGGTGAAGTGTCCGTACCAGAGTGGTGCGTTCGGGAGAGAGGGAGGAGAGACGATGAGGCCGGTGTTCTGCGGAAACTTCGACTACGAGACGCGCCAGTACGACCTGGAGCGCCTCTTCTCCAAGTACGGCCCCATCCGCCGCATCGACATGAAGTCCGGTATGCACAGCCTTCCCCCCTTTCTCTAGTCTCTTTACTCTTTACTTAATTTTCCGGTGATTAAATTTAAGGGAGGGACTAAATGCAGCTTGTTTCCTCATCACCATGGGCGAATGAGTACTTGTTCTTTATGCTATGGATTATGTCATGAAAGGCTAACATGCCATACCTGGACTTTGTGTAGTGCGCGTATATACCTCTTATGCCGATCCTAGCGCAGGGCCTAATTATTCACGCTCGTGTTGCCATCAGGCATGTAGCACGCTTGCCAAGTTTGCACTCACTTACTCCATCAATTTATCCGCTGTAGGCTATGCTTTTATATACTTTGAAGATGAGCGTGATGCAGAGGATGCGATAAAGCGGCTCGACAATGTGGAGTTTGGTTACAGTAGGCGCAGGCTCTCTGTAGAATGGTCAAGGGTGAATCCTCATCTCTGTATCTCGATGAGCTATCTGGTCATTGCCATTTTTGGTACAAGTTGACAAAAGAAACTTTGCTAACTGCTGTTGTTCTTTTGTGTAATTCCTTCAGCAAGTTGAACCAGTGCCAAAGAACCGTGATAGGCCTACAGGGGATGCAAAGCCGACGAGAACCCTCTTTGTTATCAATTTTGACCCCCTCCGTACCAAAATTCGAGACATTGAGAGGCATTTTGAACCGTATGGCAAGATTTCAAACATTCGCATTCGGAAGAACTTTGCATTTGTACAGTATGAGACGCAAGAAGAAGCCAGTGCAGCTGTCAAGCACACTGATAAGAGGTATACTTTGTTTGTTCTGTTGTCATTGGTTCATTGCCCATCCTCTATATGCACACTGCTGCAACGTTTGTATTGCACTTGAACATAACTGTAGTTTGTTGCTACCTGATTCCATGTCAAATGCATTTCACCACATTCACTTTACTTAGAGCCCTGAATGTGGCACTGAAGCCAATGCTGCATTTAACCAGGCACTAATTATTCTGCCATGTGGGGTCCATAACATCTTCATACTGGATTGTCGCCCTTGTTGTTCGGTTATTTGGCTGCTGAGTTCTTATGTTCAATTATCCGTTACATTATGTTGCTAATCCTATACCCTTCATGGATTTCGTTTGTAGTTGAATAGCCTTGGTTCTTATAATAATTATATTTGTGTCAATATGGAGGTGAACTGATACGTACGCTGCAACTTTTTATACCCTCCAGTATTGTCTGCATGCGTGCTCCACTCCAGCACCGTCATGTCCTGCTTCATACACTTTTACAAGTAGATGTGATAACGAGTTATTTTTTCTTGAATTAATCCTTGTTTTTTTGTTTTTGGTGTTGGGCAAGATTCTATCACGTGCTTAGGTTGGAGCTTAATCTCCTTTTCTGTTTATTAATACCTGATTCGATTACCTTGCTAGTCCTCTCTTTATATAGAGGGTTGGGGATAAAAGGAAAGCTTTAACAAAATTGAGGGATAAGGCAAGCACTAACAAACTTGAGAACTAATCGATATGGAAATCCCCTAGGCTAACTTGAGGATCAAGCAGCCGGCTTCTTGTCCTTATCCTTGGGGTGGCAGCCATAAACCCTGCCCCACATGACAGATTCATGTGGAATTTCTCAGTTTTAGTTTGATGAATTTGCACTGTCATTTCATATGCAATGTTCCCTTGTAATGGAAGTGAGTTTTTTGGGTCTAAAGTTTCATTAAGTTTGTTTGATGCTGAAGCTTTTCTCAGCATTTCTTCTACTTCTTTTTTTTTCACCTGATCCGGGATAACCCCCTCACCGTCTCTTCTGTTGCATGTCAGATATAAGATATATGCAGTAGACAAAGAGTGATTATTTTTGGGATAGTAGCTTCTAGGTTGTTTATATGCATCCATGTGTAGGATCAAAAATTTTTACATCACATGTCTCATAACTTATGTGATGATATAAATTCCGTGTCTGCATCCAAGTGTAAACTCAGGGAATCAACATTTTTTTACACATTTCTCATTACTGGGTGTTATTCCTTCCTGTTGCTGTGCAGCACAATATTGGACAGGGTAGTGACAGTTGAATATGCCTTCCGGGATGACGACAATGAAAGAGATGACAGATATGGCAGTCCCAAACGAGGTGATCGAGGCAGGCGCCGCGGTAGTCCTTACATGCGCTCCCCTAGCCCAAGGTACCGAAGGGATTACAGTCCAGATTATGATCGCCGTGCACGTAATCCTGGATACGATCGTCGGGATGGAGCACCATATGGTAGGAGCAGAAGCCCTGTTTATGCTCGTTATGACAGAGGCAGAAGCCCTGGTTATGGCCGCTACTAGGTAAGATTATTGAATTTTTTTGAAAGGGTTAAATAACTTTTTTTTATTCTCTGAGCATAACTTCAAAGTGCTTATTCCATTTCACGGTGTTATGTTTGATTATTTATGTCATTGATTGTCCTGGATTGTCACACTTCAAAATCTTTTGTAGTTGATCGGTTTCGAAGGATCTTGACGAGAATCCCATGGAGGATTGGTACACTTGACCTGTTTTGGCGTGCTAAAGGAGCGAGGGAAGTGTAACGTGATGCTATAGTTGCCCTTCTTCGTAGAAACACCTTTTGTATTTGAGATGAACAGTTACATCCATGGATGCGCTTGCCCATTGCCACCCTGCTGCTTGTTTTGAGTGATTATTAGTAGAGCTGATCTCGACACTGTACTTAACGAACTACGACGGTGAATATTTGCATTTCCCTGTGTGTTTGTGCATGTGCTGCGATAGAAACTGCCAGCGTTGTCGCGCGGCCAGGCCAAGCTGGAGATTGATTTGCATAGATTTTCCCCAGAAATGTCGCATGAATTTTCTCGGAAGTTCAAACATCTGCATAAATAAGGGGGGAAATAAATCGCGTTCCAAACGGGTGAATTGTGCTATCGAACGGGAATAGAAGCGGTTTCACTTGGACTTCGTTGCCGCCCTCTGCTGGTGCCGCTCGGGACCTTATCTCCGTCTCGAGTCTCGACTGCCTCGCGCCGTCCCCGACGCCATGCATTCGCCGGCGCGCTGCCCCGCCACCACCTCGTCCCCACCTCTCCGCGCCACCCGCGCACCCTTCGTCACGATGGCCCGCCGCGGCGGCCGCGGGCGCAACCCGCCCTCCTCTTCTTCCCCGTCCGCGCCCGAGGCCGTGCACCCGGAGGCGCTGGCCCGCATCCTCCGCACCGAGGCCGCCATCTCGGGCGTCTCCCGCAAGGCCGCCGCGGCCTTGCAGCAGCAGTCCACCCGCCTCTGGCCCCGCGCGGTCCTCGAGGCCCTCGACTCCGCCGTCGCCTCCTGCCGCTGGGAGTCCGCCCTCGAGGTTCCCCACCACCCCTCCTCTTCTTTCCCGAGGAGAACACCACCTGTTTGATCGATGCTTATTGGGTACGGATTGCTCTCTTGTTTGTTCCAGATCTTCGAGCTGCTGCGGAAGCAGCGGTGGTACGAGCCGAGGTCCCAGACCTACGCCAGGCTGCTCATGATGCTCGGCAAGTGCCGGCAGCCCGGCCCGGCCACCACGCTCTTCAAGGTGATGCTCTCGGAGGAGCGGCTCACGCCGACGGCGGACGTGTACACGGCGCTCGTGGGCGCGTACGGCTACAGCGGCATGCTGGACGAGGCGTTGGCCACCGTCGACCGGATGAAAGGCGCGGCGGATTGCAGGCCGGATGAGTACACGTTCTCTGTCCTCATCAATTGTTGCTGTAAATTGCGCCGCTTCGATCTGATTCCTGTGATTCTCGATGAGATGTCATACTTGGGGCTCGGATGCAACGTTGTTATCCACAATGCGATAATTAATGGGTATGGCAAGGCCGGAATGTTAGAGGAGATGGAGAATGCGCTGTCTAGCATGCTTGAAGGCGGGGACAATATGCCGGACATATACACGATGAACTCTATCATCTGGGCCTATGGAAACCGTGGTAGGATGGATGAAATGGAGAAGTGGTACAGTGAGTTCCAATTGATGGGTGTTGAGCCAGATACGCTAACATTTAATATCATGATAAAGTCTTATGGTAAGGCTAATATGCATGACAAAATGATGTCAGTGCTGAAATATATGAAGCGGCGGTTCTTCTCACCCACTGCTGCTACATTCAACATAATCATAGAATGTTTTGGAAGGGCTGGCAACATTGAGAAGATGGAGTACTATTTCCGGTTGATGAAAATTCAGGGTGTTAAACCCAACCCAATCACTTACTGCTCGCTAGTTAATGGATACAGCAAAGCTGGGCTTCTTGATAAGGTTCCTGCAATTATTCGACAGACAGAGAACACTGATGTTGTCTTAGATACTCCATTTTTCAACTGTGTGATCAGTGCATATGCCAAGTCTGGAGATATCAAAATAATGGAGGAAATGCTACAGCTTATGAAGGAAAAGAAATGTAAGCCTGGCAAAGTAATTTACACCACCATGATTCAGGCATATACTGCACATGGGATGGATGAAGCTGCTAAGTTGTTAGAGATGGAAGTGGAAAGATTTGATAAGAAGTTGCTGGTAAGTGCTTTGCATTATTTTAGCGCGTTCATATTTCCTGTTGACTGATGTCGGCATTAAACTACATATTATCCATATTCCATGGTGTTAGCTGGCTATCTTGTTTTTGGGTCAGGGACCAATTTCTGACGTTGACAAATAATGGTTACCATCATATTTTGGGGGCTAGAGCAGTAAGATTTGTCCAATACAAGATTGGAGAAAGAATATGCAAGGGGGTCCTGTGGATAATATGGTTAGAATCCACAACAAAGCTTGATCACAGTCACCCATCAAACACCAGGCCAAGCACTCCCAGTTGGATGCCAGTGACAAGGTAACTAAAACTCATAACTACTAATTCCTGTATCTTTCGTGGTTGCCATATTTAGCTGAACTAAAGTTGGCACTCTAGGTTTGATTCTTTGCGTGTCCCAGTATAATCAATCACGTGGAGTAGATGAATGAAGATTTGACTTTCTCTCGGGAGCTAGATTTACAAGTCAAAATTATGTTTTCGCCTAATTATGCATTAACAGATAGTGGTTTGCACCATGTTATGCAATAAAGCATTGCCATTATCAAGTCGTATAGAGTTGGATATCCTTCTTTCATCGTCAGATGAATTAGCTTATTTGTTCTTGCAGCTGTTTCTGTGGGAAGACAATCCATTTGTATCTGGCCTGATTTAGTGCTGCCGCGCAATGTAACATCCAGACAATTTGGTCTATTGTCTTCTCGTCAAGATGTGCTACTTGTATTATTACTTAACAATTCTCAAATTTTAGGAAAAGATGGGTTGGTGACACCCAAAATGTACTAGAGAAGTTTAGTGCTATAAATCTAAACTAGTGATGTTTGGGTGTCACCAACCAGTTTTTCCCAAATTTTATTGCCTAATGGTCAAAAATCATCTCAGATGGGGACACACACACACATACACACATAACATGTCACCATCTGTATTTTATGTTGTAGCAGCTTTAAGTAGGAGATTGGGGGTGATGAGCAAATCCCCGCAGCGTGGATGCCGACACTGTCAGCTCATGAGTAAAGCATGGGGGGAGCCGAGTTGCAGAACGGGCGGAGTTGTACTGGAGATTGCCCAATTCTGCAATTGCCGGGTTGCAGAGGATAACCATCGTGGTCAAGATGCCAAGGATCTTGACTCGGAGCAACAGTGTGCAGTTGTCCATTTTCACTGAAGGTGCTGGTGAACCAGAAATTTCAATGATCTCACTGGTTCAGTACATATTCAGCAATGATGAGAACGTAATTTGATAATTGGATCCTGATAAGTGAACAAGAGTTTGCACTTTTTGGTGCTTCAGTTCCAGGACCCTAATGCATACTACCCAGTTTGCTATGTGACCACCGCGCATCGCTGAACTCTCTGTGGCAGATGCCAAATGGCTTTCAAATGGAAAGATCAGGATCAACTTTCACAAAGAAATTCAGGATCAGAACCAGGAAAATAAAATAATCCATGAACCGATAACAGAGTTGTGGGTATGACAACATGAAAATCAACTGAGCAGCCACGTCTTCCAACCATTTTTTGGTCGGCGCGTTCCAGATTTGCGGGAGCGCACACGAACCATCGCTAAGCTACCTGCCACTCCAAATAACAACATCTTCATTCGTGTCGCCGACGCTAAGGTTGACCAAATTAACGAACCAGCGCGCTGCGATTTACGGAGGAAGGGGGCGATGGAGTCGGGCGGCCAGCGTCGTCGGCGGAGGGCGACACGGCGGACGAGGTGGCGGCGGTGCTGCGGAAGGCGTGGTGCCGGCTTCGGCTGTCGGCGCGCGACCCGGCACGGGTGCCGCCGTGGGACGCCGTCGTGCTCACGGCCGCCAGCCCCGAGCAGGCCGCGCTTTACGACCGCCAGCTCGCGCAGGCCCGCCGCCTCGGCCGCTTCCCCGCCTCCACCGCCGCCCTCGCCGTCCCGGACCCTGACGCCGCGCGCATCGGCTCCGGCGCCGCCACGCTCCACGCCGTCGCATCCCTCGTCCGCCACATCATCTCCCAGGTCCTACTCCTGGCCTATCGCTAATTACTTGTACTCCCAGTATTAGCTTTCTGACATCTGAATTCGCAGGCTTCCAAGGAGGAGATTGCTGAATTCCTGCTCGAAGCGAATGTTTCTTCTGCAGATGATATCCCGCTTGCCGCGGTGGTACGCTTCATGTCGACGAAGCACGTACTGCTGCTTCACGCCGGCGGCGACAGCAAGAGGGTTCCGTGGGCGAACCCCATGGGGAAAGCTTTCCTTCCTGTTCCTTACTTGGCTGGAGATAATCCTGATGGGCCTGTACCACTGCTCTTCGACCACATTCTCGCGATCTCATCTAGTGCAAGGCAAGCTTTCAAGAATCAAGGTTGTGGCTTATACGCTTCATGTCGACGAAGCACGTACTGCTGCTTCACGCCGGCGGCGACAGCAAGAGGGTTCCGTGGGCGAACCCCATGGGGAAGGTTTTCCTTCCTGTTCCTTACTTGGCTGGAGATAATCCTGATGGGCCTGTACCACTGCTCTTCGACCACATTCTCGCGATCTCATCTAGTGCAAGGCAAGCTTTCAAGAATCAAGGTTGTGGCTTATAGACAAAACTACTAATTTTGATCAATAGGTTCCATTTGATTGATATAGCATGATCAGGTGGGATCTTCACAATGACGGGGGATGTTCTCCCGTGCTTCGATGCCTCAAACCTACTTCTTCCTGATGACGCTGCTTGCATTGTCACCATGCCAACCACTCTGGATGTGGCCTCTAATCACGGAGTGGCTGTAGCCTCAAAGGATGGAACTGAGGGGGAGAATTATTCTCTCTGTTTGGTTGATAATCTCCTGCAGAAGCCAACAGTGAGTGAGCTTGTGGAGGGCCAGGCCATTCTCGATGACGGTAGAGCACTACTTGACACAGGGATAATAGCAGTGAGGGGTAAAGCATGGCAGGAGCTGGTTGGTCTTGCATATTCATCTAGCCACACCATGATTAAGGAGCTCATAACTAGCAGAAAAGAGGCAAGCTACCATTTCCGGCATTGATATGTGAGCTATAACATTTAACAAACATAGTTTTCCTTTCTGATATCTTCCTAAATCACTTTTGCATGTTGCACAACAGCCAACTTATGTTTATACAAACTAGGTTTAGGTAATTATGTCAGTGTGATTAATCTGCAAAAATACTCGGTGCATTTGACCATTTGTAACAGTTTAATATAATGATCCAGTGATGATCATATCAACTTTTTTAATAGACATGATTACTCCAGTTTGGAAGTTATTCTACTGGTGACTGTAAATACTAAATACATTTACTATGATATAACTATGCTATTTGCAGCACAGAGTATTTGTTGATGAACATTTTTCCCTGAAAATTACCACCTTGTCTGTTTTGCTCTTAGCTCTGATATCTTAGCAGCCAAATAAGTTCTGCTATAGAAAGTGAATATGCATTCTTGATCCGAATAATGACTCTTTCCTAAAGAGAAATTCTAACAGCAGAATAAGTTCACTCGTTGTTCCATATTGAAAGCGGATATTGTTCTTACTCCTTCAGTCCAGGTATATAAGGCGTATTTTGATTGTCCAAAATCAAGCTTTGAGCGCAAATTTCTCGTACAATATTTTGTTAATAGTTACAAAATCAATATCATAAGAAAGTGCTTTTGAATACGAATCTGACAGTATCAATTTTGTGTGACATAAGCCACGTATTATTGGGTTAACTATTGGTCAAAGCTTGAAATTGAACTACCTAAATACGCCTTATATACCCGGACGGACGGAGTATCTTTTAGTAACATGTTTAATTCAGACCACAAATTCAAAGCAATGCCCAAAAGACTGTTCATTGTGCTCCATTGCTTCCATTAGGCAATTTTCTAATTACAGATGTGGCTGTTTAGTTTTTAGCTTTCATGTGTGCTCATACTTGTCAATCTACTGCAGTTGAGCTTATATGAAGATCTTGTGGCTGCATGGGTATCTGCCAAGCATAGATGGCTGAGGAACCGTCCACTGGGCGAGGAACTAGTTGCTGCTTTAGGAAGACACAGGATGTTCAGCTTTTGCTCATGTATGTTCCTGTTGAATATGTAGTTTTCAATATCATTGCCTTGTGCTAGTATATTGTATTGCTTTTCTACCTGGAGGTTATGCATTAAATTTTAATGTATTTATGATCGGTTGTATATGACATTATCCTTTCAGTTATGCAAATAGAATGCTAAGTTGGGATCATTTTCCTTTTCAGATGACTTCTCATTTTTACATTTTGGTACATCTGCTGAGGTTCTTGATCACTTGGCGGGTTCATATTCAGGACTTGTAGGTCGAAGGCACATGTGTTTGATACCAGAGACCACTGCTTGTGATATTGCAGCGACAGCTGTCATTTTATCTAGCAAAATTTCTGCTGGTGTCTCGATTGGAGAGGATTCATTGGTTTATGACTCATCAATTTCAGGTGGAGTATGGATTGGCTCACAGTCCATTGTTGTAGGGGTGAACATACATCAGGTACATGAGGACAGTTCTGAGATTATCAGTAATAGCACATGTTTCACGTTACCTGATAGGCATTGCCTCTGGGAAGTACCACTGGTAAACTCTCGGGGAAGAGTTATGGTCTACTGTGGTCTTCATGACAATCCAAAAGTTTCTATTAACAGGGACGGGACGTTCTGCGGAAAGCCATGGAGAAATGTCTTGGAAGATCTTAAAATCCAGGATACAGATATGTGGGACTCAGCCAACCATGACTAAGTGCTTATGGAATGCAAGGCTTTTTCCCATCATGTCTCTCCCTGAAATGCTAAATGTAGGCATGTGGCTTATGGGATCAGCACGGGACCCAGATGGAAAAGTTGCTTGCATGTGGAGAAAATCACAGAGGGTCAGCTTGGAAGAGCTGCATCGTTCGATCGACTACCATCAGCTTTGCATGGATTCAAGCAAACATCAAGCAGATCTCGCAGCTGCCTTAGCTAAAGCTTGCCTGACCTATGGCTTACTCGGGCGTAACCTGTTTCAACTATCTGAGGAAATGGTACAAAAAAATAAGTCCTTTTCAGAAGTTGGTAAAGAATTACTTTCACTTTTTCCAAGTTATGGGGATCAGTATTCTGGTGTTCTTCCTCGGAGCAGGGGATATCAGGTCAAAATGGATCTGCTTAGAGCTTCTGGAGATCTTTCCACTGCTTGTATGGTTGAGGAGAAAGTATGGGCTTCCATTGCAAGTGAAACTGCATGAGCTATAAAATATGGGTCTAAAGGTACAGACTACAGAACAATAGTAATCACTAGAGCCTTGTCATACTAACAAACTACATATAGTGCTTCCTTTCTCAAATCACCATGAAGTCGCGATAGGCAATGAGTTAATTGTTGTTATTTTTACCATTGTTACTATGGATGCTACTATTATCCTGATTAACACATATGCATCCTTTTCATAGAACCACCAAGCAATGCCATGACTTCAAGTAATGGAAACCTGCATCTTAAGAAGGCTATTGTAGAATTACCTGTTCGTGTGGACTTTGTTGGAGGTTGGAGTGATACACCTCCATGGAGCTTGGAGCGTCCAGGTTGTGTTTTGAATATGGCAATAAGCTTGGAAGGAAGCCTTCCAGTTGGGGCCATGATAGAGGCAACAGAAGACCACCATGGAGTTCTGATTGAAGATGACGCTGACAGAAATGTTTATGTTGATGATCTGGCTTCTATTTCTCATCCATTCAAAGAAAATGATCCATTCCGTCTAGTCAAGTCTGCTCTTATCGTTACTGGTATTCTTGACCATAAAATATTGTCAAAATCAGGCTTGAACATTAGGACATGGGCAAATGTTCCTCGTGGAAGTGGTCTTGGAACTTCTAGCATATTAGCAGCAGCTGTAGTTAAGGGACTATTTCAACTTATGGAAGACGATGGAAGTGATGATAGTGTTGCTAGAGCTGTCCTGGTAGTAGAGCAAATAATGGGCACAGGCGGTGGATGGCAAGATCAAATTGGTGGCCTGTATCCTGGAATCAAGTGCACCCAGAGTTTTCCAGGACAACCATTGCGGTTGCAAGTTGTTCCATTGGTGGCATCTCCTCAGTTGATTCAGGAATTGGAACAGCGTCTCCTGGTTGTGTTCACTGGCCAAGTAAGTTCGTCTTTTCTGCTCAAAGCATTAAATTCTGTAGATTTATTCACTTTTTATGTATGCACCAGCAATGTCTCTAAGTCTAGAAGCAAGACCATCCATACACATCCCACATCTTAAGTTTCAGAATCTAGATGCTGCACAATGGAGCAGCAGGCATTTTTGGTTTTTGTAAGTGCATTGATGGCCGAATATTTTAAAGCACGAACAAAAGGTAGTCAAATTTGATGACCCAAATGTTTGAACACAAAAACAAAAGCTTGTCCATGCTATCCATTTACCACAATGTTTGTTCTTGTGGAACATTTTCCAAATTGCTTTTCCATGGACAGAGAGTGTTAATCTCACCCTGAATGAACGCAAACTCTATGTAGGTAAGGCTTGCTCACCAAGTCCTGCAGAAAGTTGTTACCCGGTACCTCCGCCGCGACAGCCTCTTGATATCCAGCATCAAGAGGCTTGCCGAGCTGGGCAAAATCGGAAGAGAAGCTTTGATGAACGGTGAAATAGACGAGCTTGGCGGTATAATGTTGGAGGCCTGGAGGCTACACCAGGAGCTAGACCCTTTCTGCAGCAACAAGTTTGTGGATGAACTGTTCGCGTTCGCCGACCCTTACTGCTGCGGCTACAAGCTGGTCGGAGCTGGCGGCGGCGGCTTCGCGTTACTGCTTGCCAAGAACCTGAACTGCGCCAAAGAACTTCGGCAAGCGCTCGAATAGTCTTCCACCTTCCATATTAACGTGTACAACTGGAGCATCGTCATGCCACGATGATGAGAAAGTACGCAACTCTTTGGAGTGTACTCGTTCTTGTCATTGTGACAAATAGGATATAAACAACATTGCTGTCATTGTACTTTCTGCTTCATGCATATTGGTTCTGATGTATATTGCCTGTCAAGAATATATTGGTTATGCATTTGCAAAAAGAATATATTCGTTATGTATTCCTTGGGGTAACAGTAACAGAACGTCTTGACACTACGGGCTCCTTTGGTTCAAAGGAATTTCATAGGATTTTTGGAGGATTTAGATCTTTAGGAATTTTTCCTACGGTGATCATTTGATTCGCAGGATTGGAATCCTTAGGAATTTTTTCATATGATTCATTTGTACTATATTTTGGAGGAAAATTTCCATCCACTCAAACCTCTTGGTAGAGTTCCTTTGTTTTTCCAGTGATGCCAAAACAAACTCTAAATCCTGTAGGATTCCAATAAGCATGAGACTCCAATCCTATGTTTTTTCTATTCCTATATTTTTACGATCCTGCGAATCAAAGAGACCCTACAGATGATTTTAGTGATCTAGTTGTAAACCTGCCTCTCCCTTCTTATTGCCCGCTCAATGTGGGATCTTCGTTTTATGGAACGAAAATAATTCATAGGAATTTCACAGGAATCACTTAATTCAATGTAGGAACAGGGAAAAATAGTGTGTTCAACACGGCATTATTCTCCCTATGTGCATCCTACTCCTAAGCTGGTTTCCCGTTTTCTCCGGGCTGTCAGATGCAACTGTTCAAGATCATGATATCAATTCCGTCCCGGCCCATGGAATAAATTCTGTCTGGGATGACCACACCGACAGTACCACATGCGGCAGAGCTGTCCCATGAGCTGTGACAGCCTAATGAGCCGATGAACCAGATGAAGTGAAACACTAGAGTTAATTGCGTTGGCTTAAGTCGCTCTACCTTCTCCTTGGATTAATTTAATTCTAAATTAGAGGTGTTAAATAATTTTAACCAGGTTAGCTTAACCTCGCCTAATGCGAGGTTAACCCCAAATCAAACGGGGCCTAGTGGATAATACTTGAGATTAAAGCTGAATTGAAATGCGAAATGCAGTGAGAGACATGAGGACGGCAGTAGTTGTTTGATCGATGCAACATGACCTATCTCCATCAGTCGCATGGAACAATGTAATGCAAGAGAGATGTAGCTAGTACAAATGAATAAAAAATTGGAGATCCCAAGCTCTGATCATCCAAATGTGCCATTACACATTAATCAAAAGAAAACACAAGGGCAAAAGAATGAAGAGAGGTCTATCTCCTTTTAGACGAGGAGAGCGAAGCAAAGAGCAGCCGCAGCAGCGAGCACGGATCCAGCGCCGTCGACCGCCCGGTGCGCGGCCGAGGGGTCCCCGCCGACCGGGGCGAGCGCCGGCAGGGAGTCAGCCGGCGCTTCTGCCGGCGCCGGCGCGACGGCGGCGACGGCGGCCAGAGCGGCGAGGTCGTCGGCCGAGGGCGGCAGGTAGGTGCCGTTGGCCGTTGGCACGTCGAGCGTCAGCTTCTGCCCCTTCTTGCAGTGCCCCCGCGCGGCGCTGGTGTAGTAGGCGCGCCCCGGCGCGGTGAGGTTGAAGATGGAGTTACCGTCGGCGAGCTTGAGCACGGGGTCCGCCACGTCGCAGGCGGCGAACGCCCGCGCCGTCACCTGCACCACCGAGTCCTGGCTCGGCGGGTACAGGAACCAGACGGCATCGCCGAGCCTGAAGCGGATGGACTTGCCCCACCGTACGTACACGTCGGGCTTGGACGCCGGCGGGATGGCCCAGGCGTCGAGCCCGCCCACCTTGTACATTGTGCAGCTGCAGCCGTCGACCAGCAGGAGCAGCGCCGCCGCCGCGGCCACCAGAGACGCCATTGCCGACCGCCTACCCATCAAACCTCTCGTATCTCACTCTCCTCAGCTCAGCTCCGTGCCGTTCTTGTACGACCACTAGTAAAGCTCGTATTTTTCTCTCTCTGCCTGTGGCTGCACCTGCGCAGTGCAGAGTGTATTTATGAGGAGCGGCGGTGGGGGAAGGTAACGGGCGGATGGCGGATTTGTCCGCGACCCAGCCGCGGTTTCGAGCCGTGCGTCGCCCGGGATGGCCGGTGAAAGAGATCTGATCCGTGCTGGTAAAACGGTAGGATTAATTAGGGCTAAGCGTGTGGTCCAGTTGCCGCGTTAACGGCTAATCACACAGAGCTTCTCGCCTGTGATCTGGCCCTTTGGTTCGGTTCCGGGTCTTCCAGAGGGGCGTGGGCTGGTGTTCAGTGTTCACCAGTGGCAGCACATGGGAGCACGTGGATACAGAGATGCGACCTTTTGTTTTCTCCTCTAGATTTTCAAGTGGCGGTTATCCACGATTAGCTATGGGAGGAGTATGGTGGAGACATGGGATTAGATAGTTAATTTGCTCGTGGAGGCCAGAGCTCGCAGCTGGAGCCTGGAGCTGTACGACAGCTTTTCTCACCAGAGAGTTGTGCAAGTGTTGCTTGGTTAAATGTGGCCGTTATGACCACTGTACTGTACTGTACTGCCGGCGTCCTTAGTTAGTACAGATAGTAGCCTCGTACCGTGTAACAGTTGATGTTCCGGCTGTTTGCGAAGATTTGGCACCACCATGTTGCTCACTTGCTCATGTTCTAAGCTTACGTCACCGGAGACGAACCTGCATTACACGGTAGACGACGGTATCCGGGCCGGAACCCCGAACCAGGCCACGAGTTTCGGGGGAAGCTCCCTCGAAAGCACCGCATCTTCCCCCAAAAATCGCCATCCATCCACCGCTCCCGTCTCCTGGGCCGTGTAAACCCCGAGAGCCCATCGTCGACTCGCCGGCGTCACGAGCCCAGACTCCAGACGCTTCTCCCCGTCCGGCGCAAGAATATCACACCCACAAGGGACCTCCTCACAAATTGCCATTCCCGAATATACGCGGCCAGCAGCACCGTTCCGAACCCGAAACCCTCTCCTCCTCTTGCCGCATTCCCTTTCTTGCCTCCCACGCCGCCCGCGCCGCCGCCACCGCCACCGCCATGGCCGATCCGCGGCTCTACCCGTCGGGATCCGGCCCTCGCCGCGATGACCGCGCGGCGACGGACGCCTCTGGACGCCGGCTCTACAACCCGTACCAGGACCTCAACATCCCCTACAAGAATCTGTACGACCTCCCCACCTCCCCGGAGTTCCTCTTCCAGGAGGAGGCCCTCGTGCAGCGCCGCTCCTGGGGCGAGAACCTCACCTACTACACCGGGATCGGATACCTCTCCGGCGCCGTCGCGGGGGCCGCCATGGGGCTCCGCGACGCCGCCGGGGGGGCCGAGCCCGGGGAGACCGCTAAGATCCGGGCCAACCGCGTCCTCAACTCCTGCGGCGGGTCCGGACGCCGCGTCGGGAACACGCTGGGGGTCATCGGGCTCCTCTACGCCGGGATCGAGAGCGGCATGGTCGCGGCCAGGGACGGCAGCGACGACTGGATCAACAGCGTCGTCGCGGGGCTCGGCACTGGCGCGCTGTTCAAGGCCGCCAATGGGCCGAGGTCCGCCGCCGTCGCCGGCGCCGTCGGAGGGGTCCTCGCGGGCGCTGCCATGGCAGGAAAGCAAGCAGCCAAGAGATACGTCCCCGCCCTCTGAATCGGATGAATCCGTAACGGTATTCTCTCCGCTGCCGTGATCGAATCAAATGGTTGAACCAACTCGTCGCCGAGGATATCATTTCTTCGTTTATTGCTCTCCTGGTTAATTATTTGAGAAGGCTTCTCTTCTCGACATTATAATATCCAGTTTTATGTTATGTAGACGATCGGATGGGATCAGCAAATTTTTGACATGCGTTGCAATGTAACATCTTCTTCAGTAGTTAGTTAGCTGGTATCAACACAATAATACATGCGTTTACATTATGCTGGAGATTCCAGGACATTGTGAAATGTAATTCAATGTAGTGTAGTTTGGCTAGATTATTGTGGTGCTTGTTTCTCTGGTGATGAAATAGTTTGCCGCAGAATGGTATGTTAATTAAGTCTTTATCTGATCTTTCTGCAGATGTTATTAACATTGGAATATTGTACTGCTGTTTCGAATAACTTGAATTCATGAAAAAAAAATGAGCTTTTTCCATTCTGTATTGCACAGTGCATTCAGGTCACAGGATTATTTAGCATTTCTCCCACCATTTTGCCTATTTTGATCCTCACAGCTTTCGTATATTTGCTTATCCATCCTTAGGGTACATTAATACTTGTTGAAGATAATTTGATCAGCTGTTGCTCTATTGCAACCATACATGAATTTTCATGTTTTGCATTTGAATCTGACACTAATGATGTTTTTGCATTTGAAAAACTTGAGCATTTTGCGTTCTGTATTGCACAAGGCATTCAGGTCACAGGATTATTTAGTTGCATTTCACAGGACCCTGACAACTCTCTAGTATTTTCTTATGCATCCTTAGTGTACATTAATACTATTTGAAGATAATTGGATCAGGTGTTGCTCTATTGCAAGCATACATGAATTTTCATGTTTGCATATTTTGCATTTAAATCTGACACTAACATGTTATGCTACTATTTGATATTTCAGGGTGTTAGATAGTCTTAATTTTCAATCTGCTATTGCAGATCATCACACTTTTTAATGTTTCCTGTTCAATGCTTTCTTACTAACTTGATATGAAGTTCATATTGCAAGCCGTACTTCCACCAAGTTTTGCCTTGCCAAATAGACAATTTGCCATTTGCCCGTCATCACAGTTCATGTTTCCTGACTGATGAAAGCATCTGCTGCCTGCATTTTAGGCTTTGATCTTTATAAGACCATGGTTATTGTTCTTCTACAATTTTTCACTTTCCAACTTCCCGGGTCTTCCACTGATTTACTGATGTAATACAAAGCTGAAACGAGTAGTTGCTTCTGATTTTCTGGGTCTTTGAGTTCATTTCTTGGTGTCAATAGAAAGCTGAAATGAGTAGCAGCAGATGGAATCACCAGATTTTAAGCAGAAGAAGAGCTGATGTATTTTGTAAATGTCAGCTGGTCTAGTTCTTATTTCCTCCTTTTGGTTCTATATATGCCTGTAATTAACTCTTTCAGTAATATGTTATTCCAATGTTACCTCGATTTTTTCAGGTGTCATGCTGGTTAAGGAGACATTGTTCCTTCTGTTGAGCTGTGCTGCATTCTGGGCGTCTATGATGTAGCTATTATTTGTCCCGTTTGCAATTCATCTGTTATGCCGGTGAACAACAAGTGACAACATGACTAGCCTATATTAACTTACTCACTATTCACCAAGCTTTCTTATCTCGGGTATAGCTCAATGCTTAATGAACAATGTATTGCGCTCGTGCCCAGCCTCGACCAAGGTGGAAAGCTACTAAGCCAATGTTCATAAGCCTATACTGCAGAAACAAAATTACAAACCGAAAACGACTGGCTTCTACTCCAGTCCTTTCTGACTTCCGTCTTATTCAGCAGCCAGGTTGAAAGGGATTGAAATATGGATGGTACCCTTGTTTATCTGATTTGTTCTTATGATTCTGTTGACCTTTTAAGAAGGGTTAATTAGATAACAATTTAGCCTTCATCTCTGCTGGAGTAGAAGAAAGAGACATCCATTAGCCGTATCTGCAAGATTGCTGCCATGAAGAGGAGCTGGGGCAGGCATCACTGCGCAAGGACGCGCCAAATCACTATTGCGCCGACGGCGATGACGACAAGCGTGGCGTGGGGTTGTTCAGCCTCAAGGACGGAACGGTGGAGAAGATCGAGGCGCTCGGGCAGCACCCGAGCTGGCCGCCGCCGGCGTGGTTCACGCCTTCCGTCCCATGATAGCTACGTCTGTTTTGAATTAACTTGGTTGAAGCTAAAATACTTGTATGTCCATTACAAATGCGTGGCTCTAATTAAATGTTTCAGCATTTTCTGATCTTTCATTTCAATCTTATACATTTGGAGTGTTATGCTGTCATTTCGCGTAACTTGGATTCATGAAAAATGTGAAAGCAGTGTGCTTTTAAACATCCTATTGCACATTGCAAAAAGGTCACAGGATCATTTGGAATTAGGCTTTGTATACAATTTGAGAATCTGAGAACTCTAATCCTATGATCGAAAGGGCCTTTGTAGAAAATTCTCCTAAGAATTGAAATCCTCCAAAATTCTCCTAAGGGCATCTTTTACATTCATTGGCACCAGTCTGCATCTGTGACATCCATTGGCACCTGTCCGGTCTCAACGTCTGTAACTGTTTGAATCATTTTGATTCTCCAGTCAGTCCCCGGCCCTGAAGATTTGTATAGGTAAATTACATGATTACTCGAAAGGGGATATTTCCGATGATAAATAGTACCCAGCAAAATCCATTGTAATTATCAAGGTGTCCTCTTCGAAAGAGATCTTTTTGCTATTTCTCTTATGCAAAGCAAAATAAAAATAAAAATGAAGGTATCAGCACATGAGTCATAACAGGCTTTTTCGCTGTACATCACTCAAACATTGTTATCTGATGTAATATAGCTTCGATGAGGATATTCGTAACATTTAAACGCAAATAGTGTCATGCTGGTGAACAGCAAGTGACAACAAGAATAGCCTATATAAACTCACCAAGCTCTCTTATCTCGGTCGTATAGCTCAATGCTTGCTGATCTATCTATTGTCCTCGTGCCTAGCCAATAATCAATCTACACTACAGAAACAAAGTTACAAGTAAAAACAACTGGCTTCTGTTTCAGGCTTTTCTGTCATTTCCATCTTATTCAGCAGCCAGGTTGGAATGGAATTGTAGCATGGATGGCCATGTCTGATTCGCTGGTATGATCCTGTTGGCCATTTAAGGATTTAGTGGCTCATCTTCTCCAGTCATCTCTTGTGCTTCTGCAGAAAATGTTACCCCAGGTTTAGCAGTTAGGGAAAATGAATCGATATGTCGATCAGAAAGAACAATGTAGTGCTCATCTCTGCTGGAAAAGAAGAAAACATACTTGTCGATAATTTGTGTAGGTCAGCAACAACCATTAGCCGTCTCTGCAAGATTGCTGCCATGAAGAGGAAGATAGAACACATGCCAAACATGACGGTGATAGGGAACGCATTCACCTGCAAGATAATGTTTGTAAGCAACGTATTAGAGCTTCACTGGAACCTCTTGTGCCATTCTTGCCAACACATTTTGACAGACCACGATCAATGACTATGGGTAAAAGAAAATAGTTCACTCACATTGTAAAGCACCACACAGACAAAGAGGTTCAGTGGAATGCGGAAGAAATTCATGATCGTGCTTCTTGCCTCCTCAGGAATATATTGAGACCTCATTTTCATGATAGAAGGCCAGAATATGCCAACACATGACTCGAAGGTACAGAAACCAAGCAGCAGTAGAGAGCCTCCAAATGAGATGCCACTACCTTTCACTGAAGAAGGTGGCACTAGAAACTGTTGAACATTAAAAAAAAATGATATCAGCGATCTTAGAATGCAGAGAAAACAAATGATAAGTAGCACACCGTGGTCTTACGCTGGTGGCAACAGGGAGGAAAAGGGTGAAGGCTGATACTGAGAAGACTATCTGCATATAACCTTCAACCTTCATTTTTCGGGCTAATAGGCGTGAAGCAATTGAGCTTCCCAACATAGATGACAGCATGAAAGTAGCAAATATAAAGCCATGAGGAATGTCTTCATCATTCGGGCTCAATGCTGGAGTCCAGAGGAAGACGAAAGTGTACATTGATCCCTCAAACAATGACTGTATGGCTCCCAGCAACGCAATTTTTTCATCTGAAGATTTATGGATAATGTTAGAACGCCAATGCTAAGTTCAATACATATTTGATTTTCTTTTGCAGTCTGATGATGCGCTAAGCATACCTGAAGCAATTGCCTTGGCCGCAACCTTGAACTGAGTGATCAAGTCGTTGCTTGCAGATGAATCTCCATAGTTTTCACTCCATGAGGACATTATGATAGCCATGCCTATTGCCAGGAAGCATGCAGCAGCATCAAAAGGAGCCACAGGACCAAAGCCCAAGTTGTCAGCAAGCAGGTTTGCAAACAGCCCAGCTACAATGGCAATTAGGCCATTTCCAAGAAATATAGCCTTGGAGAATGTAATCGACAACCATTGCGGATCATAGCCTCTCTGTGAAAGAAAACATCAAGGTGAATATTCACATTGCCAATGTCACTCAAAAAGGTATAATAATGCATAATTTGCAAATGACAAGGATCACTTATTAATCAATAGTACAGCTCCATGCCTACATCACGGGCAGAAGAGCAATACATTGTGCGTCACATGCTGCAGATACTGTACTGGATCCTTGGATTCTTTAGGATAATTGTGTGTACGAGATTAATACCGACAGCACATGGCCGAATAAAAGGACAATTCCCAGAAAGGCTATCCTAAAGGGATTTATTAAACTGGGCCATGCCTGTTAAATGCCCACCATTCTGGCCATGGAAAGTTGGCCACCACCTGATCCACCGACACAAGGACGAGAGATGAAACAAAAACAAAGTTATGGTGGATTTGAGCCTGCGACCAGCAAGACTTCAATCTGTTCCAGATCCTGACAAAGTGACGTTTTACTGGGCACTATCTTACTCGTACACATGATCTGCAATTTTTTAATACTTCTGTTCATTTTTTATATGTGCCTTGTAGCATCAGTAGTCAAACATCCAACATATTTAGTAGTTTATTCACAACAAAGATAGGAATAAGCAGCATTACGTAAGATAAACACGTCCCCGAGATGCATACTTTATACGCGCTCTAGTACAAGTTTTCTTGATTGATCGTTTAAACAAAGAGGAGAAACCTTTGGATTAAAGTTAAAGGCAGCCCAGCTCAAAAGCATCAGTGACTGAGAGAGACAGTAGCAAGCAGATCTGGGTTGCAGTTAATTACTACCTTGTTGTGCTCGGCCACGAGCCAGGACTCGAACGCCGAGAAGAGCAGCGAGGTTGCAATGCCGCCGAGCACGCGGCCGACCATGAGGATCCTGTACTCGGGAGAGTGCTTGGTGATGCAGCTGAGGATGTAGGTGATGCAGTAGGTGATGCACGCCCTCTTCCGCCCCCTGGTTGGCCATACAAAAGTACACAACACAGGTATGATTCTTGGAACTCAACAGCCCAAACGGAGATCGACAGTCCAAGAACGAATGAGCGGAATTGCGAGGAAAGCGTACTGCTTGTCGGCGAGGGATCCGACGATGGTGCCGAAGAGCATGGAGGAGCCGAAGCCCGCGATGAAGAGGCGGCCGATGTCGCCCTTGTCAAAACCGTACTGGCTGTAGAGGTAATACACGTAAGGCCCTTGCAGCCAATCCCCAGCTGCGTCGTCATCATCACAACAATCCATCATACACAGAAGAAAACACCATCAGAACTAAACCACGGCATTGCGTCTCCGTCAATTCCAGATCTGAGCGGGGGAAATGCGGTGGTGGATAGACGGAATTTGGGATGAGCAGAGGGAAAGGGGAAAAGTAAAGGAGAGATTTTTTAAAAAAGATTGTAGTGTACGTACACATCATGAGGGAGTAGACGAGGACGTAGTTGTTCTTGAAGGAGTTGAAGGCGGTGGGTGTGGCGACGCGGTCCTTGACGCTCTTGCCGAGCTCGAGCCCCGCCACGACGGCGGCGAGAACCCCGAACACCAGGTAGTAGAACACCTCCATGGCTCCCGAGCCAGAGCCAGAGCCAGAGCCGGGATTCGGCCGGCGCGGCGCTGCGTCTTGGTTAACTTGGTTTGGGCCGCGCGCGTCGTCGATTTATACGCGCGTTTCTTGGGGATTTCGCTGGAGCAGGGCGGGGTGGTGCGGTGCGTGTGGAGAAATCCTGGTTGGCGCAGTGGAGTGGAGTGGAGTGGAGCGGTGTGGGTCGCAGTAAGCGTGAGTGTGCGTGTGCCGAATCTTTGGCCGGGTCGCACTCTCTGCCGGTGCCGCTGCTGCTGCGGGGTCGGATTGTTTACTCTGCGGTCTCTGCCTGTGTGTCTAGAGCCCAACCCAGTAATGGTTGGTGAGAAAAGAATCCACGTTTCTCACTTTTTAGTTTTTACCCTCAGAGGCGACGATCCGGTCTATGCTCCAATCAACATACAGTTATTAAATATAAGTATCCAGATTTAAACTCTCAGGGCTAAAGTCATATCCTCACAACTCTTTTTGAAGAGTTATTATCAGACCAAACTTAGTGACACAGAATACATTCATTGTAAAAGTAGCCTTTGTCCATCTTGCATCGGGTAGAGATATATTTCGTTGTACCTCCATGCCAATCAAATTTTTGGTCCAATTAATGTACATAGCTCTTGGTGCTTTTTACTTCTAATTGTGGTTTAAACATCTTTAAAATTAAAAAATACCTCTAAATGTTAAGATTTTTCTCTGCTATCTCGTGCAAGGATTGATTTTGACAAAAGATAACTAAGCGAGATAGCAAACTTTGTGCCTTCTGTGATCATGAGGAGACAATCCAACACCTCTTCTGTGATTGTCACTTTGTCCGTTTTGCATGGGAAGTAATTTTCATAACATGTGGCATTTCACCGCCTCGTAATATTTCACATATCTTTGGAAGTTGGTTGCGGGGACTAGATAGATATTTTCAACCACAGTTTTTGGTGGGAGCCGCTCATTTATGTTGGTCTATTTGGTTATGCAGAAATAACATTGCTTTTCATAAAAAGAAACTAATAAGCCCTCTATAGATTTTATTCTTATGTATCAATTGGATGTAGTCCTGGTCCTTACTGCAATGGCAATCATCAACACAGGAACATGCGGCTACTGGTGTCAGGAGATTGGAGAGTTGGTTACTAGGGAATTTATGTTCTAGTTTGGCTAGCAGTTTAATAACAGGCTAATGTAATTTTTTATTTCATATCTATTATGTAGCATGTCTCGCATCCTTACTTGCTTTTTGGCATGTATTAGTTGATGACTCCGTAATAATTGGTTCGTATGTATCTTTGGATGTGGAGGCCGGGGAGCTTTCTCTTTCATTATCTAAAAAAATACCCTCACAACTTCACCACCCATCAAAATGTGGTTCTCACATAAGCTGTCTTGTTTACATCAATCCCACGACATCAAAATTAAACATGATGCTTAATTGAGCAGTTCCACGTACGAAAATGGTCAACCGATCAACTATGCATTTCGCCTTAACAAGCACAAATCCTAGGGAGGCAGGTGCTATATGTTGGCTTATCTGGCTATATAGACATGATATTGTTTTTGACAAGTAATTTTATAATTCTTTGCAGACTGTCTATTTTGTGTATTAATTGGTTATGTTCGTGACCTTTGCTGCAGCGACTGAAGAATAGGGAGGAGATAATTGTGGGTGGTGACAGGCTGATGACAATTGTTAGGGATCATATTTCCTTACATGAATGACAATAGCATAATAGATTATGTAGTTAAAAGGTCTTTTAGTGATGAAGTGTTATTCTATGTAATCTAATTTTTAGTGTCGGTGGATACAAATTTAAATCTTGTAAACTGTTGAGACTATGTGCATCACTGATCCCTTCCCTGCTGCATGTAACAGAAGACACAGGATTAATCACACCTACCTTGCGCGGTGTAGTGTACGCCAAGCTGGGAACGTCGGTCGGTCGGTTGTAGCGTCGACGGACCAATCCAATCGACGACGCATCGATCTACCCCCGGCAGGTACCACAGTCCACTCACTGGCACCGCCAAAATTAATTGACCCGTGCTTGCGTGGAGATGGAGACAAGGCCCAAAGCCTATAGCTACGATATATGTGAGGCCCGCCCATGTCCTGCCGACGCCACCATTGATTCGAGGAGAGTGAATCAGCTATGTACCTAGCTAGCTAGCCTGTTCGATCGTCATCTCGTACCGGCTCTCGACTCTCGAGTGGCTCGCGAATCCAAATCAAAACCGATCAGTCTCTCTTTTTTACCCGGCCGATACTCGGTTCCTGACTGTACATGTGATGGCGTGATCATGATCGACATTGCAAGTTGGCGGTCCCCATGCATCCATCTCTGGTCAAGAAACGCATACAGTGCAGTGCAGAGCTTAATTCCCAGCATCCATGCTTGGCTCTAGACTGCCGCTGCAGCGAAGCCGTGGTCCAGCCGGCTGCGTGGGTCGATACCCCCGGTCTAGCACCAGCTCGCATGCATGTACCATGGCCTGATCAGCCTATTTCTACCCCCGAGCCGCCATTACCGCCCGAGTCAGGTGTCCGGAGATGAAGGAGCAGCTCATGTCGGAGTGGATCGAAGAGCCAGGTGAGAGCGCGGATACGCAAACGTACGTGAAACTCCGGAGCAGACAGATCTCCAGGAGCGCGCCCGTCTAGTCATCTGCACGACGGGAAGAATTCTCTGAATCTGCAGCCACCGCTTTGGTGGTACGTACGTGCCGTGCCGTGCCACACGATTGCGAAACCGAACTGTTTATCTTCTTCTTGGTATCTCTTGTTTCAACTTTGCTCATGCATGCAATTGCAAAACGGCGTGATGGATTGCGGTGTAACGCCAATTAGGAGGCCGCCTTGATGCGTCAGCTGCCGAGCGCGTTGGATCAGAGCCACTGACATTGTGATTGTGATTAAATTATGCAGCTGCGCGCATCCGCCGGTGCGCGCCGAGTCCTATTGTATGTCCCTGCCTCTGTTCTATATGAGGGGACGTAGTTGTTCTCGAAGAAGTTGAAGGCCGTGAGGGTGCATGGAACGCGGTCCTTGCCGCTCTTGCCGAGCTCGCCGAAACCTAGGTAGAGGTAAGTATACGAATCGAAACATACGGGAGTAAAGCAAACAAAAAGAATAGACCAAGGTTTATTCGGAAAACTGCAATCCTTGGGAGCCGTGGCGGAGTTAGAAAATTTGCTAAGGCTGGGCAAGCCACGGGAATGAGGCCCATGAGAGGGAGGCGCGACGAGGCCTATGAACGGGAGGCGAGATCTTTGGCTGTTTCGCGCAACCTAGGAGCGGCCCAGAACAGCGAAACAAGCACTGCCGTCGTCTAGCCCGGGCACAGCGACCTTGCAGTAGCCATGGCCGCCACAGGAGGTCGCCGGAGCTCTATGACGCGCTGCTGTGAAGCCCGGGCAGTTTCCTAGGCTGGAGGGACGGTAGATCCGCCTGTGTAAGAGACATGGATCAAAACAATTATTTTTTGGAAAAGTCCCACTCGATCTATACTGTTACAGTAATTGTTAAACAACTAGATTGTGGATGTTCTTCCATTTATCTTTTAAAAATCCCGGAGGGAACAACCACGATGATGTAAGAAAACTGATGCTTCTTTTTTATGAACTTGTAGTTTGGGATTTCATGTTGAATATTTCGCCCATGTCGCTAAAATAAATAGCATCCTTCTCTACCTCTCCACAAACAGAAATGGACTTGCTAAAGCGTCTGCGGATGAAAAGCGCCTGGCCACCTAGCCCACCGAACACCGGCAGCCACGCGCCTGCGCTGACGTCTGCCTCAAAAACCTTCACCTCGCGAGTAAATTCAGCATGGAAGCGAAGCATTTACAGTTATAGTTGATGCCTCACCATGAGCAACTTCCCGCACGACTCGACTAAGTACCAAATGGTGGCGACAGAGAGCCCTACGTTCCATATCTTCAAGCGCAAAGTCATAGGCATTGTCTTAAATCATGTTGTCGCCAGTGCTCTTCCTTAGTTCTTCGTCTTCTTCGCTAGACGACTCATCATCATCCTCCTTGTTTTCATTATTGTTCTCACCCTCGTCATCATCATCGTCTGCGGCCTCATCATTATCATCGTCCTCGTTGACGTCGCTCCACCTAATGACGTGCTCGTCTTCATCCTCTTCAATAACCGCCTCACCAGTATTCTCCTCGTCCTCATCAGAGTCCATCTCGCCCTCATGTTGTTCTCATCCTCATGCTCATCCTTCTCCTCGTCCTCATCGTCAGCTTTATTGATGTCGCTCCCCGCATTGGAATAATGATCTCCAATCGGGTGCCTAATGATGTGCTCGATACTGGTAACCATGGGTACGCCGTGGCCATCAAAGGCGATATTGAGAGAGAGACGAGATGGCCCGGGTGATCCCGTAGAGTCTATCTCCGAGAAACGCAACGTCGATGATGTCGACGAAGGGAGTTTGAGGCTCAGGTAACCACATACACTTCCCTGGTCGGATCAAAATGATCGGGTAATTCCAATTGTTAGTCATAACAGAGAGATCATCAGGGGTCAACCGCACAAGCACTTTGCGGATCGATCCGAAACCACTTGGAAACACTGGCGATGACGGCATCCAGCTCTGGGAGCAACACGGCTGCCTCGATGAAGAAATTGAGCAAGTAGTAGCTATGGCTTTTCTGAGCATTAGTGCAGTACTGGAAGGCGAGCCAGCCGTCGGTGGAGCTGGTGCAGTGCCCTTGCTTTAGGTTCTTCAGCGCTAATTGCTTGAAGAGTTTCAGAACAGAGCTTAGCGCTGCCGGAGCTGGGAGAGACGCTGGACGGCGAAGGGAGGTGCCGTCACCGTAGGATAGGGCAAGTCATTCGGTGGAGCCAGGCCGGGATAGTCTAGTTTGGAGCACAGGGTCAGGTGGTGTCAAACATGAAAACCCGTAAAGATTCAAACACAACCAATGGGGCAAAATCTGACAACACCCTCGTTAGTCGTTACTATCCTAGTACAGACTCAAAAGAGCGTGTTTTTTGAAAGAGAAGTGCTTCTATACTTTTCTAAACTGTTTTTGCACGATTTTTAAAGCGTTGCACGCATCTCCTCGTGGACTTGGCCCATATCCAAAGCTACCCGCTTGCATCCAAACCCAATTCTCCTCTTCCCCTATTCTTCCTTGCGTGCGTGAGCTGGACCAAAAAAATCACCGCCGCCGCAACCTCCTCCCCGTCGCCGGCGCCGCTTGTTGCGTGGGTTGGCTGGGGCGAGCACAACGCTGCCGTTGCGGACGGAGAGGCAGTAGCCCTCGTCGGCCTTGCAAAAGTTCTTGAAGGTGTGCCCGCGACCTCCCTCAAGGTGCGCGTTGGAGGCCGGTTGTGGTGGTGCGCTGGACAACTCCTCCGCCGCGACGCGCCCCCTCCGCCACGCTCCTCAGCCGGCGCCGTAGGCCGTGGCAAAGGAGTAGTTCCGCCTGCAACACCGGCCGGTGGCGACCAAGGAGGAGCAGCGACGGCGGGGCTGGCGAGGGCAGAGCGCGGGATGCCAGCAATGGGGTGGAGGCTATGGCGGCGCTTCCGCCTGCAGCAACGGCCGGCGACGCAGCCACGGCTGGGCGTTGGGTGCGGGGCGCGCGGGAGGCGCCCGGCGATGGGGCGGGAGCTGTGGCGGCGGGTCTGCCTGCAGCATCAGCCGACGGCGACCAAGGAGGAGCAGCGACACGGGGCCGGCGGTGCGGAGCGTGCGGCGCCGGCGACGGGGAGGAGGTTGCGGTGGCGGTGATTTTTTTGGTCCAGCTCGCGCACGCAAGGAAGAATAGGGGAAGAGGAGAATTGGGTTTGGATGTAGGCGGGCGGGTTTAGATATGGGCCAAGTCCATGAGGGAAATCAACAGGTGCTTTGAGATCCGTGTGAAGCTTTAAAAATCGTGCAAAAACAGTTTAGAAGAGTATAGAAGCACTTCTCTTTTTGAAATTCAGGCGACCTTTATTGATACTAAGTTATGGCTACATAGGGAACCAACAAGGGAATAATGAAATGCGGCGGAGGGGTTGGGGGGGTTATCTAACCAAACACCTGGTTGATCTGAATCCACCATTTTTGCTAGTTCGTGAGCTACATATTTGCTTCCCTCGAGCAGAATTCAAAGGTCGCCCTGGATAGTTCATGAGCCAAACTCCCGTAATCTTCAAATATGGCAGCCGCCGCCCCAACATACCTATCTCCACTCAGCATTGTGTCGATGACGGCGAGGCAATCGGATTTAACCACCGGGTTGCAGCCAAGCTGGTTAACGAACATAAGACCACATCTCAACGCCAATGCTTCAACCGTTTCCTGCATCCATAACATGATCCAGTCGCCAGGAGCTAGCAGCCACAAAGAAGCCATGATCGTCCCGAATAACAGCTCCCGCTGCTCTTGTTCCAGAATCTATATCAAAGGATGCATCCACGTTTTAACTTTACCATATTGGGAGGTGGACGTACGTGTCCATCCATGTCGGATTATCCGATCAGTCTTCTTCGTCGCTTTTGCTTAATTTGCTGCCAGGGCAGTAATCGCCATAGCTGACCTGCTTGGCAACTGAGCCGGTTCACCATGAACCAGTTGACGATGACTGCAATCATCTCCTATAAACCCACCTGCCCAAGCACTGGAGACTGCGCGCTTAACACGGTGGCAGAGAAGAGATTCCAGAGCCACCGAGCCCGACCGGTGTACTGAGATTGCCACATCAATGAAATCCAGGAGTCCAAGGTGGCGCCAAACCTCCCTAGCTCGCTCACAAGTAAACGCCATATGCATGATATCTTCCGCCCCCCATTGGCACACTGGGCACGCACCCGATCGACGCATGTGTCGGTTAGCAAGTATACCGGAATAGTACCATGTACCATATTCCACCAACACGCTATGTAATTTTTGATTTCTTCTTTATATTGTTTGTCGCGTTCTATTTGGTCTACGGGCATACTTTTACTCATGACTTTGTAATAATTGGTTGTGCGCACCTCTCGGTGCAGTGGCCGAAAGAGTTCTCTCTTTCATTGTCTAAAAAAACATCTTCCACCAACAGATCTTGATCTTGGGCAGGATAGCTAACTTTTGTGAGAGCCGTTTTAGAACCGTCGAGAGAAGCATGAGGACGAAGTCAGGTCAACTCGCGTTGCTGAGTTGACCCGGTACTATCTAGCTACGACGAGAGTTAGAGTAAGAGAGGGGGGAATTGCTGTGCATTCGCATTCATGGCATCCATCTCGAATACATCATACTCATATTCATGAAATTAAAATCTAAAACTTTATTGATTCAAGAATATTACAAAGATCATCATACAATATCATTACAAAATGGATAAGAAAAAGAAATAAAAAAATTACATAATGGAATATTTCTACCTATACAACATCTAACCCTAATCTCCGATCTTCCGAGTCTTCGGGTCTTGAGTAGTCGAGGAGCGTCGAGAGTCGGAGGGGGGAAGTCTTCGGAAATGTAGGCGGCATCCGAGGTCGTCGAGTATATGTACTCGAGACCGATTGGATTTTCACCGTTGCTGTAGGAGGCAGGTTTTCGAAAACGGAATTTTGAAATAAATGTGGTTTCATCGGCACAGTTCCGCCGACGTCCACAGGGTTAACTGCGAGGGCAAAAGAGTGCCGATGACCTAAATAATTTTTAGTTTTAAAAATAGTTTTGTAAAATATTTTTGTTTTTAAAAATGTCCGAAGGCCACGTGGCTAAGGCCCTCATTGGACGAACCTACAATATTTATATAGGGATAAAAGAGGTGAGAAGTATTAAAAATACTTTTATTTTTCCTATATTAAAATACCTCCATATTTTTGTTTTAAAAAGAATTCATAAAACTTAAAAATTTGAGATAAGTATCAACCCAACCAAAGTCACCCTCGGTACTCACAATTTCAGCTTTAGCTGAATTCTTAACCGACAAGGCAGCCAAGCTCAAAAAGGTTGCCTTAGCCATCATTTTGGTAATGCCACAAGTAAATCGAGTAGCGTGAGGTGACAGGGGAAATCCCACCAGAGAAGCCCACCGGAGAAGCCTAGGCAAGCTCGGTTTAAATAGAAATAAGGCAACCAGGAGAAGGAGAGCAGTAGCACTAGTAGCCAGCTGAAACTAGTACTCCATATCACATTGGAGCTTAAGCCCAGGAGCCTTAGGCGACAAGAACAAGAGGAGACCACCAGGAGCAGGGGAAGGAGGAGACCATCAGCAAGCTGAGGAGCAGAACCAAGAAAGCAAAGGAGCAGCAGGAGCCCAGCAAGGAGCACTAGGAGCAGGCCACCAAGATTAAGGGAAGGAGTATTAGGGAGCAGAGAAGAATAGAGGCCTCAGTTCATAAGAAAGACCCACCAGTTTAAGAAGCCAGGCTTAGTCTTGTCCAAATTAAAACGAAGGTATAATTTCATCCAAGTCAATTGCATTGCATGTACATATGGATGAAAGTTTGGATGATAATAGAACCCTCAGATTCTTTTGTTTCATCACAGAAATTTTTGTAGGGGAGTTTAAATAGCATATGTTCTTATCTTTTGACACTATAGTGTTCTCAAACAAAAATCCTCAGATTTTCAGATTCATCACAGGGTTTTCATTAGGTAGCATGTGTAGGAAATCTGTCCTTATCAGATTTTATGCACCTTTCTCAGATTTCCTCTTAGAGAAATCAGCATGCATATATTAAAGCAGCAGGTAGGCAATTGGTTGTAGTATCTGCTCTCTCAGTCTAAGGAAACTGACATGTATATACCTAGGTAGGAAATAGAGGGAGACTAAGATCAAGATAAGCATTTGTTCTCATCGGATTTATCAAATAAACAACTCATATCAGAATTAAGTCTAACATCAAGCTAGCAGTTGTTCCATCAGTTAAGTAAGTTCATGCACATAAAAAAGGGCATCACTAATCAGATAAATGAAACAAAGATCAAGCAATAGTCTGCTCTCGTCAATGTATATAGATACATGTGCTAAAATTCAAGCTAGGTATCATGTGTAACCTCCTGTTCTTTCAGAATAACAACTGATATAAATATATGGGTAGGAAGTAAGAAAATAGCTAAGATCATATACATCTGTGCTTATCAGTCCTGTTATCAAGTATTCAAGCGCCAAATCAATAAATATATTTAGCTAATGGTCAAGTAAGCATCTGTTCTCTCAACGAAGAAAATTAGTGAACATATGCATATGCCGAGAATGGAAGAGAAGCAAAGATCAGGCAAGACGTCTGTTCTTCGATTAACAAATCGAGTGTAGTACATATATCTTAAATTAGCTACAGCAGTGGGTTACATTAACTAGATCGAAGCGAATCCAGTGCATACACTAAAATTGAATGGTGATCTGTTCTTCTCTCAAACTGAGCTTAATAGGCTATGCTCACAGAGAATTCAGTAGGACAACACCTAGGAATTAAGAAATTGCAAGCCATCCCAAGCACTGATCTAGCATAGCAACTGTGCATCTAGTATGGGATCAATCGAAACCCAAATCCGAAATCAAATCGGCAAGTAAGGAACCCTAGAATTAGAAATGGGGAATAGGAGAGGTGCTAGAACACTTACCTGGGAGAAGGCATCGACGGCAGGGGGAGCCTCGGCTCGCCACCGGCGGGAGGCGGGCCGACGGAGCTTCGGTGAAGGAGCTGCGACGCCGGCCACGGCCGTCCCGGGCGGCGGCCGAGACAAGGCAACTGGAGGGGTGGCCGGGGCGTGACATCGGCCGAGGGGGCGGTGAGACCCGCGAGGAGCAGCAACAGCGCATGCTCAGGTGAGGCCGAGCGGGGCGACCAGGCAGGCAGCAAACCAACGGGGCCGGTGGGGCTAGGCCCTAAGCCCAAACCACCCGAGCGCGATGGAGAACCGGCGGCGGGTGAGCTTGGGCGATGGGGAAAGACAGAGATGAAGAGTGGAGGCGCCAGGCGGGGGAGACCAGGGGTCGGACCGAGGCGGAGGCGTATCCGAGCGGCGACGGCGTATGCGAGAGAGAGAGAGAGGTCGGCCGGGTGCGGCGTGTGAGGGAGAAAAGGGAATCGGCAGGGTGAGTAGTGCACGTGTGTGCGTGCGTTGAGTGTAGGGTTAGAGTTAGGATGGGCCGGGTGGGCCGGCCGAAGAGTTAAAAAAAAAGAGAAAAAGAGAAAAAAAAAGAAGAGGGGGCATTTTAGCCTAATTGGATTTTGGCTTCTTCTCTTCTTTAAAATACAAATATAATCCCAATTAAGCCTATTCTTAAAAGAGTTTTTCTTTTTCCTGTTAAGGCAGAGAGCAAACACTCAATTAGAGTAATTGTTCATACCTTTAAAAGGAAATCAAGAATAACAAAATTAGGTTGGATATTGGGTTAAAATCATAGGTACATCAAAATTATGATGAAGAGTGGTACTAACCTTGATTAAGGTAAAACAAAGACATCCCTCTTATCTAGAAAAGGAAGTTAAATCTTAATTAATTTTTTTTAGGATCTTGACTTACTCCTAAGACAATGGGAATAGATTAAGTACAAATATTAGGCTTAAAATAAAGTAAATCAAATACTAACATGTCAAAGTTTTGGCTACTCCCTTAAGTAATCCTAAACCCTAGAACTAATGTTTAAAGGAATTATGTCTTAACTCTCTTAGAACATGTTAGCAATACATCCTCTCATGCATGCATCCTCATGTCATTTGCATGCATATTCGGAATCTATTGAATTAGTCCTTATCGGATTTTATTGTTTTTCTTCAGAGACCGAAGTTCCGCAAGCAGAACACTCGAACTCCACTACCTACTCGTTACCAGGCAAGTCCAGTTTTTTGTTCATGTCCGTTGAGAATGATCCACAATTTCTCTCTTGTCTACAACCTGCATAAAATTAGAAACCTATCTTCTAAAGAGAAAGCAACTGTTGTTTTATTTTGATCGCCGGTTCTTGGACGATTGCATGGTGGGTGATGAAATCCTGGAAAGGTGCTGAAGGCACATCGGAAGGCGGATTTCATCACACGGGTTTGTTTCACATAAGGTTAATGCAACCAACGATCGATTGTGCTTAAGCGCCGTAGCGAACACGCAAACCACATATCCTGTATGGGCGGGGCTAAGCCAAAGTACCTTTGCCATATGTCATACTCCCCTGGGAAAGGAAGACCTTAACAGTTGGATCTGGAGTATCAACTGTTGGGAAGGTGGCGTTAGCAGTAGGCTACCCACAAGGCGTTGGACCTGTAGTGTCAACGTGAGACCGGTAGTCCCTGGCCTGTTGTGCGGGACTACGACGCGGGGTATGATTGAGCGGGCGGTGAAACGGCTTTGTGACCATAGGAGTGTAGATGGGGTTTGGCCACCTTAGTTGCACGACTATCGTCGTTTGTGGGTACAGTTGCGCACCTCTGCAGAATGTAAAAAATTATGGCTAAGTCACTCCATGTTCCTGGTCGGAACTGCGAACGCGGCAGGAAAGGGATCCATCAGGGAGCCTAGCAGCCTGTAAGACATGAGATCGTAGTCTCTTAAATTAAAACTTGACTCTCTTACCTTGCCAAATCGCATTGCTTTTGGAGAATGTTGCCGTTCTCAGTAGATAGTGTATCAAACACCTCTTTGCTATTCCTGGACTTGTTGAGTACCTTCTGTACTCATCCCTCTATTCTAATTTATTTGATTAGACTGTGAGCCGTCATCAGAGATGGAAGTGATCTACGTCAAGGTCGACGACGAAGTTTCCGAAGAACCAGCGCCAAGGAAGGAAGACGAAGGCGTCGACTACTATGTCAACTTCCGCGACGAGAGCAATGATGAGTAGAAAACTAGATTGAGTGAGTCGAGAGTTGTAGGAAAGACTTTTGCTTTAGCCAGACGATAAACGGTTTTAAATTCCCCGTATTTTCGGGAGTCGGTTGTAAGACTTTGTACTTTGTTGCAAGTTGTAATTTCAGTTTGTAATATATGGACCGCTGCGATGCCCCTGTTGCGCCATTCTGTGACAACTTTCAAAACTTATCCCACATTGGATTTATACGCACACCACCAACGCCATTGTGCCTGGACAATCTCCATTCGAACTGGGAATGCCTACCCTTTTCTAAATTTCAAACGGCGTTTAACAAAATTTGTTGAAATTGATCAAATTTCCATGAAATTTGTCAAAAACGGGATTTTTCTCTAATGTGGATCTTTCTCAAGGGGATCCGATAAAACCGGTAACTGATACCCTGCTCAGCATGATACGCCGACCAAACTGAGAATATGTTATTCTTAGTGAACTGCCATGAAATAAAATCCTCCATATGACCCAAAAGAGTTTGCCAAACGAGAACGAACCACCTATTAACAGAAACTTAGCCTACGGATCTTGAGCAACACCAGAAGCATTTCCCAACCGTGACAGCACCGGCACCGGCAGAGCAACATGAGCCGGGTCAGCCACCATCTTGATCATCCTACCCACCCCAGCATTCAGCGCTCCAGATCACCAGCTTTCTGAAGAATTATCCAGTAACCAATATTCCCGCATATTGCAAAAATCGCCTCGGTAGGAGGATGGAACTTTTTCCTCTCAAAAGAAATCTCATTTCGACATATCAAAATAGCCCAACATACAGCCCGAACACCACAATATAAAGACGTTGCCAGCGAGGGACTAGCCGTACCATTTTGTGTCTGTAATTATTTTGTGGTACATTTTTGTATATTGGAACATGGATAGAGCTCTGCTCACCTAGAACTAATGGTGCCTTCCAGGCGCAGGGGTGGCACTTGCAGGCTTTTTACCCCTAACTCTAATGGAGATACATTGCAGAAATCATCGAAACTTTGTCAAGGGAGGGGATGGGAGGTCGACAAATTTGTCAAGAGAGATTTCAAGGTCAAACTTCTCGTCGAATATGACAGGTCTGTGATCTTTTCGCGACCTTCTTTTTATCTTTATCAGGTGAGTTTCAGGATTGTTTCTTCCTGGAGCAGGATGCAATGTGATAGACGAAAAGATTTATGTGCCATGATAACAAGTAACAAAGATAGTATGTACACGAATTGCCAGCACTTTGTTGAATGGTAATCCCAGCTCTCAAGTCATGCATTTGAGTTTACCTACCAGTCAGCCTCCGCCCTCAGCACCTACAGCTCAATGATATATGGAAATAGGAAAAGCTAGTACATCTTCTTCCAACTTCAGAAGTTTATAAAGAAGCTCAGTAGTGTGTGCTGACTCCTGCAATTCAATCATGCAGTGAAGTTCTCATGCTCTTAATCATATAAATTCTGAATGAATTAACTCTGCCGTGTGCTTGGTAATTTGGAGTTGGAGATTAAGTGTTCGTTTCATAAGAAGAAGAAAAATGGAGCTAGACACCAATAGGAAGAAGATAAACCCGCCTGGTCAATGTATTAATAAATTGTTCGTTTTTGCCATCTTGGTAATATTGACTCTATCCCTTCTTTCTGAAGCTGTTCAAGAAACACTGCATTAACTGTTTTCCAGTGCCCTTTAAAAATGCCCTTTTTCATCAATTTATCTGTGATGACGAATGATGAAGTAGGTAAGAGAAAAAAAAATCAAGAGTTCACGCAGCAATGAGTACTGTCTTGCTACATGAACAGACAAGGTGCTGAGCCCGATTTGACCGCAATTGTCCATCTTACGGTATATATACACGGTAAGAGCAGTAGACATAAAGTTCGTCCTCTTCCCTTCTCCACTCGCACGTCAAATTGGCCTCTTTGGCAACACCCTTAAGGCCAATAAGTTGGTAAGCATAAAAGAGTGAATGCCACAAGTTTGTTCTTCACGTATGCCAAGTCAGGAATGAAGAGTTCTTCGAAGGGGTAGGAATGTAAAAGAATAATCTAAGGTCGCTTCGTTCTAGTCAGGGAACAAATGCGTCTTGTATGTCGAGATGCCTCAAGGCTGTCTTTTTCTCTCACGAGAGCGAACTCTTTGGCGACATTTCAGTCAATTCGTGGCTGTCCTCTTTATTGCTCAAAGCTTGGCGTTTTCATGTCTACAATGTTGACGATGTGAAGAAAATCTGATCCCGGTCCAAGCATGCACGCGATAAAAATCACTAGGCTTGATGGTAGCAAATGTCAGTTTAGTTCCTTAATCTCAAAGGAATGATGGAAAATTAGTAGCTAGCTACTACCCCACTACTTCATTTCATATAGGCATGCATGTCGTAGTGTTGCCTGCCGTGTCATGCACAGCACAGCCACAAATTAAGGACACACAGCCCACAGCACGTACATACGTACGAGTTAAGGTTACGACCATGCAACGCCGTGCCGGGCAGTTAATTAGCCTGCGCACCAACGCTGACATGCGGCACTGGGTACGCAGCAGTCGATGGTCCCGGCCGGAGCCGGAGCCGGGAATACGCTGGATCGAGTCCCCGTGACACGGCCGGTCATCGCTGGGCTACAGGCCTGCAGGCTGCAGCTGCATGCCACGTACGAGACGACGAAAGGGACCAGAATTAAACGCGGCAGACTCACAGGTGTCTCTCCATCTACGCATATTTTATCAATAGTTACTTAAATATTTTAAATATAAATCTAATAATACTAATTTTTAGTTAAAAAATATCATATATATCCGGACGAAGAAAGCAGTAATTTGGATTGATCATAGATGCTTGACCCGACACACGTGTCCGAACCATCCTATGCTCATGTACATGGTACGACTTTCACCGTATACGGAGATGTGGATTTTCTCCTACTTTTTTTTCTACATACACGATGGAACACCACTCTAGATATCATCAAACTCAATCGCATGCACTCCAACTCCTACCCCGATCTAGCTGGTGCAGCAATGTCGCCTGTCTGTGTGACCGTTGGTGCCGTTGAAAATGTCAACCGGGAAAGGCTCATGGTCGGCAATACATTTTCGTAGAATCAGATTATATGCTGCAAACTATCCATCTGTCTATGTACATGTGCAGTGAGGACTTATCTCCTCAAAACCGTCTATTTCTAAATCTACTAAGAAATGGTAATTTTTAAGTCGACAATCTCAAAATTTACTCTTTATTTAATAATTAAACGGATAATTGTGCATATTTGTAAATTATGTATACTTTTAGTTAGACATACGTAACATGATAATTGTATATTTTTATATTAAAATTATAGTTAATTTGATAATACGTATTTTAGGCGGGTGCGACCCTTGACCAGCCCAGATGAGACAAGTTCTGAGAAGAATATGTTCTGTAATGTAATGTGTAGCGTTTCACGTTATGAGAGGTTGCGGTGTGACGCAACGAACTATTTTTTCCCCCTTTATTTGATTTTGATGAGTGCGACGTATACAGTAGAGAATAAGTGCTCTCTCTATCTAGATATGTCAGTGCATGGGCGCAAAGAAAAAGAGTAGATTATCGCATGCCCATACCGAGTGCCAAAACTTGGTTAAAGGCATACACTTGATCTGTCTGGGGACAACTGAGTTAATCGCTTTCGTAAATTCTCGGTTGTCCCAAAAAAAAATCATTCAGTCACATAAAACTATACATTATTTAGGTCAATATTGTAGTTGGAAAGTGTATAACTTTAATAAAAAATTACTGCAATTATTAGTCCATATATTATATTCTCTTATATTATAGTGGTATGGGAATGATAATAGTTTGATATTGATCTAAAAACTTTTTAAAAAATAAGAGTTAAAAAATTCAGACAACCAAAAAAATAAACAATCTCTAAGTTAATTGGGTGGTTAAATGGCCCATCCAAGAGTTAATCTGTTAAATGGCTCATCCAAGAGTTAATCTGTCTCTCTTTTGACTACAAGATGGTGATTAAGCATGCAACATTCTCAGAGCAGAGCAGCAACAGGGGGCATGCAGAATCATCAGCATATCAGAGCAGCAAGTGGTTTGTAGCCTCCAGACTTCTTCTCGGGTCATGACGACGGTTCACGGTTGGCCGCTGCAATTCCGGCCGACGTCGCCCTGTCCGTCTGACTAGAGAGTATTCAGCCATCACTTACAGGCTGCCGGCAAGTGCAGAAACAAAGATGTTTCTTTGAGCTGTTGCTGTCCGTGTGGCTCCTCTCTTCCAACTGTCTTCTCCGTATCTGCAAGCGATTTCTGCAAAGCCTTTGATTCCAGTTTTTCAAAGGATAGTTATATGTTCCGGCTCTATCTTAACTATTTATCTCGCTTTAAAATTTATGTCAAGCATTTAAACTCTATTTTACATTTACAACCTCTACATTTTACATTTTAGCACTATCTATACAACCTGTGCACTTCGATCCCTACTCACCCACGCATCTCCTTCCTTCCTCCTCGCTCGTTCTCTCCGCACTGGCGGTGCCGCCTGTGTCCTCGGTCTCCCTCCTCCACCACGAACTTCCCGAGCGCCGCTGCCACGCCATGACCGAGCTCTGTCGCCGCCACCCCATCCTCCCCGAGCACCGCCGTCAGCTCCCGACGGGCATGACCGACTTGCTCCACCACCCACACGCGCAGGACCGCGACGCTGTGGACGGAACGACTGCTGAATGACCTCCTCCTCGTCGAAGCCGCAACGGCGAGGCGACGACGTCGCCCACAACGAGTTTCCTCCCGAGCGCGGCCACGAGGGCCTAGATTTGGGCCAGGCAGTCTTTTTGTGGTCGTCGACGCTGACAGCCCCGCCGTCGTGGCGCCGACCGGAGCCGGAGTCGGTCGACTCCCACATCGACCTTGCAGCAAGCCTCAACTAGATCTGGCCGGAGCTCCCGAGCTCAGAGCTCCGTCGGTTTCGGCGAGAGGCGCAGGCGGCGGCTGTTCGCACGGTTGTTCATGTCATTTTGCTCTTGAACGTACGCTTGTATATGATTCAGAATGAGCATTTTGTTCGTGACTTGTTGTTCGTACTCTTAGATCGTTCGTGTTATTTTTTGGTACGTGAGATGATTCCATTGAAGGAATCTGTAATACATGGACGGTGGAAAGATTTGGTGGAAGTTTTGCTAATTTTTATTGAGTTATGTTTTTCGGTTCTTATATTTAACTGATGCTCAGATTCAAATGCTTAATGAAATTTTTGTTCACCTTGTCTAAATAGTGCTCAAGTAATGTTTAATTTTTTGATCCTGATCCGAAACTGTGAAGATTCCTAGCGAGTTAATTAATATTTTTGTTGATTTAGTTCGTATTACAATTGGTTCATGCTTCAGATTTTGTTCTCCATACACTGTAGATTTTTTTTTCGCTTTTGTTCTCAGATTGCAAATATTCTCTGATCGGGTTATTTGTACACTATGTGAAATGTTCATTTGCATTGTGAACGAGAGGATAAAAGGATGTGGTGAATGATGAGATAAGGAAGAAGTCAGAAGTGTGCTTTGTAAAATAGAAAGAAACCGTATTGGAAGCATCGGTCATAAAACGAATACAAGGCTGTGATAAGAATCCAAAAGCGTGGAATTGCAAACAACAGAACGAACGAAAGAATCCAAAAGCCAAGTCGTCATGTCAAAGTAGGCAGCAGAATGAATGATCAATAATGCGCATAGAATAGAAACCTGAAACTGAAACACCAAAAATGTCAAAACACACGCTGCCTCCTACTCCCGTAGATTCACCACACCTTGTTTGACCGCCAAAACGCCGTCGCGCGCAAACTCCCCTCTTAAAAGCCCAGCCCACGTCTCGCAAAAAAGGACGCGACACACGGCGCAAACACGAACAGACACATCCACCTGAGCTAAACGGCGCGCCGCGGCAGCGCCATGAGCATCGCTGGCGTCGGCGGCGTGGGCGTCGTACTCGCCTATGCCGCGCTCGCGCTCGCGGCGCTGCGGCTGGCGCTGTCGTACAGGTCAGCCCTGCACGCGCTCCGCCGGCTGTGGCGGTGGGGCGACGAGTGGGCACAGGCGTACCAGTACCACGAGGTGCCGCGCTACGCGTGGAGTGCCGACGGCGGCGGCGGCGGCGGCGCGGCGGAGAACCCGCTGTTCAAGAAGGCCGCTGCGTACGTGGCGGCACTGCCGTCGCTCGAGGACGCCGACGCCGCATCCGTGCTGTCATCCGCGTCGAGAAGGACCAACGGCGGGTTCTCGCTCCAGCTCGGCCCGGGCCACACCGCGCGGGACACCTTCCTCGGCGCGCGCCTCGCGTGGACCAACCGGGGGGACGCCGGTGGGCGCGAGGTGCTGGTGCTGCGCGTGCGCCGGCACGACCGGACCCGCGTGCTCCGGCCGTACCTGCAGCACGTCGAGTCCGTGGCCGACGAGATGGAGCTGCGGCGACGGGAGCTGAGGCTGTTCGCGAACACCGGTGTGGACGGGAGAACCGGGGCGCCGCAGTGGGCGTCGGCGCCGTTCACCCACCCGGCTACGCTCGAGACGGTGGCCATGGACCCCGACCTCAAGGCTCGCGTCCGCGCGGACCTGGAGAACTTCACCAAAGGCCGCGCCTACTACCACCGGCTCGGGCGCGTCTGGCGCCGGAGCTATCTCCTCTACGGCCCGCCCGGCACCGGCAAGTCGACGTTCGCGGCGGCCATGGCGCGGTTCTTGGGCTACGACATCTACGACATCGACCTGTCCCGCGCCGGCAGCGACGACCTCCGCGCGTTGCTTCTGCACACCACCCCGCGGTCGCTCGTCCTCGTCGAGGACCTCGACCGGTACCTTCAAGGCGGCGGCGGGGACACGGAGGCGAGGGTGCTGAGCTTCATGGACAGCGTCGCTACGTGCTGCGGCGAGGAGCGGGTGATGGTGTTCACGATGCGCGGCGGCAAGGAGGGCGTGGACGCAGCGGTGGTACGGCCGGGAAGGCTGGACGTGCACATCCGGTTCACGCTCTGCGATTTCGAGGCGTTCAAGGCGCTGGCCAGCAACTACCTCGGGCTCAAGGACCACAAGCTGTACCCACAGGTGGAGAAGGGCTTCCACGCCGCCGGCGCCCGCCTCAGCCCCGCCGAGCTCGGCGAGATCATGCTCGCCAGCCGCTCGTCACCGAGTCGCGCGCTCCGCAACGTCATCACGAAGCTGCAGCACGTGTCGGGAATAGCCGCGGCGCCGCGGCTGCTGCACAGGCGGAACATGAGCTGGTCCGGGGCGGCCGGTCAGCAGGAGGCCGGCGCGGAGGAGACGGAGGCGGAGGCGCCGGCGCCGGCGGGCGGCGCGGTGTTCGCGAAGGACGCACCGATGAGGGAGTTCAAGAAGCTGTACGGGCTAATCAAGACCAGGAGCCGGAAGGAGGGCGCCGGTGTCGTGCCCTTGGAAGGCGAGGCGGCGGCGAACGGGCGGAGCTTGGGCAACCACGACAAGGCGTGGTGATTTAGCTAGGCGGCTGTAGTAGACTTGGTAGCGCCTGTGCAGCAAGAATACATTTTTTGTCTTTTTCACACGACACTAGTTGTTTCTTAGATAATTCACGACACCAATTACTTTTGTCGTTTTATATTGTGGATGCAAACAAAATTGGAAAGATTTAATTCGAGTAGCCATTGGAAGAAGCAAAAACGGTTAAACCCCGATGGCGATAGCGTGCGGGCAAATTATTGGCTCGTCACGACGGACCACGCCTGCGCCGCTCGCTCTCCCCGCCGGTGTCCAACTGAAACTCGAGCGAGCCCATCGGACAGCGACGACGGCCCCACCGCGTCCAGCGCGCGCGGTAGCCGTGGCACCGTGCGTGCCATCGCCACCGCCCATACGCACTGAATTTCCCCATGAAGGGCACGCACGGCACGGGCGCTGCCGGGATGGAAGATTCAGTGCATACCATCCTGGCATCACGGGCGAGCTCGGCTGCCATTGCTCCAACCAAAATCTCCAAGGATTCAATGAAGATTGAAGGAGGGTGCAGTTGCTAGGACAGCATCAGCAAAGCGTAGCGGCGCTCCTTGCTGTCCCTGGTGGCAGCTTGTCTATAAATTGTTTTTCCGTTGGTGTCTCCGTGACGGCGTGACTTGTGGTATATGGCTCATACCTGCCACGATGGTGGTGGTGATTAATTAAGGTGTAGTGTTGCGAGATAATGATCGATAGTCTCAGTTTAGTAGCTATTCCAGCTCTTAGGACTCTGTTTTTTGTCTGCTGGACCGAACTGGAAAGGTACCGGATGTGTGCGGAGTCCACACAAAAAAAAAGGTGCATTGCATGATCTGTCTATCTATGACTCTCGTCATGTTAGTGATGTAGGCCTAATATAAGCATTTTCGTTGTCAAATATCCATCCGCCGTACGTAAAACACCATCACGAGCTAACAAGGAAACTCCAGTGCTGGTCTTTTTGGGAGCTCTATCCTGATGAGCTAACAGAGGTCCTGTCTGACTGTCGAAACTCGAAAGTCGACGCAGCTTTTACCCCGCTTACCGGAGAAACCACGCGGTGACGCGGTGGACATTTCGATCGCATTTGCTTCTGAAACCGGACAATCTACTGAGACCTGAAAACCCGTGAATGAAAATATTGCTTGTCAGTTGTCAGGCACACCATATGTTCGGTCTTTCACGGTTTTCCTCAGTGGTTTTGTCTTAATGATGATTGGTGATGGTGGTAGAGTTTGATCAGTACTATGCTTAGGGTGGTTGTATTGGCATTGTCCAGTTGTGTTGGTCAGGACTCCGGATGCACGGACTACTCGTTACTTCAGAAACGGACGCAGACGAGTCACGGACATGTGAGCTGAATCCGGCTTGACTGCTTCTCAATTTCTCAGTCATCCTGTTCGTATCACTGGGTGCACTTGACATGACTTTGAGAATAAATTTCACAAAACGTTACATATCGGGGCGATGGTAACACATAATCTTCTATGTAAATAACTTGGAGGTGCAGTTGAGTAACAAAACTCACGTATGCTTGTACGTTTTCAGATACGAAATCATTGAAGTCAGTATGTTGTTACTATTTTCGTATGATATAAATAATGTTCTATGTAAATAACTTGGAGGTGTAACTGCACATAACTTACTATTTACATAACTAGCATGGTCCCGAAAATACAACCGTGCATCCGCGCGCACCTTTTCCCCAGAATTGACGAAGTCACCTCCCCCTAGCTCCCTTCTCTCTCATTTCTATCTCACACCACGACCAGATCTCCTGGTGAGAAATTGTAATTGAGAAGTAGGAGCAAAATAACACTGGAACCCTGTTGCAAACATGTTAAAATTCTGGAACTTCATTGTTTCAGCAGGGAAGCAATCACACTAGAACAAATCCATGACAATAACAGTCATTGAGTCCTAATCAGAGGCTCTTGAGGTCCGTGATTTTCGGCCTATCAATCTTGTGCACTGCACCGCCAAGCTGATCGCCAAGCTCTTGTCTCTTCGGCTCGCTCCTTTGTTGCCAACGCTGGTTGCTGATAATCAATGTGCATTCATTCGTGGGTGCACGATTCATGATAATTTTATGCTCGTCAAGCATTTGGCGAAGGCACTCCATGCCGCGCGCACCCGTCTGTGATGCTCAAACTCAACATTGCTCGAGCCTTTGATTCGGTCTTATGGCCATTTCCGCTGGAACTATTAACGCACCTAGGCTTCGGCATCCGATGGCGGTCACTCATCAGCCTCCTACTCTCATCAGCCACCACTCGTGTGTTGGTCAATGGGAATCCCGGTGACAAATCAACCATCATAGGGGTTTGAGACAGGGAGACCCCCCTGTCCCAATGTTGTTCGTGGTCGTCATGGATGTCCTTCACCGCTTGTTTGCTGCTGCCGAGCAGAAGGGCCTCCTAGCGGAGCTCAAGGGAAGAAGGGGCGCATGCGGCACGTCTCTTTACATGGATGATGCGATAATCTTCTTCTCACCGCACCTCGATGAATGCTCTTTCGTGCTCAGGCTGCTCGAGGTCTTCTGTTCTGCTTCCGGGTTGTGCACTAATATCCAGAAAAGTTCTGCAACTCTGATTTGTTGCGATGTCCAAACTCACGTCTCTATCGAGCAGGCTCTCACATGCGCCATTCAAAACTTCCCAATCCTATACCTCGACATTCCCTTTTCTATGTGGAAGCTGAGCCGGGCAGATCTACAGCCTTTGGTCGACAAGGTCGATCGCAAACTCGCCGGATGGAAAGCTGGTCTAGTTTCCAAAGGAGGCCGACTGGTCCTTGTGCGTTCCGTTCTATCTGCAATTCCAATGCACGTCATGCTGGCCATTGGCATGCCTAAGTGGGTGCGGGATGCTATGGGCAAGAAGCAGCGCAATTTCCTCTGGACTGGGCACCGGATGCTTGTGGCGGCAATTGTGCTATTGCCTGGAGAGACGTGTGTCGGCCTACAGATTATGGGGGACTGGATATCAAAGATCTCCAGAAAATGGGATGGGAACTTCGATCGCCTTGGTCGCGGTTGCAACGCACATATCCTTCCAAGCCTTGGGCAAAATTCCTAGTTGACTAACTGTGTGATTGATGGCCTGATTCATGCGGCATCACAAGTAGTTGTGGGTGATGGCCGCTGTGCTTTGTTCTGGCCAGATAGATGGGTCGATGGCCAGTCCATCAAGGACTTAGCTCCACAGGTCTTCAATATCGTCGGTCCTAGAACCACGAAGAAACGGATCGTGTTTGATGCTCTGCTGCACCGATACGTGTCTCAGCCCACGTGTCCGTGTCCGATACCGTATCCGATACGGATACAGTACGGATACGTCACCGATACGCATCCACGGAGTATCTAGGAATTTACGAGCGAAAATAAAGAAAATAAAATTCGGATACGTCGCTGACTTGCCGGCGACACGCCGCGGACACGGCCTGACCCATTACGCCGAAGCGTTTAACCTAGCCCGCGGCCGAGCCGGCGAGCAAAGCCTCCACTGCACGGCGCCGCCACGCCCCCGAACACCTCCGCGCGCCACCGAACCGCCCTCGCTACTGCCGCCTCGGATACTCCCGCCGCCGCCGGAGCCGCCGTCGGCGAAGCCCAAGACCTCCCGCGGACCGAAGTCCAGATCGAGCCGGTCGGCGCGTCGGCGACTCGGTGCTCGGCCGCAACCGACCCGGCAACCCCGCGCCGGCGGCTTCCAGCGCAACGCGGAGCTAGACCCGGAGAGGCGGCTGTACCCCAGCGGCTCGCCGGCTCCTACTTCGACCCGCTCGGCCTGGCGGTGGACCCGGAGAAGAAGGAGCGGCTTAGCGGCTGCAGCTGGCGGAGATCCACGGACCACGGCTGCCTCCCCGTCCTCCACTGCTCCACGGACCACGGCTCCAGTCGCTGGACTCCTCGCCAGCGTCTACTCCAAGCCCGAGGTCGAATTTCTTTCCATTCGCATTCCCCTTAATTCCCCGCTCACTGCTCCATACATTACCTGCTGCTACGAATGAAATGAATGAATCCTGTTGGTGCTAGTTAGACGCATAAAACAGGGTGCTCTAGCTAAGGGTCCTGGAGATTGGAGAATTGAAGATTGAAGCATAGCTAAAGCCCAATTTATTAGAGCTAAATTGCATAGCTAAGGCCCAATTTATTAGAGCTCTGTTGTTCCTGGCTCTGTTGTGGAGGAACTATTTGGGTTTGAATCTCATGATCTGACATGATGTTAGCTAGCTTCAAGTGGGTTCAATTTTTTGCAGTGTATTGTTCAGTGTATTGCTTCTAGCTTCTAGATGACATGATATTCAGTGTATTGTTGTAATTTAGGTTAGGGTATTTCAAAGTTTTAGGTGTAAGAATTTAGAAATGTGCACATCATCCTCTTTAATTTTTTTAAACTACAATATGTATTATATTTATTTTATATTAAAAAATACATAGACGTATCCTCGTATCGGTGTTTTTAGGAATTGACGAATACCCGTATCGGGTCGATCGATATGTATCCACGTATCCGTATCCGTGCGGCTTAGGTTTGATGCCCTCACTTCCGGTCGATGGATCAAATGACATTTCTAGCTTTATGAATGGCCAAGGCATTTTAGAATTCATCCACTTATCTAACTTGCTAGATGACTTCGTGCTATCCCCGGGATTGCAAGACCAATTTATTTGGTGATGGACAACACCTGGTCCGTACTCTGCTTCGTCGGCATACGCTGCCCTCTTTGCCAGGACAATCCGCTCCCTGGTTGGGCAATCTATTTGAGAGGGTTGGGCGCCTCTGAAATGTGAAGTCTTTGCTTTTTTGGCGGCGGCCAATCGATGCTGGACAGCGGACATACTCGCTCGACGTGGTGATCGTTGCGTCCTCTGTGATCAGGTCGATGAATCAATATCCCACCTCCTCACGAGCTGCGTTTTTGCTAGGCAGGTCTGGCATGTTGTCCTGTCCAAGTTCAACACGCAATCCATCACAGCGCAACCAGAGGAGGAAAGGTGCGAGGTCACTAATTCTCCTAACACTTTGGAGCATCTGGAGACTACACAACGATTGTATCTTCAATGGAGTTATTCCGCGCGACCCTCCTCTTGTGGATGAAATCCTCCCTGAAGCTAGCTGCTGGATACAAGCCGGGACCAAATCTCTTAGAAGGTTGCCGTGGCATGCTAGGCCGCCTGACGGTCCTTAGCGTCAGCCGAGCTCCACTGTATATCCTGAGCCTCTAGTTGTAGTTTTGTGCTAGCGCGTTGGTCTTTTTCTTCTTTCTTTCTTTCTCTCTTTCATTTTTCTTCCTTTGTTGTTTCCGTCCTTGTTTTGTTCCGTTCTCATGTTCGTTAGCGTCTTCTTAGATGTTTTTCCTTCTAGTTCAAAATGGCGTGCGCCTTGGTGCGTGCTCGAGAAAAAACAGTCAGTGAGTCCAATGTAGGAATTTTTCTTAGTGCAACTAGCAAATGCATTTTGTGGTCATAATACCAGTTCATCTCATGATGCTCCCTGTTGTGTTCCATATAGGTAACCCGTGCAACTTTTGTAGCCTGAATAAGAGATTTTTCCTTACAAACTTCTCTGCATGCAATTTATATCTTATTTATACTTAGAATTACGTAGCTACCAGAGCTGCAACCAACTCTTGGGCTAGCTGCTATATTCTTTTTTTCAATTATTATGTTCGACCATCCCCAGGTTAACTTCTTATTTAGTGGCCTTGTATTCTAATTCTGCAGATGATAGCGAGGAAGAAAAGAGCTGAGATTAAAAGAGGTGATCTCACATCACTTCTTGAAGGCAGAAACCAGAGATTATGAGAAATCAAGATGCGTCGGAAGTAGTGAGAAATAGAATGCCATCTGTATAGTGGTGGGAGTGTTTTTGTAGTGTTGAACATCTGTCGGAAGCTTTTCTCCGATGCAACCAATCTAGACGTTTGATCATATTTGTTTTTCTTGTGTAATTATAGAGTGGAATATGTACTGTCTTTGACAATATATATCAACAGTGTGTCAAATATGTATGAGCTTACTTATCACTGTGTTAACTTGACAACATATATCATGTTCTATTTCTACTTGATTGATGAATAATATTCTGATGTGGCAATTATCATTGATTTTCTATCATTGGTTGAAATTATCAATACGTTAATATGAAACACCGAAAATATGCATTTTCTAGATAAAATGTCCTTAGGGTTCACAAATGTGGGGCAATATCACTAACCGTTGAATATAACAAAATAGTTTCCTTAGGTGGTGTGCCCAAGCCAAGGGAAATCTACTATCCCTGTCAGCATGTTCGGCACATCAACACCAGTTCCCTAGGGGAACGAAATGTTCCCTATAGTTTTCGCGTGAAACCGTATGGCTTGGTTCCCCACAAACGTGGCGTTAGGGCGGTTTTCCTAGAGTATATACACTACGAGTCCCCTAGCGTTTTAGCCCTCTTCCTTTAGGGTATTTGGCCCTAAGGGCGAATTCCAGTAATGTATGTTGGAAAGAGGAGACCCCTGCAGGATTTTTTAGAGCCAGTCTCTAGCTTAAAATGGACATACATAAAATTATTCCGTAGGATTCAAATCCTACAGAAATTCCTTCATTTCTCCTTTGTTCCGACTCTGGCATTAGCATATACATAATACATTTGGTGTTTCAATTATTGTCGCAGTCTGCGTCCCAATGGTGCTCTACTGTATCGGCTGGCATCAATGGCAATCCCAAAGATAAGTGCGGCCAAAATTAATAAATACCGCAAGTTCATAACCACCGAAAGGCAATAATAGATCGAACTCCTACTAACTAAATAGATACGTACATACTGCTAGCGACAGGTCAAACCCAAGTCAGACCACCAGCGACCATATTATCTTACTACACCTTGAAGAGCTCTCTCATCTGCTTCGTGTTCTTTGCAGGTTCCGAAGACAGGTGGCACAACAGTTTTCCTCTCTTGTGATTGTAACAATCCACCTTGAACGCCTTCTCGGATGCTGGTTGTGGAAGAGACGGGGCAGGCCGTTTATAGTCGCCTGCATACTCCTTGTACTATTAAAAGGTGGCTTAACATGTCATGCTTCTTCATTGTCCTCTCTCGTGTCGAATATTTCTTCTTGGCAGTACAGTGCATTTAGCTCTTCTTGCAGCTGAAAGTAATGCAGAAGACCCATCATACATGGTGAAGTACAAATATGGTGTTAATTTTAATATTTGTTTGCCATTTGTTAGATGCTCTAAATCGACTTACCATGGGTATATTGAATAACTGGAAAAAATCTTTGCTAGAAAAATGGAGTATTTTACTATGATGGGTAAAGATTTTCTTTAACTGAAATCCACAGCACCACAGTGCAGAAAACCACAATCCCACACCAGCTCCACGAGCCCTAGTCTTACCATTACTTATTAAATAATGTAAATAGGACAATCTTCACTGTAGGTGACTCGTGCCAACACAGTGGACAAAACTCATGAGAAATAGCTTGATACTGACCTGAACATGTTTCAGCTTTGCCGTAATCAAATCGTCGGTTAAAGAAACCATTCTGCAAGGCAGGAAGGTAAATTTCTACTTGGATCCTCAAGCAATTATTTGACATGAGACATAATGATGAATGCAACAGCATAATTAGTGCAGAAAGAACAATTCTGCATTCTAGTCATGTTTAAATCTTGTTTGGAGGTGCATCGCGCCCAACAAAACACCGAGAAATACATCACAGCCATGGATGTTTAGATTATGCTAGCTGTCTCTACAAAGGTTTCAAAGACCTATTCCAAATCACTTTCAGCAGGTGGCTCGTACCATTTTGATCTAACTTGACATACAAGTCTCAAATTAACTGAACTTGACATGATGTCCTAACTCAGAAGAATGTAGAAAGCAACCTCTTTTTTAGCTGGTCACTAGTCAAAATGTCATGAGTTTTGTCGTCAGCCAAATCAATCAGTTAGCATATGTTTTCATTCGAAAATTGTCCAAAATCAAAGTGAGTGGCCTGTGGCCTTTCCACCCCACAAGCAGTTTGTGAGGTGATGCGTTCCCTCACACTTTAAACATTGACTTGTCTCGCTACCAAGTTGTAAGGGTAAAACTAACCAGATTACTTATACCCTCAGAAATCCTCCTCAATCCTCATCCATCTCAAAGCAGTGAAGCATTGCGATGAGGACTATTGTGATGTAACAAAAGATAGCTACACGCACTGTGCAAAAGTGAGTGGAAATAACATAAGAGTGGGGGCAGCAGGGAGTGGAGAAGGCAATAAGAGAGTAAGTGGAGGCACGCAATAGAGGTGGCAATGCAAAACTAGATGGAGAGCAGGCAGTGTCCAAACTCCAACAGCAACAAGTGCATACAATTGTCGCATGAGGTGAGTGGCAAGACAGTAACATGAGGCAAGAAGATGAATGTCATGGTTGGGTAGTGACAAGTGAAGCGGCACAGGCACACGGTGCAAGCAGGCAAAGCAGCTCACAGATGAGGCAATGTTGGGTAGTAACAAGGGTAGCTGATAACACAAGATGGCGAGCTGTGATTAGCAATGAACCACTCACTAGCAAACACGAGGCGTAAGCATAACAGATCACTCACATCCAACAGGATTGAGGTGTAGATTAGAGTATAAGGTTTTATGCATGAAATATAGTGTTTGCAACTACAAGTAGAAACTTTTTGATATCAAAATTTTGAATGTGGAAGGGTGTAATCACCCCCTCTAAATATCAATTGCCAAGTAATTGACCTACCTAGATTGTAATTCGGATATTTTAGCAAGTAATGACCGTTCTCCCTCAGCGCTACCTGTTTCAACCTGCCAAAAGAATGCGCGCAAACTTATGAGTCTATAGTATTACTACTGTAATGAACATAAACAAACTCATCTTATAGACTGATTATGTGCAAGAAACACAAATAATGAACTCTGCACATGGGAATTTTTTTAAAGCTAAGAGCTGTTTACCACTGCATCACCCTCCGATGCCTCCATAGTCTGAACTCTAGAATGGACTGCTGGAGAAAATAAATTATTTTAATCATTAAAGGGGAAAATCGATTTTCAGCAGCTACAGGGGAAATACTTACCACCAACTTTCTCATTCTGTTGCAAGCTACTCAGTAGGTTCGTGATGAGATCCTGAGAAAAGGAAATGGAAATAGTAACAGTACGGTACTACAAATAATTGTACTGCACATGTGTGTTTAGGGCATTATATTGAGTTTCTTCCATACTTGCTGAAGTGCGGTCTGCTGCACAAGGTTTTGAAGATGGGGAATCAGAACTGATGCAGATACTGAGCTATTGCAGAATTCCTTCCAGTGATGACTACTAGACTGCAAAACCGATGCATTCAGCATCAGAAGAAAGCTGATAGTGTAATACATTATAAACAGCCATGAGAGGAAGGACGTATGAAGGTAGTAAAAATTGTGTATAGAACAGCCATTATTGCAGCAATTTACTGAAAAATAATATCCTTACAAAAGCATAATTGGTCAAAATCCGAACCTTTTATCGTTCTATGCCTCATCTGTCATTTAAAGGGCTTAAATTCTTAGTGGGTGTCTTAACAGCATTAGGGACTACGCACACTAATGGTCTGAAAAAACATACTAAATGCAGAACATCAAGATCCAGATAAACTCTGCCTAATAAACGAAAATGATATGCACTACAAGTCTATGCATCAGCTTTGGCAGAACATACAGAATTCAAACATTGGAAAACTGCCCATGTTCAATATAGTTTCTGCATGCTTTATTAAAAAAAATCAGTACTTGCATGCGCCTTATCCAAGTATTCAGTAAGCACGAAATTGATATCATAGCATGCAGTTGACATTCCTAGACGAAAATATAACAGACCTTAAACTAAACAATAAACAGCACTATGGAAATTATCAAATGAGGGAAACAAATGTTCACAGTAATTATGAGAACAGTGCCCCTTAACTCTTTCAGAAAGAGTACTGCACAGAACTTAAAACATCCCAGTTACTCAAAACATGTGTAGCTTTTATTGGAGAGCTTGGAAAACATTCTCCCCAGCATTATTTCAAGGAAAAAACTATCAATCGAGCTAACAAATATGTAGTCATAATAAGTAGTTAAAAGATTTTTCGTTTCTCAAGATGATACATTTCGGCAACGAGAAAGCGGGGGGCATATTGGGTGCACTAGCACTCTTAGGGGGTGTTTGGTTGGGCTTTTCAGCAGTTTTTTACTGAAAAAAGCTGCAGCCCAACCAAACGGCCAGCTTTTTAGCAGTTTTTGCCAATGATAGATGTGGGTTTTGCAGTGCAAATTCAGCTGTTTGGAAAAGCTGCCTTCTACCAGTTTTTTTTAATGTGCAAAAACTTTCAATGTTCATTTTCCAAAATGCTGTAAATGGTTTGAATCAACCGAAAGCCATATGTTCACTTTCCCATAGCCACAGCAGTTTTTCCAGACAGCCAACCAACAGCAGCTTTGTCAACAGCCGCAGCCCAACCAAACAGGCCCTTAGGTGTACTAGTGCACCAGGGCACCCAAAAATGCCCCTAAAAGTTGTGAAATTTTCTGAAATAAATTATGACATAGAAATAGCATGTGCATCTATCATGCCACAAAATTTCAAATCCAAAGTCAATCCATAGACCGAGAAACAAAAAAGACAAATCGGACTGTGAATAGTACCAGCGGGGTACTGTTCACTCCAGATTTGAATTTGGTACTATTCACATGCTGATTTGTGTTTTTTTGTTTCTCAAGATATAGATCAAATTTGGATTTGAAATTATGTGACATTGTAAATGCATATTTGTGAATGTTGTTAAAAAAATAAAATAAAAATCATGACTTTTTGAATGATGAATTGTGGTCTAGTGCACTAGTACACCCAATATGCTCCCGAGAAAGCGTACCATTGACTTAGCATTCACTGGCCAAGCACCGACACTGGCTGATTTTCTCAGCGCAGATCCCTAAGAAACCCCACTATTAGTCGTAACTCATGGTGATGTGCATGTTCAAGTAGTGTAAGAGTGCAACAGAGCTTTCTGAAAAACAGAACTTGACCAAATTCTTACCTCCTGCGGTTTATGTGAAATTTTGCCAATTGGAATTTCCTGAACCTGTCAAGTAGATTTTGTTTAGCATTTTCCTTCAAGTGATCCTGTTCAATCTGGAGCACTGCCTATTGAAGTGTATGCTCAACAGGCAACCCACCTTTGCAAGATCCACATTTTCAGATGTCACTGAAAAGCGGCCTTTTATCTCCACCATGTTACGCTTAGGCTTATCTCCCAAAGAGCCCACATAGCCTGTACAAACAGAAAATCTCATGTCCCTTCAATGCACAAACCACTAGAGGCCAGAGTCTGATTTACGAAGGGTCTGATTTATAATGCATGCTGCCATGCTAAGTTAATGTTAATGTGCGACTGCAAGCTTATTATGTGCATTTTGACTGCACACTTATTATGTGCACTGACAAAGGTGGTGAAGAATTGTAAAGACCATGGATGTTTTATCCTACCTCCAGAAGACCGAATGTGAGCAGACAGACTATTGCAGAAGCAAGTTGCATGATGTGCTGCTGTGTTAAGTTAATGTTGATGCACGACTGCGAGTTTATTATGCACAATTGTGTTAGAACAATGGATGCTTTATCCTACCTCCAGAAGACCGAATAGGAGCAGACAGGCTATTCGCAGAAGCACGAGTTGAAAGTGACAGAGGACCGTTAAGATCATCGGTTCTTCTCGTATCATTCTTTTGTTTACTAGATACCAATTGACCTCCTGCATCCCTGTGATGAGGAAAAATGACAATCAAATGCAATTTAAACTAGTATGCTGATGCAAACTCCTAACTGAATAAAACTTTAGCATTAAGACAGAGCTCTTGTATGGTACCCATCAGTTATTATAGACCGTCCATTCTTTTCAATCCAACAGATTAGATTAGTTACGACTTAGTTGTACTCCACCACCAAGTATTAGAAGTATAATTCACTTAGAGGGTATAATTGTAATAACTACCTATAATTATTAAAGGGCGAATTCAGATTTGTTCCTGTTGTCTTGTGTCATTCTCGTCATAGTTAGCAGCAGCATCCAATAGCAGCCACCCAGGACGCCCAACTGCCCCCACACAGTTATGATTGTGTGTCCTTGACGTGTGCGGGTTGGCCTTGGTCCATCAACTCAATCCCGGCCTGCGTCTTTGGATGATCTTGTTCAATCCACATTTTTATAGAACGATCAATTCTTATTAATTCCCTATCCTTTTTCCTTAACCTTTTTATGTTTTGTGCAGTGTTCATGTTTGTTGTCACTTTTCCAGACCTGATTATTAATAAAAATATCCACGTTGTTGATGGATGGAAGTTTAAACTAAGAAGTTCATAATGCCCTTTAACATGTGGGTGTACAAGGTACCGTAGAAAAAACTTAAGGAAACTCAAAGTGGCATTATGTGCCTGAATACTCAGATATCCAAATTTGATTATCTATTAACGTGCTTCATCAGAAACAAATTTGCTCATGACCGATAAATAAAACCTATCAAAACTTGAAAGCTGAATTGGAAGACAGCGGCCCATTAATTCAGAATGTGAACAGCTTAAACTGCACTTTGTTTTCTATCTGAGGCAATTTTTATATGCAATAGATCAAACAGAATGGAACAAGTGTAACGAAAATTGTTAAAACATACCTGTCAATAATATGACCTCTTTCAGTCACTGAACTATTACGCACACCAGAATACAGAATCGGACCGGAGTAAGTCCTTTGTTTTCGTCGAACTTCACTTCTACAATTTCCCCCCTCAGAATCATGCTTCGATGTAGAGGATACCGGATCATTTTCTGATCCTTGGTTTCTATATCCATCAACCTTCCTTTTACTGTCAGCATTGCCAAGGTCGGAAGCCAATGCTTCACTTGTTTCAGGGCCATTTCCACCTGGATTTACTGCAGTGGCACAAGTTCGTTCACTGAAATATAATAAAATACTATGAATACACTACTAACACTAAAGCCAGAAAGCAATACAGCAGTATGCATCAAGGCCCACTGATCCTCCTCTTGTTATAAGATCAAGCATTGATGCTATAGAGTTGGATCTGAATCAGAAGCCAAGAACAATAGAGAACATTTATAAAAAGAGCACTGAAGATGCTTAAATGTTACATATTGACTCGACCTGCAGTTATTTCCATTCAAAAGTGTTGACCTTCCAAAATGACTCCCAGAAGATGTATCCTGCCAACAGAGCATTCACAAAAGGCTTTGCATCAACTATATTGGTATAATTTTCTATTGCATATAGGAACACATTTAGTTGTAACAAAACGGGGAATGCAAATGTTTTCACGGTATTCAAAAAGATTTGTCTTTTCTGTTTATCGACCTGTGTTTTGAATTTGGATTTGAAATTTTGCGATGATAGATACATGCTGTGTCTATGTACTGAATTATTTTCAGAATTTTTCAAATGTTCTAAGAGAGATTACTTCGGGTGCACCACAAGCCCCGTTGCACCAGATATGTTCTCCACGAGGGATATGTACTTTTCAGATTCAGGCAGAAGCATTTGTGGCATTTTAATTTTTATAACCAGCTAAACATGCCCTTACTATTCAGGTTCAACAAATCGTAGGTTTTTCCCTGTGAAGATAGGCGCATATGATATCCCATCTCTTTGATGCACTACACAAAGCATTCTAGTCAAGCAAATTTACAGCCTTTTTCTTCTCATTAGTATAGGACAGGTCTAAGGTCATTAATTTTGAAACAATATCAAGTTAAGCAAACCTTATCAACTTCAGTTATTTGAACACTGCCATCGTCTTCCTTTATATCAGCTGGATCATCATCATGAATCTGCAAAAATGTGGCGGCTTACTTGTAAGGTTGCATTATAGTCACTTTTATCACAAGAATGTATTAATGATGTAGCAATCCAGCAAAGCTTTAGAAATTATCTAAGTTATTGCTTTACCAGTGATGCTTGAGCCTTTAGATCCTCAATATCAAAGTGCCATGCACTGACACCTCGTTGGTACTCACTCTGTTGGATAAATCATGAAACCACAAGAGATAATCACCTAACTGGATTGAAGGATGGAATTGCATACATTTATTTCCATAATAGATAAAAACAATATAATATTCACTATTATATAAAATTTTCATGGATAATGACACTCATGCTGCATTCCCCCAAAAAGCTACAGCGCTGTGCAAGTTCAGTTTCCAGCAAAAGATCTACAGCAAACAGAAGCCCTTAATTTCCAAGTAGCCATGATATTTCTACGCAACTGAATAAAATGTTACTTAATTGTTTTTAAGTGAAATAAGACAGCTGATAGTCATGTGAGCATCTTTCAGTGAGTTCTAGCTAAACTAATGACTCTTACAAACCATTGTTTTGGCTGAAACATGTTTTAGTTATCATCTTCGTTATCATAAAAAGTGGCACATGAGTCTTACTTAGCTGTAAAGAATTCCTAAGTCACCACTCCACATAATACCTTGTTCAATCAATAACTGATTAACAAATACCAACATATTCATACAGTCTATTGACAAAAATAGTTACACAATTGCAAGTTCATTTTGCATAGGGTCAGGACTTCTCTCACATGCCATGCCATTCAAGTTCACAGGGTAAATAAGCTTAGTGCACTTTTATAGCCTCAAAGGAAAGAACTACACAAAGCAGAGAATAACATATATGAAATGTTGTATCACAAACCATAGAAAGTGCTTCCTGTTCGGAAGAAGCCAGGTGTGCTGCGTCTCTTAGCTGGAAATGCACAGCAATTTAATGAGATATAATGTTTCCACCATCAAGTGAAAAAACAAGAAGAAAGTATAATAGCAAAACCTGGAGTGTCTGCACACGATCCCACAGAGGGGGCAAATCAGTTATAATACTCTTAACAGTCAGCTGTGGGGGCTTTGTGTTCTTGAAAAACGAATGCTTTAGTAACTTTTCAGCTGTTGGCCTCTTAGTCTGATCTTTCACCAAGCACATTGCAACCATTTCCTTGAAAGACTGATTAAAACTGAAAAACCTTCATTAGAAGGGTAAACATCGTGATCTAATATGTCTGTACTCTGTAAATAACAACTGAAACAGCTTCCTAAGACAAGTAGATATTGCTGTAAAATTAATCAAAAGACATTCATTAGCTAAGAATTAGCTGAAAGGACTAGTACTACCTTTGAGAATCTTCTATCGCGGTCATAGTCAAGACCTGGTGGTGCATTTTGAAGGGTCATGAGAAGAACCTGCATCCAACATGGTAAGCCTCAATTAAACAGAAAGTTTGTATACACAGGTTGCTAACTTCCATGATGCCCTTGATTAACCAGAAAGTTTATGCAGGTAAATTGCTACTCCATGGACAAGACTACTCAAGCTTATGTTAATTTTTATAAAACTGTTGAGCATCAAGTATAAACAAGTATTGAAACCTCCTTCAACAAGCCTTTCTTCATGGAAGTCTTCATTGCCACGGCCTGGCACATATGGAATCAAGGAAATGCTAAGATTTTTGACAATATTAATCCCAGTCCTGCTTCTTGGAAATTCCTCTTTAAGAAGGAACTTTCTCTTATCTCCTTTAGAAAGAAAGACGCTTGCAGCGCCTCTTAGGGCTTGGCTTGACTCTATTGTCTAAATCTGTAAATCCCCTCCTCACCCCCCCAAACTTCTTGTTGTACATTCCCATCCTCCTCTTGTAAATATTTTCTACATATTAATAAAACATATACTGTTGGGGCCTCCCCTACAGTTCTCCATTAAAAAAAAGGTATAAACAAGTATTTCATGCAAAGAAGGTACGCACATGCAACATAATCATATTTTACCCAAATGACAGAAGAAAAATGTGTTATACTCAGGTAAAAAAAAAGATGAAAACCTCATGTGCTTTGCACTGCAAACTGCTAACAGGACACTTCGGTGAAATTTCAAGTATTAAGAAAAACTGAAGAAAAAAATCAAGTACAAAGCTGCCCAGACAGTCCCTTGTTTATTAATACTTGCATTTATCCAAAACAGAAAAAGTGCAAAAGGATTTAACTACTTTAGTATGCAAAAGAGGAAATAACTCATTACCTTCATGGGAGGATACTTCGAAAAGGGAGCATGGCCATGTGCTAGCTCCAGTGCAGTTATTCCAAATGACCATATATCAGCTCTGTACGAAGGACAAGTAGTTGTGAGCACACCGCAACTATATAATAGCAACCAGAACCAGGTAAGGTAAAACAACATGTAAGAAAATCTACAGATGTAACGTAAAGGGCATTGCAATTATAAGCAGTATAGGTGAAAAAGACGAATGCAAGAAACATTGTTAGCCTGATTCTTGAAACTAGAGATAGTGGTTCAGCATTTAATGTAAAAATAAATTCCGAGACAACACTTGTGTAATCTCAGATGTTCTAATGATACATTATGCCAATGCACGTAGCTTGTTTATAGTGAAAAAATGATGGTCATGTAATCAATCAAACTAAGCATGTGGCATCTAGTGCATCCAAAGATATTCTAGAGCAGCAAAATAACATGGCTATGATATTTGTAACATACTTGAAATTATATCCAGTTCCAGGCTGGAGAACTTCTGGAGCCATCCTAAACACCACAGAAATGAAGAAAACATGTCAAACAATTTTTTAATTATTTCATACTTATTGAGCCTCTAGCAGATTCCTTTTTAGAAAAATGCAGTTACCAGCATGGTGTTCCCACAAATGTATTCCTGGATCTTTGCCTATCACCTCTGTCAAACAAGCAAGCAGAGACACCAAAGTCCCCAAGCTTTACTACACCAGGGCTATCAATAAGGATATTGCCCGCCTGCATAATGTTATGTTGAGCAAGAGCACTGAAAAAATTAGCCCAAATAAATCCTATACTACAAAAGCTACCTTGACATCCCGATGGATATGTCCTTGCCTATGGAGGTAATCTAGAGCCTTAAGTGTTTCTTTTAGAATAGAGCCGATAACAGGCTCCTCGAAACCGTCAGGATATGCAACCTTCATTAGGTGTAAACATGAACCCTCTGCCATGAATGCATTATCACCCAAAGGTTATGATCCACAACAAATGAGCAATAAGCCCTGATGACATTAGGATGATCTATCAAGCTCATTATTTGAGCCTCCTTTCGCAAATCATCCTGCAGAGGGTATATGCATATCAGATACCACTTTGAGATGCTAAATACAGTACTAACTTTGAGAAGGGGAACACCGAGAGACCCAAACACAGGCCTAAAAGCAGTAAATATACATATTCATTCATTAAGAGAACTATTTTCATTGACAGGTGTACAGTTTGGTGCTTCAGAAGCGAGCAAGTGGTATTCCTGGTGATCAGGCCAGCTAAAAAAGATGCAATTATGATCCACTGCAAAGAAGAAGCAATTTAGAAAATACTGCATTCAGAAAGAAATATAATGGCAGCCTACATCTAATTCACTGCAGCTACATGCCATCCTAGAGGCCGCAAATGCACTGCCCAGAAGAATTGGAAGTGGTATTTGTGAATTAATTATAAATAGCAATGACAGCTTAACGGAGCGTGCCTAACAATACACTAAAAGTCCTACGTAGTCTCCAAAGCAGCAATGAACGAAACAAACGATCAAAGTAAAAAATTGCAAACAGGAATCGCATAATTGAATATATCAACTTCTCAACTAGGCCCAACTCCGTTAAGCAAAATCTAAAGCCTAATTCTAAAGCTAGTACCGTCTCACCAACATATAAACAGCTATAATTAGATCGATCGTCCCCAGCTTAACACAAACCAGCTCAACTGCATCCACGATGCGTCCTTACATGACCGCATCACTCTTATCAAAACATCACCACCCAATCCCAAACCCCAGGACGCGCGCAAGCGATGGAGAATTTGGAGGTAGAGCGCGAGAGGGAAGCTCACGAGGTTACTGTTGACCCGATCGAGATCCAGGCACTTCACGGCGATGGTCCGGTTGGCGGGGAGGAAGACCGCGCGGTACACGACGGCGTTCGCGCCGTAGCCCACCTCCTCCAGTAGTCGGTAGTCCCCGGGCGACGCGGTGAACTCCGGCACCGCCCCCGACGCCGCCGCGGGCGCCACCGAAGGCCGCCGCGTGCTGCCGCTCCTCACCATGTCTGGCCGCGAGCGGAACCGCCGCACCTGCCTCCCCTCCGGCGATCGCGGCCGCCGGCGACTGGGAGAACGTTGACTCGTGTCGCGCTTACGAGGACTGGACTCTGCAGAGACCGAGAGAAGGGGGGGGGTTGCAAATGCGAGGAGGGTTAAAAGGCGAGAAAATTTTGGGAGAGGGATAAGTGCAATTATTTTGGCGTGACGTGGCGGACGTGGGACGCGACAGGCGGGGTGCGGGGGTGGGTGTTGTTGGTGGAACAGTCAATGACGTGTGGGGTCGGAAGAGTGGGTCCGAGTCACCAGTCGCAGTAAGAGGTGGTGTTGTGGGATGGAGGGAGTGAGTGACTTGGGGAGGTAGATGCAGCCGACTGTCCGAGAGATCTCCACCTCCCTATGTCGGTCTGCGTGCACGATCTTCTGCGGGATGCGTTTCTGTACCAGACGAAGAAGGTAGGTTCACGAGATGCTTTTATGCTTTGAATTCCTAGTGTTTTCTTTACATAATCAATTCTCGGTTTTCTAATAGGCAAAGGTCCATTTGTATATTTACAACAATTCTAATATGAAGTACGAGATGCAAGGTACGATGAAAATTCTAACATGCGCTAGGAAAAAGTTCTAGAATTACAGCTTCTTTTTTAGAACAACAATATCATTTGTCGCATCGTATATTTTTATAGTCACGTATTCTTATGCACTTGCTTACTTTTCGAGAGTAGTTAATTACTTTAGATGCTCTTAATCCTATAGTGTGTTCCTGTATGCATCTTTGATGGGTCAATGTTTAAGTAATCTATTAATCAGATGTTTGTGTTCAGACATAAACCAAAGAGAACTTTAGCATTCTCGTATTATGGTTAAATTAGATGGAGATAAGTCAGTTTGATTATGGACGTCGGGGGTTTGGAATACGTACGACCTAGTTAAGGTCTACTTATCTATCTAATCTCAATTACCATTCTATATTAAAGTAATCTTTTTAAGTGACTTTGAGATACGTGAACTTATGAGAAAAGGTGTATCTAGTATACACTCCATGTGCGGCCGTGGGCACATCCGCGCACGCGTCACCATGTCAGTCACGGGCAGGCGGATGCGAGCACAGAGAATCCGTGCTCGTCGGGAGCGGACCAGCGTTGCGTGTGTCCGCTGCGGCTAGCAAGCCGGGTACCACGGCCGGGTACGCTCGTACGAAAAACGGACGGGCTCGGCGCTTCGAGAGCCCACCCACTGCTACCGCACGAGCCGGATCCGTTTCCATGTGCAACGCTGCAGGAGTGCAGGTCCCAAATAATTCCATGTTCATTCTCTCTGTTAAAATATATTACTCTCTTTTTTTCATCAATTTAAATTTTTAGATAAATTAATTTGATCCATACAATTTAATATAGTACTCAAGACCAAGAGATCTCAAGTTCAAAACCTGACGAATGCAATATTTATGAATATTTATAGTCTATATCGATCCCACATCTAAGGTCTAGAGGAGTCTATATGTGAGAGGCAGTGTTAAATATATTACCCTCATTTCCCTATTAGTTTAGGTTTTTATGAACTAGTTTAGTGCATGTAATTCAATAAAAAAGAATCTATGGCCAGAGGTCTAAAATAGAGTCATATTGCGACCAGTAATTGCCTAGTTTGACATGTACTTACGTGGCAAATAACCACCTACTATGGAAAGAAAAAATGGCGGAGATTGCACGGAAACCTAGCAAATTGTTAAATATAAATAGGTCTGGCCAGTATGTAACATGGAGACTGCGTAACGCGTGGTAATACACCAAAATCACCCTGATCCGTCACAGGATTGATGACGCCCACTATTACGCAGGCATGCGCGGCGACACTATCAACAATGAAAAACCAAACTTGCTGCTGTCCTTTTATGAACACCCAATTAGAGATGAAGGATCATAGTAAATTCTGGTTAGAACGATGTAGTAAGTACAAAAAAAATTGTTGAGGGAAAAATAGTACTAGTTCAGATATATTTTTTAGGAGCGGGGGATTGGAGTGGATTAGGGGAAGTAGTAGTAAGTGCAGACGAACCAAATTACGTGGACCGTCAAGCCCATGGACGTACGACGATACTCATGTGGGCCTAATCACCAATAGGCTTCAAGCCCATGTTAATTAACTGCCAGCCCATGAAGTCCACACAAAGCAAACCTAATAGCATCGTCGCCGCGCAGCCGCAACTCCTCCTCGCCGCCGCCCCCGCCGCCCCCGCCGCCGCGCCTTCTAGGTTCCACGATCGCCTCCCCATAGCCGGATTTCCCCTCTCTTTTTCCGCGTCCAGCGCAGAGCCGAGGAAGCCGCAACGGATGAAGGCTGGGAGGAAGAACCTGCGGCGTGCGTGCCAGGAGGGCGCCGCCGTCACCCTGGCCGAGGGCGAGAGCATCATGCAGGTCGTCACGCTGCGCGGCTCCAATCTCATCGAGGTACTCCCGGCCTCCGGATTTCCTGACTTCTTAATCGTGCATCGCTTCGCTCCTTACTACCGCCGCGGATTTCTCACTCGCCGAGCTGTTTCGTTAGGTCACGGACGGCAAGGGCGTGACGTCTCTGGCTCTGTTCCCGGCCAAGTTCCAGAAGAGCTTTTGGATCAAGAACGGTGAGTAATTAGTAATCGCATGGATTGAGATGTCGTTGGCTAGCTACTACTCGTGCATGATCGTTTGCTTGTGGATGCTTTGATATGTAGGTAATTTCGTGGTTGTGGATGCTAGTGGGAGGGACGAGGCTCTCGAATCAGGAAGCAAGATAGCTTGTGTTGTGTCGCGAGTCCTCTTTCATGACCAAGTTCGGGCTCTCGAGAAATCTGGCGAATGGTGAGTTGCTGGGTTCTTTGATGTCTGATTATTGCTCGGTAATGACATGGTAAAAATTAGGACTTAGGGGTGTATGCAAATGCAACTATGCGAGTTGTAGAATTAGTTTGTACTGGAAACCATGACCAGTAGGCCCAGGCCGCACAGCTGCTTCTTTTTTGTGTGCGCTCTCTATCCACGTTACGTCGCTATGCGATTATCTACTGCCTCTCTCTTATTTGCTGTGCATGGTGTCTAGGTTCATTGCTTCTATTCGTCTGTACGACCGCCACAAGCCATACTGTGTTTAACATTCTAATTCCTGTGTGACTTTGGGTTTAAATTCACTTGCCTCATGAGTCATGACACAAGAAAGAGATAACCAATGCAGTTGTTTGTGTAAACAGCCCAAATATTTTGCTTCATCTTTTGCTTGATCAAGTAAAAGATAACAACAAGTGGTACAATACTGCAACAAAATTAGCACTAGTTGCAATTGTTGCTTCTTATTTCAAAATCATTGTGTCAAGTTTCCCAATATGTACAGTAATTTTCTGTATTTAACCACTTCTAGACAACAGATGTCTTCTCTTCGTTACGAGGAAATTGGTACAAATCACCCTCTTTAGCAATATATCACAATTTCTTCTGTTTCTAATAACTGTTAGTTCACTTGGCTTTGTTGTCTCTTTTACATACATTTCTTAAGCCAGCGAAATTGACAACGCTACCATCTACTGCTTCTTGCTCTGGCGCGTGCATTGACAAAGTGATTTCTACTGCTTCTTTCTCTAGTATGTGCATATGCAGGGACGTGGCGTCATATGTTTCCCTTGTATGTGCATATGCAGGCTTCAATAATCCATAGGCTTGTTTAATCTTCTAGTCTCTAAACTTTGGATCAAAATTTACTTGCCCTGCGATATGAGGGTTACTACTGCATTTGAACTGCATGAATAGTTTGGTTCAGGTTTCGCTTGATCTAATGTACACGAAAAATGACACTGAGAATTGATACTATAATCAAATGTTGATGCAAGATAACTTTAGGATATAATGCTAAGCTTGAAGATTCTAACAGTTTGTAGTTTGTGCTTTTGCACAAATTCCGCAACAGTAATTTTTGTTATACTTGATAAAGCTAGGAATGTTAGCTTGGCTCCTCTGATTGGGTCCCCCTGATTCATTCATCTTCCTTATCTTAGGCCAGCTATCTTCAAGTCAACTCCCAATGGTTGGGAGACAGGGACAGAAGGAACTTCCCAGGTTGAGGAGGAGCCAGATTCAGATGATGATGATCTGCCACCCCTTGAGGCTAACACAAACAGGAATAGACCATTTGAACTGCATTCTGATTCAGAAAGTGGTTCCGATTCTTAAACTGGTAGACATAGGAATATAGCCATTGATGTTGTGATGTATGACCGAAATCGCCAAGGGAAGCCTGTGATTGTTTTCAAAACAACTAGCTCTGGTTACCATCCACTTGTACACCTACTGTATTTATGCTCAAGATATTTAGTGAATTTTGCTGCCATTTGGTAGCAGCCTAGCAGGACATGAAGCATATCAATTGTAATGTGATTCTGAATGTTAAATCAACCATTTGTACGATGGCTGAGGCTGTTTCCTGTATCCAAGAAAGAACAGGGAAACTGTTGCCAGACTATCAATTTTTCAATTCAGCAAATATTAGTAGTTGGAAGGAACACTTATCTGTCTCTTATCACTGAAACTGTGGCGATTGACCCGGAGAATTAGACAAAAAAATCATAGTCAAAAAGGTGGAAAAGAAACAACGAAACGTCCCTTTGCCTAGTTTCAACGAACCAACGACGTGGTAAGGTCAAAGCTTTTGATGACTTGCTTGTGCTTCCTCTTCTTTTCTTTTTCTTTTTCCTTTTGAGAGAGCGATGACTTGCTTATGCTGCAAGGTTTTTTATACTCTTGTCTGCCACTATCTGGATAAGGACCCAGCAAACTTCCGTTTGGTTCGTAGTTTATACGGTTTGTGCATTCCAAGTCTTAACATCGTACATTCGTGCTGATCAGTTAGCCATGCAATGCTGGATGGTGCCTGAGGTCAATGCTGAGAAAATTTGCTTTGACATCTCACTAAGTCAGTTAATTGAAGTACTGAACAAGAATGAGTCTCATTCCTGGACAACTTCTCATCTGTCCATCTCCAGGTGATCTGATCAGATGGTTTTGTTCATGTTCACCGTCTCGGAGTAAGGTCCACTGCTTCACAATTCACCGATTTGCATGATCGTCGAGGCTGAGAAATAGTAGCATGCTCGGTTAAGTCGTGACTTTTCTTTTGCGACATTTGGCAGAGTTTGCTACATTTCATGACGTTAACTACACTTCTTGTGCACGAACAAAAGTAGAAGCGGATCATTTTCTTGGTTGATCGATTCACATGTATATACACTCTTGAACTCTTGAGAGTTGAAACGAAACAAAAATGACTGAAAATCTACAGAACACCGGCAGTACACTTGTGACTTGAGGTCTTCACGGGATGCCGCCGGCCGGCGCGGCTGCAGCTCACCGCAACGCCCGCTTCCGCCTGAACCGCCTGGCCGTGGCGAGCAGCCCGACTCCGACGCACACCGCCCACGCCCCCATCTCCAGCGCCCACCTCACCGTCTCCGTCTCCGTCTCCACCGCCTCCTCGTTGTCCTTCCACTCGTCGCCGCTGTCGTCTCCGGCGACCACTTCCCACTCCTCCCCGCACATTCCGCACTCGCACCCCCACCCCACGTCTGTCGCCTCCTCCGGTATGCCCTCCAGCCTCGTCCCGCACCCCATCCCTCTCGTCGCCGACGCCCTCGCCTTGCCCCTCACCAGCACGCCGCCCTCCGCGAGGACCACCACCTCGGCCACCGCCGCCACCGCCTGCGCATGCGACGCCACACGGCGGCACTCCACGCGCCACCCGCCGCCTCCACCGCGTTCGCGCCGCACGAAGACGCCTTCTGCCGCCAACTCCTTCCCGGCGTACACCTCGAACCGCGCGCCCTCGGCGGCGGACACGCGGTCGGCGCTCGCGTAAGCCGCCGCGTCGCCGCGGACGCCTAGGAGCCTCACCTCCGCGGGGGACGCCGGCGGGAGAGCGAGGCCGCCGAGCTCCAGCGCCGCGCCGCCGATCGCGGGGCGGTAGACGAGCGTGAGCTCCGGGGGCGGCACCGGCGGGGAGGAGGAGCAGGTGGAGGAGAGGCGGAGGAAGAACGCGCGGACCTCGAGGCGCGGCCGGAAGAAGTTGCCCTCGTCCACCGTTGCTCGGCACATTGCTGCTACGCGCGTGTGATTTTCCGGGGTTCGCGTGGCCTTGGCTGGTATTCTGGGGTCCGAGCGATCGATCGGGTTTGCGGGGTTGAAAGCGTAGCTGATAAAGGGCTCGCCGAGGGGAGGGGAGGCGGAACCGGGTGGGATCGGTGGGCGCGGGGGCGCGTGGTTTTTTGGCGTTGGACACGGGGGTTTTGAGGTGGAAACGGGGGGTGCGGGCCTGGAGCCCTGGACTCTGGAGCACACGGTTTGGTTGCTCAAGCGAGCGCGCGGGGAGGCCGGGAACTCGGGATTTTTATAGCGGTTGCTTGGTTTTGTTCTCTTGCTCTGGGCTCCGGCATCGTGGGTTTTTGGCTGGAGCGCACGGTTTCGTTGGCAGCTTGGCACGTCGCCTGCGCCGTGGAATCGGTGGTGTTGGCTGACGGAGGGGGATCGAAACCACGTCGCGACGAGGCGAGTTCGCACGCGCACGTCGCGACTTGCGGCTGGACAGCCGGCGCTCGGCAGGACTGCATGGTGCATAGCAGAGCCGGCCTAGGCTGGCTGCCGTATCGAGCCAAATCATGGGGCATCAAGTCAGACGTCACTGCATTGCCAGGTGACCAGGAACCGAGTCCCAGTTTTTCCCTCGTGAGAAAATTCTTGTCGTTTCTCGCTTGCCTTCCTCGGCTCAGACCATTCCTGGCCGTGAACACGGATTCCTTTTCTTTCTCCTTTTCGAGACGAGTGTAACAGCGTCCCTGGCAACGAGCGTCCCTGACGCGCAATTTCACGCTGTTCGTTTGATTTGAATGGGTTCCCGAGTTAACTGCAGCTCTGCAAAGAAGAGATCAAATTAACTCGGGATTGTTCAGGAAAGTGGTGGCCGAACCGAGGACTCGGGAATACGACTAAGCAATAGAGCTTCAGTTAAGGCTATCTGCATGATGTAACCGAACAACAACCACCTCAGGACACGTTCGGCCAAGCATCAATAGCAGAAGCACTGAACTGTCACAACGTAAGTAAAACAAAAAAGATTCATAGGAGATATCAGATCGCTCGCTGCGAGAAACGATAGGTAGTCAACTCTGCAATTCCTAGTAACAGGTTACACAGGAATGTAGTACACTACAATAATGTGTGATTCACTGCAGAGGATGCAGCACGACTCAGCTAAAAGTTGAGCCTTCCAAGAACAACAATGGCGCCGTAGCCCCCACCACCACGGCGGGGTAATGCAGTACAATAGCATCTACAGCACGAAGCACACACACATACACAGACCGGCGTCAGGCGCATCTACCTGACCCATCCTCTGGTCTTGTTGCTGCTTGCTGGTTGCTGCGGCCTGCTGACTCTCGAACCAGGAGGTATCTTGTGTGTAGCAGTACTGGCCATCCTCGATGCTGCAGTCGTTGGCCTACCTGGGTTCTTCGCCTGAGGCTCGGTTGACGTTCTCTTCACCCTTGGTTCACCTTGTAGGCTCCTCTTCCTCCCAACATTCTGACTGGCAGCAAGGTGGTTGTTCTCATGTTCATCACCAATTGATGGTGCGTTCCTCGCATCTCCTTTCCTCTTCTTCTCATTGACAGCTTCCGGGTGTGCAGCAAAGGAAGAATTGCTAACGACTCGTTTGTTAGCAGAATCCGAGCTTCTCAGGATGCGATGCTCTTTCTCGCACATTGCTTCCTCTATTGCGAACGGCTGAGTCTTTGCCTCTCCAGGGGTAGTAGCAACACTTAATACAGAATTGGAGGTATCAAGCACCATGTCTGTGTTTTGAAATTTTGTCCTCTCTTGCAAGTTCTTCTCAACATCTTGTAGCTGCAATATGGAGATGTCAAGCTCTGTATTATTTGCGGCCCCTAAATGTAAGAATGAGTATAGTGTCGCAGCTCTGAGAAAGGCTACCTTGATCTGAAGCATTGATTCTGTTCTCTGCGCTTCCAGGAGTTCTTGTCCTATTTCCCTTGCCTATATTTTTTGGGAATTTAAGTGTCAGTTACCTGGTTTGAAATTTTGTACTAGGTTCAAAGACACCATATGCAGTTAGAAAATACCTTTGATTCTGCAACTGATCGTTGGTGTTCCTGTTCCTTTAACTTGAGCTCCAGCTCTTCAATCTGAAAAAGAAAAGGTATATAATTAAATTAATATAATCCTGCTCTTAATGCCCATTGATGATTACTGGTAAATCTATTGTTAAGTCCCGTACCGTTTGCTTAAGAACTGCAACCTCAGAGTCTGATTGGGGCTGCTGTTGTAGTTTGTGCTCTAGCTCCACTATCTGCAAAAGGAGTATGCGTAAATGTCTGACTTTCCAATTCATATCTACGAACAATATTAACTACTTTCGCTCATACCTTCTGCTGAAGGACAGTACAAATTTCTTCCTTCTCCTTAAGTTTTCCGGAAAGCTGATGCTGCTGCTTCTCAGATGTAATTTCAGAATGCATCTTAGAATCCAGCTGGCTTTCAAGCTCTTTTACCTACAAGATACAAAAGAACTGTCAGGTACAACTGTACACATGAAGAAAAATAGCCGAGAATAACAGCAAAAGGATGGCAGGCCTAAATGTCTGGCTTTCCAATTCATATCTACTAACAGCATTAACTACGTTCGCTCATACCTTCTGCTGAAGGGCAGTACACATTTCTTCTTTCTCCTTAAGTTTTGCAGAAAGCTGATGCTGCTGCTTCTCTGATGTAATTTGAGAATGCATCTTAGAATCCAGCTGGCTTTCAAGCTCTTTTACCTACAAGGAACAAAAAGACTGTCAGGTACAACCGTACAAGTGAAGAAAAACATCCGAGAATAACCAGAAGAATCAGATCTTCAAAACTCAAAGATTAACCTCAATTATATGTACCTTTTCTTGCAAATTTTTGTAAAGTTGCTCTTTTCCCTTGGCTTTGTTCTCTAAATTTTGGCAGTTCTCTTCCAACTTTCTCAAAGAATCATCCTTAAGTCTGACTTCCTGCTTAGACCTTTCGAGCTGACATACATTCAGCAAGAAATATAGTCCATCAGGTCAGCTTCAAGCAGGCAAAGAAGTCAGCTTCAGGAAAAGGCAGTATTAACACTCACCATCTGTTTGACTTTTTGAAGTTCAGCAGTGTCAACCTGCTTCTTTGCTGGGCCCAATTCTATACCACGAACACGGCTAGCAAAGTTTAATGAACTTAAAGTTTCCGACACATCATTGTTAGATGGGCTAATTTGCACGAACATTAACGCTTTTGAGTCCCCTCCTATTACCAATGTGAAGAACAGAAAAGAGGAAATTAATCATGTAGCTCAGTGAGACAAAGCAAAAAATATTGGAAATAATGAATGCTGGTATATTATGGACATGATTTTCTTCCAGAGCAGCAGATCAAGTTACCTAGAGAATCTTGGAGCAAGTGTGTCAACTTGGAATTCCTGCTCAGAAAAAAGTATCAAAACAGTGAGAAACAGGAGCTGGTGGGTTAGATACACAAGTTATTATCAAGACTGCAAACCTGTAGGGAATGTGGCTGCTTCTCGAAGCAAGAGCTGAAATGACATCGCCCAAAGCAGAAAGCGACCTATTAATATTCTGTGCTTCCTTAAGCCGATCACCTTGCGCATCAGTCTTGGCTAACCGCTCACTTCCAGCCAAATCTACGAGCCAGAGCTTACTTCTTGTACAGTCTCCATTCATCAGGTTCTTCGCTCTCACCGTGATGCAGAGCATGCTGAAAAATAGATATAAATGTTAAAACATTTTGACCAGAAGCAAGTAGTCCACAAAACTAATGAAATAATCATGTGAATTGTGACCAACCAGTGTGAGCGACTGCTGTGCTCATTCACATTGTTTGACCCTACAACCCTTGCATTGCTTCCAGTTTGTAAGACATCCCAAACCTCATTTATGTTCTCGACTTTGGCCTCAACTATGCCAGGCACATGATGGGATCCTTCACCTGCCTGTTTGATCTCCAACCTACATGCAAAGATATACAAATTACCACAAGCTAATACTATTGTGAACAAATAAACAAAGGAGCCTAAAAGAGAACGGTCATACTTCTTAGATGATGGGGATGTTGCAAGAAGGTCTCTGATTTGTTCATTGTACACCTCAAGCACACTAACAGATATGTTGTATGTGACAGAATCTTTTCTCTCCTCTGAAATTTTGAACAGCTCTTCCAAAGTTCTATAATTTACTCCCCTGTTCCTCTCAGTCCCTTCCATGGTGAAGGTTTTCCCGGTTCCTGTTTGTCCGTATGCAAAGATGCATACATTATATCCATCTAAGACTGATGTGACAAGTGGGGATGCATCGGCGTACACCTCGGCTGTTCATTAATACAACTTATATATTAGACAAATAGAGGAAAAATTTGCACACTAATGGATATCTGCGACATAACTTAACTACAAGCAGCCTGTAATTAGCACTATTCTCATTGTAAGTTAGCCACAGTATACATGTCAATCAAAGTACAATTCTAGAAGACAAGAAAACCTAATATAAACTCCAAAGTAACAAGAAATACCTTGATCATCCTTTGGCGTGTAGACTCTATCAAACTTGAATGTCTTTTTTGTTGTTCCACCATTCATGATCCCGATGTCACCATCATTTGCTCCATCAAAATCCACTACACATTTGTAACCTGATGATGTCTCAACTTTGCTTAAGGGACGGCATCGACAGAAAACCCTGATATTTCCTGGAATAACAGAGATAGACAGAGAGGAGAATGGAAGTCAACCTCCCTACCAAATTCTAGAAATAAGTGTACACATCTGAATACAGAGATGGGAATAGGCACCTTTTGTCTCCTGAACAATATTATGAAGTTTCTTTCTCTTGGCCATCTCTTCATTGTACTTCATTTTCAGATCCTCGCACTGTGCAACTGTAATAACAAAAACATACAATGCTTACAATTCTTTTTCTCAAACACTTGTAAAGCTGTGTAACAATGCCACTTCAGATATTACCTAAGGCTTGAACTGCTCCAATCATCTTGCTCAAATCAGGAATCGAGTTTGCACAGTCATGTGCTTCAAGAGATAACAATGCTTGCTCTTGTTTCATGGCCTGAGGATTAGGAAGATATAATCAGCAGTGACAAACTGACAACTAACAGCTACTGCAATCAGTTACTGATTCTTGTAGTTGCTGTGATAGCAATAGACAGGTATCAGCATTACCTTGATTTTGCTTTCCAAGTTAGATATGGCAGCAGCCCATAATCTCTTGTCATTTTCATAGTTTTGAGAAACTTTTCTTAGTTGGTCAGTTTGTGTACCGAGGACTTGTTCTGTAGGCAAAGAAAAAACAGTGATGAGTATATATTGACAACTAGGATAGGACGATGCTTAATGCATTGCTCTAGTCCTACCAAAATTATCACTTTGCACAAGCTTTTGGTGAAGCTCTATCTTAAGTCTCTCAAGCTCTTGATTGGTAGATTCTACTGAAGACCATGCCATATAGCACTCGTCAGACTTCATGTTACATTGGCTGGTTAGCTCCTCAATCTGTTTCTCATACTTTGAGATCAATTTACTTGTCCTTTTCTGCATTTTTGTACACCGATCATGCATCAGGATTACATCAAATATGATGCTGCAACAGTTTGTGAAAATACTGACCTGTATAGGTGAAACCTCAACATCAGTTAAACATCTTTTGCATAAGACACTCCCATTTGTAACTGACTTTGCCGCTGCATGTTCAACGCTAAGATTATCTCTCTGAATGCAAGACCGTGATGAGCACATTGCCTCTAAAATTAACTAATTACCTGGTAATACTGGGGCTTTTCGAATACAGATGCCACAAACCATGGGGCTTCCTCTTACTCCCCTGAAATTGATGATAATAGCACCATTGCTCTCAACAGTAACCCTAATATCAAGCACTTGAAGGGGCCTGTTACCTCCAACTACCGCGAACACATCAAGTTCAGACAAAATCTGTGAAAGGCAGATTGTTTGAGCTAAACGTGGAAAGAAATCATAACAAAATTATGAGTCTAACAAGTTAGTGAATTTGCCTTCTCTTCTTGTACAAGGACATCAAATGATCTAATTCCTTTTGGCCCATCAGTGTTGACTATCTCAGCAAAATGCAGATCTAAATAGTAGTCTCCTGGAGCAAGACCATCAAATTTGTAGCTGAAGTTGCCGTAGCGTGCCGAGCTGTAAAGTGAAGGATAATCACCACCTTCAATTATGCTCTCAGATGTCTCTATCACATCCCCTCCTTCAAAGAAAGAATCGCCAGAAAAGTTTGCAGAGGGGTCCCTGCCTTCCGTTGCAGAGCCACCGGCATTAACAAACAGAACACGTTCATCTGCTTGATCACAGGCACCAGAAGGATGATAAGAAGAAATGTAGAGCTACCAAAAACATTATGAGATGACGATTTCTTAACCTACTTCCCCATCTTCCATTGTTCGGGAATAACACCCTAGCCCTAGCATTTGAAAGCACATGATTGATGGCTCAGAAAGGCGAAATTGGCCAGTTTAAAGCAGGGAAGCAGTCAACTTTACTCCAAAGACCTAAATGTACCAACAGAAATGAAATTTGGAGGATGTACAATTCCTAGGGTTCTCTATCCGAACACTTTAATTTGACCCACCTTAGCAATCCCCGGATCCCAGAGCCCAATACAAAGCAAAAGCACAATCCACGGTAACCTAAGGCGGCAGGATTAGCGAAACCTAAGAAGTAACTAGATACGTTTCCTAGAAACCTCACGAACGATACTACAGCCACGAGAAGAGCACCACCTGCGCAGCAGTCGCCCAGCCTCAGCCCGGTCATGGCCACGCGCGGTCCGGGGACCAGGATCATGGACTCCGCCGCCTCCTGCAGCGACGGTGCCGCGGGTGCCGCTGCCACGAGACCGTCGGGGCTGGCGCAGGCCGCCCTCGCCTCCCAGCCCGCGGTCCACGAGAAGTCCATGGGGTCGTCGCCCGGCGGGCACGCGGCGTCACCTCCGCTTTCCATCGGAAGCCACCGGGAGCTGAGGCGAGCTAGGAGTAGAGGAGGAGGAGGAGGAGGAGGAGGAGGAATGCGGCGGCGATTTCTCGGGATGGATTTGGAATTGGGTCTCGCCTTTTTCCCCCTATCTTTTGTTTTGTTCACCCCGCGGTCCGAATTCGAACTGCTGATATTGGCGACCGTTGGAAGCCGGTCGCGTCCGACCGTCGTTGCATCCGGTGCGGGCCTGTACACCGGTGCGGCCCGGTTTCGTTTCCCACCGCGTCAGCCCATGTTTGTGTCGTGGCCCAGCCTATTCGGCCCTAAAAAACTCCATGATAACGCCTGTTTCTTTCATTTTTGTGTTGAGTTTATGTCTGAACATTTTGCAGGGGCTCTGCAGGTTTGATGACCAGGAGAGAAAACTGCTATCATGCAGCAAAAGCCAAAAAGGTCATCCGTCGGAAAAGCGTTTTAGATCATATAGAACTGAGCGTAACATTTTCTGTAAAAAGAAAAGATTAGTGTTGCTTGTTGTTGCAACTGTGTTTAGTGCGTGTCAGGCTCAGGTATGAGCTGACGGAGTTTAGCACTGAAATTGGGGACGAATTCAAACAGGAAATGCTTCGAATCGACTTTGGATTAACGATGAAAGCAAAAGACAGTATTGTAGCTCGCCTCTGGCGGCTAGGGTTTAACCCATTACATCAAGATAATCACGCAAAAGTGAGGCGGAAGGCTTTATAGCCATTACAGCGGAAGGAGCAGGTAAAAAGCAGAGGGAAACGAAAGAGCTGTTGTCGGAAAGGAACAGCGACGCGCTGGAGCTGAGATGACGTCGGATCTTCGTTCAACGGTTGGCATCACGGGTTACTTCGCGAATCGGTATGAGATGAAGTAGACCGTGCGATCATCAATCGACGTCGGAACGATCAGCTAGAGCGCAGAACAGTAAAAGTGTTGATTTCTTCAGTTAGTTAGTCTTCAGGTCCTGACAATTCCCCCGCCTTGAGACAGTGCCTGTCCTCAGGGCTGGAATCCGGGAAAAACTTTTTGGATGAACGTAGCATCTTCCCAAGAAGCAGCCTCCACGGGCAGATTAACCCACTTGATCAGCCAACGGACCACTGGGATGCTGATGGAACCTTGAGGTCGGGGAACAAGCTTCCGCTCCAGAACAGCTTCAGGTGCCATGTGTATCAATCCATCAGCATCTATCAGAGGCAAATGTGGTGAGGGGATAACCTGGGGTCCAATATGTTTCTTCAGTTGGCTCACATGAAAAGTGTGGTGGAGCTGACAGCCATCAGGTAGAAGTAGTTTGTACGAAGTATTGCCAACTTTAGCGAGGATGCGGAAAGGACCGTAAAACTTGGAATGTAACTTCACATAACGGTGCAGGCTGAGAGAAGTGTGCCGGTAAGGTTGTAGCTTGAGATAGGCCATATCGCCCACTTCAAATGATTTGTCTTGCCGATGGCGATCAGCAAAGTATTTCATGCGTTGCTGAGCCTTGAGGAGATTGTCTTTGATAATGTCCAAGGCCACTTGTTTATTATGGAGCAGTGTGTCACTATCTTCACATATAGAGTCTGGTAAGGCTGATTCGGCCACCATAGGGGGAGGAAATCCATACAGAGCTTGAAACGGAGTCATCTTGAGGGAAGTGTGGAAGCTCGTATTATACCACCACTCTGCGAGGGTTAACCAGCTCATCCATTTTTTTGGTTGCTGAAAACACATGCACCTTAAATAGTTTTCCAGACATTGATTGACGCGTTCCGTCTGGCCATCGCTCTGAGGATGGTAGGAAGTGCTCAAGTGAAGTTTAATGCTCAATGATTTGAACAAGTGCTGCCACAATTGGCTAGTAAAAATGCGGTCTCGATCTGTCACAATGACCGTGGGCATGCCGTGAAGTCTGAAGATGTTATCCGAGAAAGCTCTGGCCACTGTCCTGACTGCAATGGGGTGCTTGAGGGGAATAAAATGTGCGTATTTAGTGAAGCGATCGACCACCACCAATATCATGTCCTTGTTGTCAGACACGGGAAGCCCCTCGATAAAATCCATGCTGATATGTGTCTAGGCAAAATCAGGCACAGGTAATGGCTGTAAGAGGCCAGGATATGGAGTATGTTCCGCTTTGTTCAATTGGCAGGTGGGGCATGCTTTCACGAATTTCAGTACATCGTGCTTAAGGCCAGGCCAATGGAAGACCAACTTAATTCTCTGGTAAGTGGCTCTCTCACCGGAATGACCCCCCAATTCAGAGTTATAGAATGTGTTAATTAGTTCAGTTCTGAGAAGAGTATTAGAACCGACAACAATTTTATTGTTGTACCTCAGGATGCCATTCTTATAAGAATAAGCAGTCGGAGCAGCCGTTGGAATAGCACATTGGGCAATGATGTCTTGAATTTTCTGATCAGCGCTGTAACTGTTTGTCACCTCTGTTACCCATAGCGGTGTAGCAGAACTGACAGTCAGGGCGCAAACATTCTGTTTAACGCGAGAAAGAGCATCAGCAGCTCAATTTTCTCTGCCTCTTTTATATTCCACGGTGTATGAGTAGCCCAGAAGTTTAACGAGCAATTTGTGTTGAATGCCGTCAGTTAACTTCTGTTCCTGAATGTATTTCAGACTTTCCTGATCAGTCCGAATGACCAAGGGAGACACAGTAAGGTAATGTTTCTACTTCTTCAACGCTTCAATAATTGCCAAAGCTTCTTTGTCATACGTGGAATATGCAGCTGCCTTAGGACCGATTGTTTTACTGAAAAAGGATATTGGTTTTCCCTCTTGCATCAGTACAGCGCCCAGCCCATAGCCGCTGGCATCAGCTTCCAAGATAAATGGTTTCTAGAAATTTGGTAAGGCTAGGACAGGTGCAGTTGTAAGTTTGTCCTTGAGCCGAGTAAAAGCCAGTGCTTGCTCAGGGCCCCACTGAAAGGAATCTTTCTTCAAGGAGTTAAAGAGTGGCCTGCAAATAATACCATAGCCTTGGATGAATCTTCGGTAATACCCTGTCAAGCCCAAAAAACTGCGCAATTCGGTGATGTTGGTGGGTTGAGGCCACTGTTGAACAACGAGAATCTTCACTGGGTCTGTGGCCACTCCTTGAGCGGAGATGATGTGTCCCAAGTACTCGATTTGCGTCTGAGCAAAGGAGCACTTTGACAGTTTAGCAAATAACTGATTTGCGCGGAGTGTAGCAAACACCGCCGAGAGGTGTTGTAAGTGTTCAGACAATGAGGAACTGTAAATCAGAATATCATCGAAGAAAACGACGACAAACTTGCGCAGATAAGGAGCAAGGACGTGATTCATCAAGGACTGGAAAGTTGCCGGTGCATTGGTGAGTCCAAACGGCATGACCACGTATTCATAGTGCCCTAAATGTGTAGAGAACGCTGTCTTCGCAATATCCTCTGGTTTCATGCGAATCTGGTGATAACCACTCCGTAAGTCTATTTTGGAAAAAATGTTGGTGCCTTGGAGTTCATCCAACAAATCCTCAATGACTGGTATCGGGTACTTGTTCTTAACTGTTGAGAATTCAATTTGCGGTAATCAATACAGAGTCTCCAAGTGCCATCTTTCTTCTTGACTAATAGCGCAGGGGAGGAATAAGGGCTGCAGCTGAGTTGGATGACCCCTGTGCGCAACAGGTCTTTGATAATGTGTTCTAAGATGTCTTTCTGATGGTGTGGCATCCGATAAGCCCTTTGATTAATAATCTTGGCATCAGCAGTCAGAGGAATAGCGTGGTCGCAAAACCTGGGAGGTGGCAAAGCTGTTGGTTCTTGAAACAGATCACTATAGGTATGAACAAGATCCTGGAGTGGAGGGGGAATAGTTGGAGGGTTAGGGGATTCATCTGAAAGTGCTGCAATGTATAAAAATAGTCCACAGACAGCTTGCTCCAGCAATTTCTCGGCAGGTTCAGAAGTAGTGAGAGGTGAAGAGAGTGGTATGGTGTCGTCAACAATTGTGACTAATTGGCCAGCAGGATTTGTAATGCGCATGACCATAGTGATGTAATTCATTTGCACTGGATTGTATTTCCGTAACCAGTCAGCCCCCAAGATGATATCATAGCCCTTGAGCTTGAGTACTCGGAATGTGTCGCAGAATGGTGCGTTTTGTATGTGGTACTTGCAGTTGAAGCAAATGAATTCACTCCATAAGACCCCGCCACTAGCAACCAACACCTGAATCCGTGCGGTAGGTGTAGGAGTACTTGGCAGTTTACTGGCGATTTCAGGAGAGATGAAAGTGGAAGTACTGCCGCTGTCGACGAGAGCAGTAGCCACTATGTTGCGCAGCTGGACATTAACAGTGAATGTGTTTTTAGCAGCTCCAATCCCCATAGCGGCATGCATTGAGACTTGTAGTGGAGTGTTATCATCCTCATGGGCAGGGTGGTCAAGTTGGCCATCCTCAACATCAGTAACATATGTGATTTCGCTATTGTCAATGTCCTGAACTTGTAAAGCCTGAATTTGTGCCCGCTGACTCATTTTACACACCTGTCGGTGCCCAGGAGTCCAGGGTTCACGACATTTGTAGCAGACCTGATTTACCTTTGCTTGTTGAATGATAGCAGATTTTGAGTGAGGTGGGAGTGGTGGTCGAGGGGACTCAAAGGAGACTTGACGTTTCACTTGTGTGTACTGATATTTGGGCACCATGGGAGGGCAAGCAAGTTCCATGCGCCGGGCATACCAAATAGCTTGTTGCATGTCAACAGGTTTGAGACATTCCAAGTGGCTTTGTATATATGGATGTAAGCCAGCCAGGAAACTCTGGAGGTAGTAGGTTTCAGGGATGGCAGGATTGTCGCGGCGCAACAGATTCATAGACTGTTCGAATGCTTCCACATAAACGGCAACTGTTGATGTTTGGGTGAGATGGTGGAATGCCTTGACATTGTCACACACAGAAGTCATAGAAAATCTGTCAGTGAGGTGACGGCAGAATCTGTGCCAGGGCAGAGTATAAGCAGTAAAACCAGTGCCTCGCCACCACTGAGCCGCAGGACCAGTTAAATAAGAGATTGCCAGGTCAGTGCGTTGGTCCAAGGGTATGCTGGCCGACTCAAAATACTGCTCTAAGTTTTGGATCCAACCATCCACATCGGTACCGGAGAATTCTGCAATATGGAGTTTAGCCGGCTTAACAGTCAGAATAGTCCGTCTGGTATCCACCTAGAGTGGTGGTCTCAGTTGTCGACCGCCGTCAAGAAAATCTTCTTCCCCATTATACTCTGGGTGCTGAAGTTGCTGCTGCACTGGTTGATTCCGATTCCCAGGTAGCTCGTTTCTTGGTGTCCCATAGTGAGGGTGCCTGTAGGGAAGCTTAGGTGTGCCATCAAGGTGAAGTTCCCGACCAGTTTGGTCATGGAGTCGAGCATTTCCTCCCACAGAAGCAGAGGGCCGGTCAGCTGCAGATCCTACAGTACCAGCTTGTTTGGGACGCACTAAAGGGGTAGTGAGCGGAACTAACACCGGGGGTGTTTTGGGATGAGTACTGGCATGTGCCGAATCAGGATCAAACTCCTCACCCACTTCAGCATCAGTATCACCGAACAGGCGTTTGAAATTGGCTTGAATCTTAGTGAAATTCTTCTGAATACTGAGGAAATTGGTGTTAACAGTGGCAGTGAAGTCGTGAAATTCTTTACGGTCAATGTCCCTGTCTTGTTGCAGTGTTTTGATATCCAACTGCAAGGATTCGAGTTCCAAGGTTGCTGTATCCGCAGAGTCACTCACTTTGATCATGATGCAGGGCTACAAGCAGAAAGGCTACGAGCGAAGGTGGGAAGAATCCAGGGAGGGAAGGGAGGGAAAAGTTACTACCCCAAGGTACCTTCCAAGTCTACCGCCGCCCGCGTGACGCGCCGCCGATGCTACACGACCCAGAACTGCGCACTGGGATTTTACTGCTGGAAAATTTTCCCAGTAACCGAGCGTGGTCTCCGAGTTGTAGCCGAGCAGTGCCTTCTCAACACCCGGCCGCCACCGATCAAGAGCAACGCCGCCGCCGGAATCTGTGAAGAAGTCAGGGGATTTTACGAGAGAACCCAACCCCTAATTCTTTCAGATTCAACGCGCCGCCGAGGATCAGATGAGCTCTGATACCAATTGTCAGGCTCAGGTATGAGCTGACGGAGTTTAGCACTGAAATTGGGGACGAATTCAAACAGGAAATGCTTCGAATCGACTTTGGATTAATGATGAAAGCAAAAGACAGTATTGTAGCTCGCCTCTGGCGGCTAGGGTTTAACCCATTACATCAAGATAATCACGCAAAAGTGAGGCGGAAGGCTTTATAGCCATTACAGCGGAAGGAGCAGGTAAAAAGCAGAGGGAAACGAAAGAGCTGTTGTCGGAAAGGAACAGCAACGCGCTGGAGCTGAGATGACGTCGGATCTTCGTTCAACGGTTGGCATCACGGGTTACTTCGCGAATCGGTATGAGATGAAGTAGACCATGCGATCATCAATCGACGTCGGAACGATCAGCTGGAGCGCAGAACAGTAAAAGTGTTGATTTCTTCAGTTAGTTAGTCTTCAGGTCCTGACAGTGCGCAAGAGAGTATAGCACTCACTACTCATAGATACAGAGTATATAGATAGAAAAACTATAATTTTAAATTCCAAGGAAAAGGGCGTCGCGAGCTTTCAGGTGGTAAGATGGATGAACTCTTGGCAAATCCGGAAGATCACTGAACAATCTTGAGCCAATTCATATCCAATCGATGGATGTATGTGTGAACCGTATGCTACTACAAACATGCTAGTTGCCCTCCGAGAATCAGGTAGGAGCCATGCTGGGAGCAGCATTTGCCGGAGAAATTTGGTAGCCTCAGCACGCTCGCGACCTTGTCAAACTTGTCCTGTCCGAGGGACTGTATCACTATTTATAGGAGATGCTGAGGGTAATTACAGCTACATTTTTGCTCCCAGATAGTTTACTTAGGGTTCTATAGTCATTTCCACACTACCCCTACTAGAATATCCAATGACATCTTAGTGGGTCTTGTTTGGAAGCTCTCCTAGGTGGCGGACTCACCGCTCTATAATATCTCTTGGGTGCTTGTCTTCAGGTCCTCCCCCGAGTGCTACGTTCAGATCCTTCCTCGTATGCTTGTCTCCGAGCCCTTCCTCGAGTGCTTGTCTTCAGTCCTCCCTCGGGTGTCTATCTTCAGGTCCTCCCTCGGGTGCCTGTCTTGGGGTTCTCCCTCACGTGCTGCCTTTAGATCCTCCACACGTACTTGTCCTCGGGTGCATGTCTTCGAGTTCTCCCTCAAGTGTCGCCTTTGTAAGGGAGAGAGTCGCGACATGAAGAGCCGAGTTGGGCATGTATACCTGTTAGCAACATTAGACGAATATAACCATCAAATGAATTGGAAAGTGACTTAACCTGTATCTAGGGATTCCTATCAGTGCGGGATGGCTCGGGAGACCCCCCTACAACAATTCCTTTATTAATTGCACACTAGTTTGGATCTCATGACTTCTTCACTTCGATTGGTTTCTTATATCAATCAATTCACAAAGGTTTAAGCTATCGAGGAAATGTGGTATACTTCGATGTATTAGAAAAATGAGAGAGTTGTTTGAATCTTAAACGCTTGCATTAATCTCAAGGCATTTTTCTTATGCAAAGAGTAGATGTACCCACGTGTGCAAGTAGAAACTATAATATACTCCCTCCGTCCACAAATGTAAGGCGAGCACGAAATTTTAGGTTCAACTTTGACCAAGAATTAAACCAATACTATTGAATTATATAATACAAAAGTGATACTATTTGAAAATATGTTTGAAATATGAATCTAATGATATCATTTTTGTGTCATATAATTTAATATTATTGATTTAATTCTTGGTCAAAGTTGAACCTTAAATTCTGTGCACGCCTTATATTTGTGGACGGAGGGAGTACTATTCTTCTCTCCTATACCAAACACGTGTTTGGTTAATAGCCAGATATTACCACACTTGTCTTGACGAACTGTGGTAAGTCACAGAAAAATGTGGTGAAAAAATTGATCGTTATAAGTTTAACAAAGTTTAACAAAAATATAAGTTTATAACTGATAAGACAAACTGCTAAGAAAGCACGAGGCACCATATAGGTGTCTATATCTTTTTAACGGTATTTTGGCATAGTATGGCTGTAGATCAACAATGTCCTAAAGTACATCGATTTTTGCGTGACATGACTCTTTTTCAAAATACATTCACATGAAATTCCAATTATTAGATTTGTCACTAAAAGTACTGTCATCATCAAATCTACTAACTCCGTTTGCAAACATAATAAAATGTATATAATCAAACTTCTATAACTTTAACTGATAATATATGTATATATATTATTAAATTATGTAGATTGGTCAGCTGACATGATTGTTCACAATATTATTGGGAAGTTGGATTCACGAGAATTACTCTGGATTCTGTTATAGTAAATTTCACGAAATTGTCGTATTACAAATAAGCTAGAACCGGGCACAATTGATGTCCATCTTTCCTAGTTCATACATTTTCTCATTCTAGTCATTTGCATCTCGGCAGAGTGACCCTTCTTTTGTTTCAGACCCTCTTTAGAACATAAGAATTTTGAAGGATTGTAGAGTCCTTTAGAAAAGAAGTTCTTTATAGCCCTTTAGAATAAATGAATGAGCTTTTAGGAATCCTGTAAAATTCTTGTAGGGTGACTATATTCGTAAGAATTCTAATCTAACATGAGTTTAAATCTATTAGATAAATTTATGGACCTTTTCTATCTTCACATTCTCATCGAATTTATCTGAAGAGTCCAAACAACTATTTGTTGAAAATTCCTGAGTTTTTTTACCTTACGATTTCAACAGACATTCCTCCACTTTTAGAAAACCGCGTCCCAAATAATCTATTATAGTTCACACAGAAAAAACGATGCTCCAATCCAATCATCGAAACGCGATTAACTGAACGTGCATCTATCGAATTGGTGAGAAGCAGCTGTCCTATGTGTTATCCTACAAAGCACAAAAATAGGCTCTGCCACACCAATTAGACCAACCTAAGATATAGCAGCAGGAAATGGAGACCATATCAATCATCGATGCATGGCTTCGAGATAACACTACAAGAAAATTATACTACCAATTCGGTATATACAGGATCCTAATTAGAAGAAGAGCTATTTTAAGACGTTCTAACTTACCTCTTAGGAGGTGAGAGTAGTGGATAGATCTAGACCGTTGATTGTTATCATTAGTGGGGCTAAATAATTATCACATAAACTTCAAATGACTCTAGCCAGTTGCCCTCAAGACCATACAAGGAAAGAGCTTTTCTCACTACCACAGAAAATCTTATCACAGGCGGTTTAGAATTGTTTTTGCAGGTGATTTTATGAACCGCCTATTAGTCTGTGATATCAAAATGAAATCATAGGCAGTTTTTGGTGGTTCAATAAGATCGCTTATTGAACCGTCTGTGATGAGAATTTATGAATTTTAAAAAAGGGCCGCACCCTGGCCACCGGATGCAGCGCTACCGCACCCCCCTCCCAACCGCCGATATCATGCCAATTTCACAAATAGATCAAGAGACGGTAACAAAAGATGGCATCAAACGTTTTTAAACCCTCTCCAATTTATCAATCTAAACAATATTTTTACACCAAATTACAAATCACAGGCTTTGCTCTAACCAAGAAGCACCAATCAGCATCAAGAACCACATCTTCACCTTGGCCTTGTAGTTCTCGTAGAGATCGAAGTGCTAATCTAGATTTGAAGGATGCTAAGCTCAGTGGCGAGCAGCTCAATGACGTCATGCCACTTGCTGGCGCACATGCATATTGGCCACGAGGGTAGGTGGCAAAGGAGCCCAGGGCAGAGATGAGTGGGAGGCCCTTGGCGAGGTCGATGGAGACAATACGTGTGCATACGCCGATGCAATTGCGGAGGGGGTCGCTAGAGAAGACCTTGGCAAGGTGACGGAGGCAATGGCAACGGTTTCATGAAAAGGGAGGCGTCGGCAATGACACAGCCAAGGAAGTCAAAGCCCGGGGCAAAGTTGTCTTGCGGGCACAGGAGAAGGAAGGCGCGGTGGCTAGATAGGTCACCATTGCCAGATCTAAGCAGAGGGCGATGCACGTTGTGGAGGGTTGGGATGGAGGGAAGGAGCGCGTGGTGGCTGCATAGGTCGCCACCGCCCGTTGTATCGCTAGATCTGAGCGAAGGGATGTGCACACATGATGAGGGGGTGGGGTTGTGGTGCCGCTCAGGAGAAGAAGATGGAGCGCCGCCGCTCAAGAAGGGAGGGGAGGAGAGTTAGCTAGCTAGCTAGGGTTTTGGTGTGGGAGTTAAGTGATTGGTTTGGGCCGGATGTGCTGACCATAAGCTGGGCCCGTTCGCAGACGGTTTATGGAAACAAACCGTGTGTGATAAATAAGTCATGACATGCGCATATATTTTTTTTAAAACTGTCTGTGCTGATTTGCTTATTACAGGCGGTTTTAAAAATAAACCATCTGTGATATGTATTTTCATAAAAACCGTCTACAATTAATCCTATTATCAATGGTTTTTAGTGAACCGTCTGTGACCAGAGGTCTTGTATGACCATTTATGTAATAATGTTTATTCATCTAAACCTCCGTCCCCAAATTTCTCCCCATAAATCACGCTTCTATGTAAATTCTCTCAGCTTCGGTTGGGAAAAGAAGGATCGGGCTGTAGATAGTGGCAAACTCCCATAACCAATAATGGCCCTATATGATAGAGTATTTGAAATAGTTTAGATAAATTCAGTTTCATATATATCGATTTGGTGAACGCGCCTAGAGAGGGAGGCTTTTCCCTGTCCTAATTCCGCCAACTTGACTAGACAATGATCTTTTAAATTCTGATCATACGTACCAAACTTTTGTGACGTACGTTACAAACAAATTACTGTTGTAGGACCAGAAGATTGTCCATCGAATTGTTTTCACGTTACAAGATCATGTCGAATTAAATTGTTGTCACGTTGTAGTATCAAATTATGGCATGAATAAATAGCGTGTATATTAGGATGGATCAACATTTAACTTTATCTTCATCTACAAGCATTCATGTGTGTCTTTGGATCGTGTGCCGCAGGAATCGTTGTATGCAAAAGTTGTAAAAATAAAGTAGGCCATACGAGAATATGTGAAGACAATGCATGCAATTGCTATCACGCTAACCACATTGTTTTTATTTCGTTGTTGATACAGACGCTGGCACCTGCTTCCTCTTTCCTTGGAGAATTACTTTGCAATTTCCTAGATGAGTCACCGTCGACCGCAGTATAATACCACGATAGATCGATCAGGCGTCGCATCGACCCATCAACCAACGAGCACGTATATAGCGCACTCCGCTTAAATCTGATCCAGAGAAACGGATCAACATGGCCGGTAAAAATCCAAAGATGAACACAATGGACGATATTTATCTATCCACGTATCCATCGTCATGACAAGGACAGACCAAACTGGAACAAAAACTAAAGAAACCAAAAGAAAAAAGTTAAAGATGCAAAATAGGACAGGGACGCGATCGCTAACATGCACACAGAAAAATAATCCTGGAAATCGAGAACCGGAGAAGCACACAGCATAGCAAGGGATCTGAATTCTGAAATTTTCTGATCTCTGCACCCACGAGCAGCCGTCAAACCGCAACTGGGCGGAAAAAAAGAACTCAATAATGATGCAGAGGCGTACGTGCGCCACCAACCCCAACCCACCACCTGAGCTAGGTGAGAAGCCAATTGGATTCCATGTTACACCCCATGTGAGAGATCAAGATATAATTTGGTCATTGATTGAATAAGTACAAGCTGAGTTGCATCATGCTGCTGTTAAAGAACCACCTAGCTGCAGATGCTATGGTGTTTTATATAGCTAGGCTGGTTGGTTGCTGATGTAGTGTTGTAGGATTCATATTATATGCCTTGCTCATGTCAAAATCATGGTTTTCTTTTCTTTGATTAGTGCATGTGAGCCCACTTGATCATGGAGTATCACAATAGGTTACTTAGACATTGTTTGAGACCGTGGTTGTCACACTGAGAATTAGTACGCACAATATATATATTTTTTTTGCATATGATTGGAATATCGGAGTTTCACATGAAACGATCCAATTCTCGCAGATTTGATATTTCGGTAGTAAGAAAATGAGAGGTTTGATAAAAGAAGAAGAAGGAGAAGAAGAAGAGCCAGGTTGACTCAAACCAATCAAATTGAATGTATTGAATTCAATTCAGGTGCTGAAAAATCGACAAGGTTTGGTTTTGTCACACTGGAAACCAGAGGAATATGGTGGCAACTGCTGAAATGGCAGGCAGGAGCAGGAGCTGATCAAGATGTGATCCCTGATTGGATGGGATCATCACGTCGGCAGCATTCTTCAGAGGTCGAGGAATCCAGTCTGCCGGAGGACGGCGTTGCGGACGCGGCGGAGGTCGCGCCCCTTGAGCGTCCGCCCGACGCCCTCCAGCATCGAAGACGACCGCGCGTGCCGCCGCGCCGCCACCACGTGCGGCGGTACCATCTCCTCCTCGTCGTCGTCCTCGGACTCGTCCGCCTTCTTGGCGTGGTCCTTCCGTTTCTCTGCGGCGCAGCGCCCAGCCGCCTTCCCCGGCCACACCGGCACGCTCACCGGCGCCGACTGCCTCGGTGCCGTGGCGCCGTGACCCGGCGCAGCCGCCCTCACAGGCACGGCCACGCCCACCCCGGCCTGCCGCTCCCCGCCACCGCCCTCGGAGAGAAGCGACGACAGCCCGAAGCTCTGCGGCACGGCGTGGGCCGCGCGACGCCGCGTGGCGCGCCGCGGCGCCGCCTCAGGGACTGGTGGGGCCGCCCACCCGCCGCCGTCCCCGCCGCCGGTCGGCCACACCACGTCGCTCTCGTCCAGCTCGAAGGACGCGGCCGCGTCGGGGCCCGTCTCCGGCTGCTTCAGCAGGCCAAGAAACCGGAGCGCGCCCGCGCCTGGCGACCGCGGCATGTCCATCGACCGCTACCAGACCAAACTCACGAGCTCCCCGTGATCGATCCTCTCTCGCCGTCCGGCTACGCCACGCTCGTCAGCTCATGGACTCAAGGGCTCGTGCTCTTGAATCTTGCGTGCATGTGGTGTGCCCAAGTGGCGAAGTGTGTGTTGGGTTGGACTGCTGCTTTGCCTCGCTTTGCTTATATAAATGGCGGGTTTGGAGCTGGAATTGGAGAGGAAGGAGAGCGACGCTGCTGGGTCATGAAGGTGGTGCGGGCCCCACCGGAGGCAAGGAAATTGGAATCTCCAGATAGATGCAGTTGGATTCCTGTGTGGATTTGGATCTAGTTAGTAAATGCTGAGATCCCTCAAAATAGGTAAATGCTGAGATCTCGTTTAGTATAGGACATTTCAGTTAGAGCACTTATTTCGATCTACCAAGAGATGACAGAATTGCTGTGCATAATGCATAAGCATCGCAATCTTTTCCAAAGAATCTAGATGCACATGTACTGACGTTTCCGTAAAATATACTAGTACTATGTTCTCGTCGTGATGGTAATGACCCGATTCTCTTGTGATTAACGCATGAACAGCGGACAACGATCAATAACTACCGCGTGGATATGGAGAATGGTTTTAACTTTAGTTCGATGATGGTGACGAATGGTAGGTTCTGAGCTTCTCGCTGGGTTGCGGTTAAGAAGAAGACAAGCCTGTGAGTCTGTGGGCGATGGGCGACTGCGGTGGCTACATGTAGAAATTGTTTCGATGGCGACAGTGGCCTACGGAACGTTCCAAACCAATTCATTCCCACGATGCAATGTACCTGCCATGCATTCCTTTCTTCTCTTTTCTTCTTCTTTTACTCTGTGGAAATGCACACGCATATTCCACTCGAGGCACCAAAAATGCATGCATGCACGCACGCCTGCTCGTCACGCATACGGAGAAGTAAAATGGAAATTTGGCGACGTAGCCGTATATGCTTGCTCTTCCTTGCGCAGAACAAAATCACATTTTTACCTCGTGAAGAAAAACTGATGTGCTGCTCGTAGTCCGTCTCACGTGGCAAAGTGAAACTAGCGGGCGGGCGGACCGGCGGACGGACGGAAAGACCCGCTCCATGCGTTCCCGTGAATGATTGGTAGCGGATGGGAGATCGGAGCAGGACAGGTTTCCGATTATTGTTTGGAGCGGGAGAGGTTCGTGATTCGTGATTCGTGATGCGACCGCGGGGCACGACGCCATGCCCCACAACGCACTGTGTCCCGTTGCCCGCCTGCGGCGATGGGCGGCCGCGCCCACCGTGCCGTGCCGCGCAGCGCCCATACGCACGTACGTGAGCTCCAGAGGCAAACGGCCGTGTGCTCGGTGCAAAGCGCGTCACGTCGATCGATCCCGCTGTCCTCACCGCTTGCTAGCCCGGACAGGAAACGTCTGAGATCACCGTGTCAAGGTGTCACTCCGGCCAGGTCGGTCACGCCCAACCCCACGCATTAGCACATAAACCCATGTACAAGAAGACTTACTCGTCACGGTCCTAAAAAAATCGTCATAGACAAAGATATATCTATCTTTTATAAAATTCATATATATGATAGGTTTGTTAGCCAAACATCTATAACATATTAGACATCTGTGACGATTTTTGCTAAAAATATAATTTCATATAGTTTCTTTTTCAACTCATTCGGGATACGCCCGGCCCATAGATGCCCAAACAACCTACCTATATATGGTTCAGATCGAGCGGAGATCAACTCCAACCATAACATGAACCCCTCTCCCCCACCCTTTGACATGCCGCCCAAATCTCCCATCTTCCTTCCGTCTCCCTTCTCTACACTGTAGCCAGGGCTAGGTGCGGGTGCTCAGATGGCTCCTCCTCACCCTCGTGTTCAGAGACGATGGTCGTGGGCAATGCCGTGTGGCAGCATCGAGCACGACAGCAGCGAACACCTTCTCCTAGATCCGACGAGGTGGATGTGGGTCTCCTCCAGATCTGGTGACTCGGCACCTACTTCCTCAATTGCCACGCTGGGTGCCGCCGCTAGATCTAGCCTCTCGGCCACCAGTGACAGAGAAGGTGCAAAATAAGGTGGCACGGGCCGAGCGAAAGGCGGAGGAGAAGTAGGCATCAGTATTGATAGAGAAGCTATGTACCTACCCTCAAGATTCAGTGAGGTGAGGATCGGGAGAGGGGGGCAGTTGGGATGCCTTAGCTTTCCTCCTCCTCACTGGGAGAGGCCAGGAGTAGTACCGGCGCTAGCACGGTCGTGTGGCTTGCCGACTTTTTGTTTCTTAATCTGAATATAAATCCGTGATGGTTCTGTCCATGAACCATTTAGGATTGTTGAATATTCCAGACGGTTCAAAACTCGTTCGGGATGAATTCCTCTTATCCGTGATGTTTTGAAAAACCATATCGATGAGGATTTTGAACCGAACAAGTGACAGCAACCAGCTGCACACATTCCACGAGTAAGAGTGTAAGAACGTTAATCTACTCGCGCACTTCGGTTGGTTGCATGCAAAACTTCCGGCTTAATTTGCTTGGAAAATGACCTCAGTTTTATGATGGTTGATGCCTCGATGGTGTGATTGCTCTAGTGTGACCGCGGAGGTGAACGCGTCCGTACGTAGGGAGGAAATTAAAGGAATGCCCTACCGCTACTGCGGCTACTGTGCAAATAATCTGTCCGACATGAAAAGATAGCTACTACCCTACAAGGCCTTTATGCAGTAACCTTTCCAGTTCTGTGCACGCACAGCACTATCATATCTGCTACCACTTGTGCTCACTCCCAACCTGGACCTTCTGACACTTCCGCGGTAGCATTCTTGTACTATCAATGGAGCTCACTGCTGCGTGGAAAATATGCATGCACACACGGCCACGAGGGTTGTCGCTGCTCGAAGCCGGAAGGAGTAAGACGCCAAACATTTTTTTACCAGTAACTACACCGGTTTAGCTCAGAGCACTAGCTTAAGACTAGTTATTAACGTCGTCTCAGGTGTCAGAGGAGCCTTCTGTTTTCTGCCCCACGCCAACAGAGTGATCCGTGACTAGAGAGACCCCACGTTAACACAAGTGTCATCATTGTGCAGGTAGGGGAAGAGTCACTGCACCATTACATGCTTGCCACCCAGTGAGAGGGGCAGTGCAGGTATATAGGTGCGCGTACTGGTAGACCAGGGACCTCCAATTACACGCCTAATAACAACAAAACAATGCTACAAGTTCAATGTGTGGCGGACACGTCGGGCCCCGCTCGCGCCAGTGCAAGACTGCGTAATCGTCTCACCTGAGTCTCCCGTGGCACCGCAGTCCGAGCGTGAGGTTGCATCGCTTTTCATGGCGCTCACAAGTTTGGTTTTGCATCTATCGGGTAAAGCCATGGCACATCCGTGGGGCAGATGTCGTCGGCGCCGCGAGATTCGCACCGGCTCAACTTGTTTCGCATAGCAACTCGCCATCGTTAGCATGAGTACTTGGCCTGTTACGCAGATGACACTGAACAAAACTAGGTTCACATCCGGTTTAGCCAAGTGCCTGCATTGTGACAGATGATTCGGAACTATTTCATCCAGATAATTTGGCATCAGCCCTTGAAAATGTTGAAGCGATATAGCGGATGCTACTTCTGGTGTTCACAAGCATAGACATAGACAAAGGAACACGTAAATGCACCTTTTTTTAATTGTGATGGCACAGCGCGGGAACATAGTGGTTAGTGCAATATGCAATTTTAGTCAGAAGCACGGTCTAAAACTTCCAAACCCCAGTTGAAATATTCTGGTTGGTGCAATATTTTAAGAGCTAGTGACATTTCGTATACAACTATAATACATGCCGTGGGATTCTCAGCACCATAATACTCAGCTTCCTCTCTCTTTCTTTGCTGCCTACGTCCTACCACGCGTATGGATTTTCAGCGAGCCTCAGCACACCATGTGATAGGATCTAGACTATCAACTAGAGATGACAGGAGCGAATAGAAAATTATCAAAAAATCATACCAAAAGAAAATCCTACACATGCTGTTCTAAAACACTAAGTCAATCCCAGCATGCTAGTGATCAAAATACCAAAAAAAACAAGTATGAAGAAGTGGAATAGATAACCACATGGGAGAACGAAGATTATTGTCGAAGTTCGAATTTGGAACGAAGATTATTGTCGAAGTTCGAATTTTTTATGAGACTCTACGTCTGCGTTGAGGAAGTTTGATCCACAGGTCGAAACCGGCACCGAAATGTGCTCTTCACTCAAAAGGTTTGTTGTTGCGAAGATTTCTTCACTTGTGGCAGCTCTTCATCTTGCGGTAGGCGAGCTCCAAACCCTCACAAAATTCTTGGGACTCTTCACAAACTACTCGAAGACTCCCAAGTGACTCATAACCATCTAGGAGATCAATCTCCAAGATTAACAAGCTTCAATTAGTTCAGCTTGGAGATGAACTCTGGTTTTTGATGCTCAACTATGGATCAATCTCTCTCTCTCTCAAATATTACTTTATAAGAATCACAATTTGGGCTTGAGGAAATATGGACTAGCACTCTAGCACTCAAGAAAGCAGATGAAATGATTAGGAAAGAGTTGTATGTGCAAAAGAGGCTTGGGGTATAAATAATCAACCCCTCAAAAACTAGCCGTTATAGCAAAAACAACATAAGTCGGATGTTCCGACATGAATTTAGAGGTTCCGACTTTTTCAAATCAATAGTTATATCACATATAAAGTAATAGATCTAGGAGGCTTCGGCAAGAACCAGGAGACTCTAATTTTCAGAGCAACGGTTGTATAGTGTGTCTAGCAATGGATCTCAAAGACTCTGGCAAAAACCCAGAGACTATGATTTTCCAAAGCACAGCGGACATGAGCAAATGTTGACGGTTCCGACTTGGAACCCAGACCCTTCGGAAGATTTGAATGACCTTGACAAGGCATAGTCAAAGCCGAACTTCGGATGTTTCGATATTGCACTTTCAGTTTTCGAGATTTTAAAGGTACTCAATAAAGTGGATAGCATGCGAACTCAGAGGTTCTGACATGCTGACTCAGACATTTCAAGATTTCAAAGGATAAGTCCAGAAATGATCTCAGACACACCGGAAACTTCCGGGAGTTCCGACCTTCAAGCTTAAAGAACTTAGTCATTTCTAGAACTGGAACTCGGAAGTTCCGGGATAACCTCCGTGTTCCGACATCTTGAAAACATGATAGGTAGGCAGCTCGAAGGCTCCAAGCTCCCAGATTCTTCACATATAAACAGAACCCGGATATTCCGACATTGATCTTGGAGGTTTTAACTTTTACTGAAAGTGTGAGAATATATGTTTTCAAATTCTTTTTTGGATAAAAAGTTGATTCATAACTGAACATTAGCAAGACATTATCACTGGCTTCTCGATATTAGCACCCTTAATAGTATGACTTTCCTAAACTCAATTTGATTCATTGAACCACCATAACAGCTAGAAAATATTCCTTAACCTTCACTTCTTCAAGCTGTTATTCCTTAGAAATTTTTGGGGTCATCAACGCTGGTTACATAATCAGTTTTGGACTAAATCACCTGATCATACTTGATGCACACATTAATTCTCTAATCGTTTGCTATTAATCATCAAAACCCACTTCGGAGACCAAGATGCACTTTCACCCTGCAAAGCTTCACATGTGCCATAGAAAACTCGGTTCTAGGGCCCTACATGGCCCGTTTTCCTTTTCCCTTGCATCCACTTGGTGGAGCTCCCGGTGTGCAACGGCTCCACCCATCCCCACTAGTGGCGCGTCCCATAGATCCACGTTAAAAAAAGTAATTTGTTCAATAGAAAATAATTTTTCTCACAACCAGTATTTTTGTAAAAAGTATCAAGAAATTGAGCATTCCAAGTAATCCAAATAGAAGAATGTGTATACCAGTAATTTCAAGCAAAAAATCAAAAACTAGAGCACTAGGATCATGAACTACCCTGTCAACACCAGATAGAAGAAACAATTTGTTCTCAAACTAGTAATTTTGAACAAACAAAATAAAAAACTAGAGCACTAGGATCATGGGCTACCCTGTCACATAGAAAAACACCAAAATCCGTGAACAAATCATTACGAACATTTCAAACACGTTGTGGCAAACGTGATCTTGCCGGGTGGTCGAGGATGCAGACCATGCTCTTGCGGACACTGTAGCCGAGGGCTCCAAAGACGGTTCATGCGGCGGCTGTCGCCACCTTCGCTCACACTTGGGCCAGCCGACTCAGCCGGGGAGGCGGCGGCACCAAGGCCATGGCCATGGATGCGACCGTGACCTCGCCTTTCCTCCTTGTCGCAGACTCGGATGACATGGAGGAGGATGACGAGGAAAAGGGCAGGTCTGAGTTTGTGGGCTCAGGCGACAACTGTGACTTTTTCACCAGCTGCGATGGTGATAGCGGCAGCGAGGTTAGAGCCGAAGCGAAGCGGGAGGTTGAGGAGCGCTGGGGAGCAACGCATTCAGTACGCGACGCGGTGTCCTCGGCGATATTTTACGTACTGAGCCACATGTGTGCGTAATTCTTGGTCGCATCGTACATCTTCGTTATAAAGTTGCCTCTAAGGAGGAGGGCACCAACACGAGAGGTGATAGCCAGCTTTGGAAGAGCGATTGGGAGGAGGGGACCTGGAGAAATTGAGAGAGTAAGGAATGTTGGGAGGGTGAAGGGGATCAGGAGAGTGACTAGTGTCAGGGTACGACAATGAGGGTTAGGGTGAGGGGTTTTTGGTTGGACCGGTTTGGGCTTTTGGTTGTATTTAGGTCTAGGTGGCCGGCTGAGAACGCCGGTCTTGCAGGCTCCCTTAGAACGTGGTTTCATATTTTTTTTGAATAAGTTTTTGCTCTCTATTTCATTCATATTTAAATCTGGCAGAATTTGAATATTGTTTTTGAGTAAATCTGTATGAATAGTTGTGGTCTTTTTTTTTGCCATGATTTATGTTTTGAAGTCTAAATAAACAATTGATAAGAACAAGTTAGATGAAATATGTTCATAGTCTTTAGGCATGAATATTGAATTTTTGTTTTCAAATTCAAAGAAATCACCTGATATGACCAAATCGTATAAAAAGAAGTTACACACACGTGTTTTGCTGAGGATCCCCAGGCTTGGGAGAGAATGTAACTAGCTGTTGCATCTTTTGATGTCGTCCAGGACAAAAGAAACTATATGAAATTGTAGCATATAGTCCAAATTTACCAATAATTTGTTTAGCATGTATGATTATTTACGTGAATGTCCATTTACATCGAGAATTTTCTCTTTAATTATAGTCTACGATGATTTTCCCTCAATTACGCAGTAGAATTACCAACAATGAGACGAAAGCAAGGTCGCCACTGAAAGAGAGTGGGGAATTTGATTTTTGTGACAAAGAGTAACCCTTTTATTTGAATGTTAAATGTAATGAACTATTGTTTTGATTTTACAAATATATATTAGTAAATAAATTAACTCACCGGTTTGAGTAGCAAAGATAGACATATCTTTTTCTTAGAGTAAAGATGGATATATTCAACTTTATGAAATTTCACTAAGTGTGATCTCTTACGACGACAGGATGATATGTTCTATTTTTATTGTTCTCAATGTCCAAAAGTATGATGGAACAGTTGTTTCATATGGTGTGTTCCGGTATAATATAAAATCCTCTCTTACATAATATAATCATGTTCTATACACAAACAGCAATAAAAGCAAAACCATAAAAACTACGGAAACACGAAACAAAAGAGCAAGCAAGAAAAAAAAACTATGCCAAAGAAAGAAAAAAAGGATCTGCCGCACGGGTGCTCGGCATGCCGCCGGGGCAGGCCTCCTAGTATTTTACAAGAACTGAAAAGAGCCGATGGATGAAAGGATGCACAATTTTCACTTGAGCATCGACGCTGATACCTAAACATTCGTCAAACTTGAAATACAGGGTACTAGATACAAGCATTTGAAGTAGATAACAATCGAACCTCATCTCTTTAATGCATCTATTATGAAGTCGTACATGAATAAATTCCGTACTCTGCAGAAGCTGTGAAAAAGTTCGCATCGGCGCAGTCAAGCAGATACATAGAAATCAAATGTGGTCGAACTGACAAGAATGCGTGATATATGTTGCTCTACTCAGTCACACATACAAAAGGCATCAACCAGTGATGATACCAGCGAGGACATCACTTTTTCCTCTTGCGAATATGGTGTACAAGAGGCGTATAGCATCTAGCCAACCATCAAGTGACTCCCAGGTATCAGCAACCTGACATAGTCAAAAGGAAACATGAATAATGAGTTCAAAAACAGAGTTTCTTTTTTCCCCATGAATTTTCTGTTTAGCTGAGAACTTTTTTTGCGATTAGTTTTGACTGAGAACTGTGGTGATAACATACAACTTACAACTACAAATATGATTTCATTTGTTATACATCACATGAGGGAATAAAAAGAGCACTGCTCAAGTATATAGCAAACTAATCTTGTTTTCACTTTAAAATCCCGAGAAGGCAATAAATCAAAATTAAGAAATCAAATGAAAAGGAGTAGAAAAGGAAGTCCTTACCAAGAACACAGGCCCGTGAGTTGTATTTATACAAAGACCAGCACCAGGTGGTAGTGTTAGATCAGAACACGGGGATACTGAAACTATATCCGCAACATCTATAATAATTTTTTTGCTCTTCTCCACATGCCCATGCGATTTGCCAGAGTTGATTTCAGAGGCATTGGCCTAAATTTGTGATCACAAAATCAGTATCGAATAAGATGAATCTTACTTGCGACATGAATACGGACATATAAGTAGTTTTATGTGTTATCAGTCAAACAACTACCTGCTGGAGTCTCTCATGGTTTAAGATAAACTGTGACCTCTCCCAATGTTTATGTGGTGCAGTGGTGTCGTCTGCTGGAGGAGCAGTCAAATATCCAACTTTTAAATATGGCAAAGGTAGCTGCAAAGCATAGAATAACAACAGGGATGTCACTAACACCGTAACTAAGATTTCAACAAGATAATCTAAATACGAGAATGACCTGATGTATACATATTTACACAAAAAATGACAAAGATAAAGATAAAACAAGAAGACAAATATTTTGCTCACACACTGAGGGCAGACTCACAGTTCACACATTCTAATTTGCTGAATCATCTTAACAAACTGAGGCATTTCATGATTTGTATGTTTTTGTTATTATACTAGTTTTCTATTCAGCTTTGTACCCCAAAACAAAATCAAGTCAAATGCACCTCAGTAACCATGCATAAAATTGAAGATATCAAGCTAATAAAATAAGGCTCCTATATTCCTAGTTAATGTTAGCCCTGACGCTTGACTGATAGCAACATTACAGGACATCTCAGGTTCGTCTATGATCTACCAGACCACCAACCACAGTCAAATACAAGAGATGGACTGCTTGAAGATACACCTCAAAGATGACATGACGCAATTGTATGGAGTAAAACAAAACTTGAAGCCTTGAGCATGCCAACATACCATTGAGCGGACTAGTCGTAGAGCACTGCGGTAAACCTGCATTATGCAAAACAACCGCATTTCAGTAGGCGTTGACAAAGTTTATGCCTAAATATTCATGAATCGAATTCACTCATTTGAGTATCACTGAAAGGCAATAAGACGCCATCAAAGCCCACGGACTGCTGAAGCTGGAAGCGTATAGAAAAGGGTAGAGGCACATACAACAATCCACAAAAGATTGAAATGGAAGATGACAGAAATCATGAAGGTATTAGCAAACAGTTCTACATTAATAAAATGTATTGTTGCATTAAGATACCAATAAAATCAAGAGAAACAGTAAGAGTTTCACAACTTTGGGAAAAGGAATAAAACCAAGTTAGCACGTACAGTTTTTTTGACATGTGATGACTATCGATTGCTTCAAAGTGCAATGTGATATCTCAGGCTTTCAGAAAGAACCAATAAATAAATTGACAGGCAGAAAGTGGTAAATGAAGAAATCGACATACCGAGTAATTTGGCTTCAATGCATGAGCAGCTGCGACATAAATGGCAGACTGACTGTACAGGTCATTAGGAGCGGCATCTGAACCCCCAGACCTCGAGGTATCCTCTGCTAAGCCATACTGCAGCATAAAAAGGAAACAAAAGGGGGTTGATTATAGTTACCATAGAATCCAATAAGCTAACATGTATTCAAATTGAAGCAGTGCTGTTCACAGTCATTAGCAAATAGACTGAGGAATTAAGAAACACACCAGGACAGTTCCGAGGTTGTAAATAGCCCGGTGGAAATCAAACTGCAACTGGATGGCAGAACGAAACTGCCATGGAATAAAAAGAAGCTAGTTTCAGCACCTTTTGTAGATACATTTTGTGATAAAGACACTGCTCAGAAGTAATTTCCCCAATAATAGAATAAGAAAGCCAACTACCTTACTTATAGCTGTTTTTATGATTGTTTGTTTATCACGAACAGGAACGATTGCACTCAGTTCCTGCATCACAAGTTCATATTCTTGAAAATGAATGAAAAGCATAATGTTTGGATGAATAATTGGTGAGTTTGATATAATAATTCATAAACTAATATACCTGTAATCCAAGACCCCAATTGTTGAGGGCCTGAAAATCAAAGAGATGGACAAACATTAATGGAAGCAGAATGAAGATTGATGAACAATGAGAGGAAATTAACTACTTCGTGCAACATAATGGGATTTGAATATAAAGATCTGACATATATTTGATCAATATCCAGTTAACAGCTTTATCAAAAATGTGAAATTTGATACATAAGGCAAAACAATTTGACTTCATACTACAAAACATGATGAAAATTTTAGTTAAGTTTGGATTACAATGAGTAGATTTATTTAAAGACTCACAAGATCTCTAAGAAAAGGTCAGTTGAGGGAGTGTGAGCCATTGATGGTTATTTATTTTTCAGCGGATGTATAAAAAATTATACAGATTGACTGCTCAGAAACAACTGTACAACCTCTCAGAAGGTTTCTGCAGTGTCAGTAATTAAATAAATGGTCCACAAGCTGACAGTTCACCATATGTTTGGTGAGATCTGCAGTTTATGTTCCCGAATTCTTGATGACTATTGCATGCACTCAATGCATTGCTTCCCTACAGTGGATTATTTACCCTTCCTTTAACTCCAACACTTCAAATCTAAGAGGAGCATTTATTATCTTGCCACTCAATCAGTCAAGAGAATCAGTGCAGACCTGGGGGCTGTTCCAATTTAACTGGACTGCCTTGTCGTAGTTCATTATAGCCTGAGAAAGAAGAGAACCACAAGCAGTTAGTAACTCATCAAAATCCGGCAAAGTTTAAACAGCATAATGGAATATTCTGCCTAAAAGTTGAAATAGTGATAAGACTTGCTTTTTCCAAAGTAATTGTCAAGATTCAGGAATGTCATCTATTAGTTAGTAAGTAGAACCTCATACTTAAGAAAGAACAATATGCAGCAAAAAAAGAATAAGGAAACAACAACAGAAAAGCAACTAGATATTATTTTTGGTTTAAAGCTGGGTGTTGCAAAAAATTAGAATACAACCATTTTGCAAAGTAACTATGCAACAAGATTTTGAAATAAATATTCTGAGCTCATAAATTTGGGATAGCAACTTAAAAAACCTAACATTGCTCATTTTTCAGTTTGCAATAGGAACAACATAAACAATGCAAATTGAATCAGTGGATGAATTTGGACCATAGCAGAACAGGAAAGATTAGAAAACTTTCGCCCTTGGGACTAACATAAGTTTTTTTAAACCATTATAGAAATGCAAGCAAACTTATTAACATTGTTTATGACCTGCTGCCAGAGTTCTTCAGCCTCTTTAGTACGCCCACGCATTTGGCCCGATCAGCGATAGCAATAGCCCAGTTGTAATATGCCTAGAAGGATAAAAGAGAGGTGTGAGAACTGTGATATTTCTCCACGGAGTAGCAAGTTAGCATGAGGCATAAATGCATAAACGAGACTTAATAGCATCTCACTGGTTTCATTATAATTAGAACTGCATACCATGGCACCATCTCTCTTTGGACATAACAAGGCTAAAGTTCTTAATAATCTCCAATGGAATCCAGATCAACTAATAAAAGTATGAGAGGGGCAAACTTACATCATACAGTGTCGGGCAAAGTCGTGTAGCTTCAGCATACTTCTTGCAAGCCTCCTCAAGTAATGAATCTTTCGAAGAATCAGAACCAGGATCCACATTGTCTGCACTTTCCTGCCATTATCATTTTTAAATAGGTTAATTTTTTGCAATGCTCATTTAACTCGCGTGCTTTAAGCAACAAAATGAATTCCTGCAATGGTCATCTTTAAGCAACGTAAGGGCTGGTGCGTACAATAGAGAGTTCACTTTTACCTGGAGGACTAGGGCCCAGTTATAGTATGCATCAGGGTCTTCTGGATTTCTTTCAATTGCACTAATATATCTGCAGAACATATCTTTAAGAAACGTGCAAAGCTTGAGCTAATTATAATATTAGGACAAGATTAGGTTAATCAGGTGAGATAAACAAAAACCTTTTGGCAGCAAAGGAAAGAATACGTTGGCGAGAGCGACCTTCCTCGTCAACTCCAGTGACACTATTTATCAAGTCCATGGCAACATCATGATGGGATGAGAGGTTGTCCGGGCTGAAATGGACCAAGTGTTATAATTTATCATGCGGAGCTACTTTTTAGAATATCTGAACAATCGAAGGCTATAAATGGTCTACTCTATTATTTCCTTTTGCAGTACATAAATTGACAATGTTAAGAAACAGATAGCATCAAAACAAATAACCATATTGATATTGATAACAAAAATTGTACGGTAGTCACTTGTTGAGACAATAACCAACAACTCTAAAGGATGTTGCCTGGAAATGCTTAATGTGAGGAAAAACTTGTTGAGACAATAACCAACAACTCTAAAGGATGTTGCCTGGAAATGCTTAATGTGAGGAAAAATCAGCACTGAGGATCCAGCAGGACAGCAGGTAGGTGGAAAAAAAACTTTTGTTGTTATGTACGAGTCAGGAGCAAACCTGGGTCGTAATATGGCCAACCTTAGCAAAACAAAATTTTCTGAATTTTTTCAGGATTGTAGGCATGTAGCAGCAACCAGCACCAGATAAGACAATCTCTAGTCATGGTGTTGCAGGATCTGAGCCAACTTTTGCACAGTTGCACATGCCCTACATACAATTGGGAAGCTAGACACAGTGTGCTATCATTTTCTTGTCTTTTACTTGTGAAACACAAAAAAGTCAAGGCATTCGTATTGACGGACTATACATGGGAAAAACCGAACGAAGACAGCTAATTGCACTACTCAAGCAACCATAGTATACTAGATTGCTGCAATAAGGCCATAGAATTGTCAATGCCTGGTAGCACCAGGCACCAGCCATCTGAGGCAGCATAATTCATGCCAGTGTTTACGGAACTATTATTTAAAATAGCCAATGATTGAAGGCTGGAATAGGAAATACTACAACACGTGGAAGATATAGGGACTTGAATTAACACGAACTTGCAAGATAGCGTTACGGATTCAGTAAGTGAGTCGGCCAAGCAAAGGCACTTCATTAATCAGATTACCAACACCTGCGCAATGGCAAGCACTGAGCAATTCAATGCAGCAACGACCACCAAAACTACGCACTAGCAGCGCAATTCAGTTAAACGATGTAGATCTAAACGAAGCTCTACAACTAAGCAACCTAACACAATAAACGGTAACACTACGTCACAGCAGCAGCACAGCTCGATCACTTCGCCGATCGAGATCCGAGTGGCTCGGCACAGACAAGGAAGGAGCCGACACTAACCTGGAGACGTCGGCGCCGGCAGATCCAACCCCATTTCCCTCCACGAACGCGGATCTCTCGGTGGCGGCCTCCGCGGCCTCCCCGAGCAGCTCCCCCATGGTGAAGGGCCGCCAGCCCTCCGCATTCGTCCCCGCGTCCTTTGACGACGCCGATCTCGTCGGAACCTCTTCCACCGCCACCTCCTCTGCCACCGCCGCAGCCGCAGGCGCCTCCGCGTCGGGCGACACCGGCTCCGGCTCCGCCGCGCCGTTGGAGTGCTCCGGCTCCGAGGGGTCGGCGGGCTTTGGCTGCGCGGACTCTTCCATGTCTGGCATATGGGGTTAGGATTTGGCGCGAGAGATCTAGGAGCGGAGAGGGAGGGGACGCGAGTCGCTACTGCTCGCTCTCGCTGTGAAGTGCGAACCACCTCGTCGCGTCGATCTGTGAAGAAAGAAGGGAGGAGCTGAGGAAGTGACCGGTGAGAAGGCGAAGTAAGTGCCCCACCGTCAGGGGGTCATGAGTGCGTATGATGCAAACTACTTCCGTGCTAGTACAGAGTTACATGGTTTAGATGTTAACGCGGTCTCTAAAATTATATTTTAATTATTAAATTTTATAAAAATATATCTATTTAAATAAAACTAAGTTATATCTATTAATATTAATTTAGTACCATAGATGATGATAAGGTCGTCTCTATCGATCATAAACTTAAAATTATTTACTTTTCACATATTCTAAAACAACCTACGTTATGCCATAGAGGAAGTATTATTAAACGGAAGTTAAGAAAAATAATAAACTAAGTGAAATGAATCAATTAAACGAAGTAGTTAGATCAACCAATTAGACGGAATAGATAATGAGTTGACCTATTTACAACCTCGAGATAGTTTTGCCCTCAAGGACAAAGGTAGCCAAGTGGTTTTTCATAGAGCTACTTCTAGCGTATGTTGTGGCCGTATGGTCTACCACGAATCAGATCTGAAGCTGAGCTTAAAAGGAAATTAACCATGTAAGATTCAGATCCTACCCATCTCACATGTAACTAGAGTTGGAACTTGGAAATGGTTCAAACTTGTTGTTGTAACTTTGAAATTAGAGCTAAAACAAGTCTAATTTTGCACTGAGAAATTTGAAACAATAGCCAAAACCGCTTCAAATTTGCAGTTTAGAATTGGGTGTTTGGTAGAAATTTAGATAAAACCATTAAGATGTGCAGGATCACTGCTAACTTATCAAGAAAACTGAACTAACTTTTGGTATCTAAGCAGATTTTCTAGTTGTACACGTGTTACATCTACCATTATCAGTAATATCGAATGTGAAAGTTTGAGAGATCCTTGCACAATCTAGCCTTTTGTCCTGCTGCAAAACCGATTTTTCGTGCCGGCCCGAGCCGGATAATAGGACGTGAGTGGCCCATAGCTGCAACGGCCCAGATACGCACGCCGTTCTAGAGCATTCCGTCGTCTAGAACCTCAGACCACAAGACTCGAGAGCTTTCCACGGCCTCCGGCAACTCCCTACACAAAAGCAACGCCGCGTCCGTCGCCTCGGCTCCCCATCATCCCCAGTCGCGCCTCCGCCCGCCCGCAGCTCACCGAATCCCCCGGAGAGCCAAAACCCTAAACCCTCCGCCTCTCGCCTTCTCTGGTCGCTCCCCGTCCCCGCCATGGCGGCGTCGTTGCTCCTCCGAGCCGTGCGCCGCCGAGACCTCGTGTCGCCTCTCGGAACTGTAAGCTCCCTCACTCTCCTTCTCTGCCCCTCTCCCTTCTCCCTGGCGCTCTCGAGTGGTCGTCTCGTGCTGTGTGGTTTGGTAGTACACGCGCTGCGGTGGATTTGACTCTCCGATTTGCACGGTGCTGGTGTGGTCTGTGTGCTACGATTCTGCTGGATTTGATCGAGTTGAGGGGTGGCTGCTCGGTTACTTTTACTCATGCGGCGTTGTTTGGATTCGTGGACTGGTTAGGTTAGTGTGACTAATGTCGTTTTGCCTTCTAGGCTTTGATCTGTTGTAGTACAGGGTGCACCTTTCTGTTTTTGTGGTCGCCTGCTAGTATTGGTTTTTTCCGGTAACTGCCCGAAATGATGTCTGTTTCTCAATTGTTGTACAAATGATTGTGATTTTGTTCTCTACATGCACGGGGAAATTATGTTTTGTACCGATGGGTAGTGCGATCATATGTTCTGTTTCAGATTCTGATACTAGAACTGGAGAATGCTCTATGATGGACTGTAGAATGATGTATTCAGCGCTGTCCTGTTGGCATGTTAATTGGTAAGGAAAGTTGAGCAGGGAAGCTGAGTAGGGAGGGGGATGCACCAGGGCTAACGAACAAATAATGATTTGGAACAATCTTTAATGCTCATTGGTGGGGCGGACAAAGACATGAAATAGTAGAAGTGCATAGTTGTGTAATTACCCATTGGTAATGTACGACGCAACATGTATGAAAAAAACAAACTACATGGATTAGTACTGTCTGTGGAATGCAGAGCTTGTTTGACTTATCCTTGGATGTATTTAGACGCTGTCTTTGCCGAAGTACCTCCAGATGTTGATTGGACTTTAAGATGCTGTTTTCCAATGAAATATTGTTGTGGCTTTGCATGCCTTGGTAGTAAACTTTGCATAAGATGCAAATGCAAGAACTTAGATAGGATCTTAGCGCGTTTGCATCGGGTTGCTGTTTTCCAATGAAATATTGTGTTAAGTGTTACGTTTCTCCCACGTGAATTTAGTTTTTCTGTGCGGTCGGAGGCGTGGTGTCTCATCTTCTTCAACTATCAGCCCACTTAATTAGTAACTATCACAACACATTTTGCATGTGTAGGGAGTACACTTATGCCAGATAGTGCAATGTTACCTGAGCTACCCAACTTCTGGTTCCATTAAGCCTGAAGACACGCAGTTGTACTTTTGATGCTTGTATTCGTATCTTCTCTCACTGGCAACTGTTATGTTTTAAAATCATTAGCATTTCCTGTTTGAATGTTCCATTTTGTTTTTTTGACTATGCATAGATTGCCGCTGAGACACCAAAAATATTTTAGGGCTTAATTTTATTGATGACATCACAATTCTTGTTATTAGATTGCTCTATGTTACCTCCTGACTATTTAAATGTTACCTCCTGCCTATTTATTTATTCACATTTCAGTTGACCACCAACATCCAATCAACATGTGCTGCAAATGTGTGTTCAAGATGGGGTAGTTTTGCAAGAACATTCAGGTAATGATCTTATTTTTATACACAGTTTAGTGGATATTCTTGCAGCATACCTGTGACTTATTTGTGTGCTTTTGTTCCTCAGTGCAAAACCAACTGGAAATGAGGTTATTGGAATTGATTTGGGAACAACTAATTCCTGTGTTTCTGTTATGGAGGGAAAGGTGTGTGGCAGATTCTTCACGCATTGTTTGATTTTCTACTCTCTTTTTTTTTAAATTAATTTAAACCTCTTAATGATTGCAGAACCCAAAAGTAATTGAGAATTCAGAAGGCACCAGGACAACTCCGTCAGTTGTTGCCTTCTCTCAGAAGGGAGAGCTACTCGTGGGAACTCCAGCCAAGCGTCAAGCAGTGACCAACCCACAAAACACCTTCTTTGGTACAAAGCGTATGATAGGGCGGCGCTTTGATGACCCACAGACACAGAAGGAGATGAAAATGGTGCCATATAAAATTGTGAAGGCTCCAAATGGAGATGCTTGGGTTGAAACAACAGATGGCAAGCAGTATTCACCGAGCCAGATTGGTGCATTTGTTTTGACCAAAATGAAGGAGACAGCTGAATCTTACCTTGGCAAGTCTATTTCGAAGGCTGTGATTACTGTTCCAGCTTATTTCAATGATGCTCAGCGTCAGGCCACCAAGGATGCAGGCCGTATTGCTGGACTTGATGTTGAAAGGATCATCAATGAGCCAACTGCTGCTGCTCTATCTTATGGAACAAACAACAAGGAGGGTTTGATAGCTGTATTTGACCTTGGAGGAGGAACCTTTGATGTGTCCATTCTAGAAATATCTAACGGAGTGTTTGAGGTTGGTATTCTATGTTCTTACATCTTACTAGTAACTTACTGTAGTAAGAAAACTTATCGCATGCCATTCCTTTGCCTTCCTGATCTGCTGATTATGTTGCTGTCAGGTCAAAGCAACTAACGGCGACACTTTTCTGGGTGGAGAAGACTTCGATAATACTCTGTTGGAGTTTTTAGTGAGTGAGTTCAAAAGAACTGAAGCTATTGATTTGTCAAAGGATAGACTGGCTCTGCAGAGGCTACGTGAAGCAGCTGAGAAGGCAAAAATTGAACTCTCATCAACAGCCCAGACGGAAGTCAATCTCCCATTCATCACAGCTGATGCCTCTGGAGCAAAACATTTGAATATTACATTGACAAGATCAAAATTTGAATCTTTGGTGAATAATCTGATTGAGAGGACTAGAGAGCCATGCAAGAACTGCTTGAAGGATGCCGGTATAACTACTAAGGATGTTGACGAGGTCCTTCTTGTTGGTGGAATGACAAGGGTTCCAAAAGTGCAGGAAGTGGTTTCTGAAATCTTTGGTAAGGCCCCTAGCAAAGGAGTAAACCCAGATGAAGCTGTGGCCATGGGTGCTGCTATTCAAGGTGGCATTCTCCGTGGTGATGTGAAGGAGCTTCTTCTCCTTGATGTTACTCCTCTTTCACTTGGTATTGAGACTCTTGGTGGTATCTTCACCAGACTGATCAACAGAAACACTACAATCCCCACAAAGAAAAGTCAGGTTAGTAAGAATCGTTTTACTCCTCCTGAACTAGTGTAACGGTTTCTGAAGTACTATATTGATTACTGTAGAAACACAGGTGATGTTATTTTGTCCTAGTGTGTTTCACCCCAACAGTTATTTCGTTGCATTGTAAATTCATTTTTTTTGTGACAAAAGCATTCCGTTGCTTTATGTCCTTGTTTGGCATCATTATCTTTCTGAGGTGTGCTGGCTTTTTCCGAAAAGTCATTCATTGATGGTTTGAGGGTGCGATGCTGACTCCTTGATTTAGTTATGACATTCTACAATACAAACTTGAATCACTTTTTAATACGTCCTCTGTTAGTTTTCTCTTTCCTTTTGATCTGTGTAATGTTAGCTTAATGTTAGCTTGCTTGCCTTCCCTTCTTGGCTCCTTTTGTAGCGTTGGCCTTAGCTATGGCTGTTCCTTCTGATGGTATACCTGGTGCTGGCTTCTCCATTATCCCTCTGCAATAGAACCTCAAATTTGGCTTTTTGTTTAAAAGTCTATGACAGAATTATGTTCAGCTGATTAGTAGCTTGCGTGCCATCTCCCATATAGTTTCGTTGTACTTAACTCTGGCTGTGCTTTCTGCAGGTGTTCTCAACGGCTGCTGACAACCAGACGCAAGTGGGTATTCGTGTGTTGCAAGGTGAGCGTGAGATGGCAACAGACAACAAACTTCTTGGTGAGTTTGATCTTGTTGGCATTCCACCAGCACCAAGAGGTATGCCTCAGATTGAGGTCACATTCGACATCGATGCCAACGGAATTGTGACAGTCTCTGCAAAAAGATAAGGCAACTGGAAAGGAGCAGCAGATCACCATCCGATCCTCTGGAGGTCTTTCTGAGGCTGAGATCCAGAAGATGGTCCAGGAGGCTGAGCTGCACTCCCAGAAGGATCAGGAGCGGAAAGCTCTTATTGACATCAGAAACACAGCAGACACTACAATCTACAGTATCGAGAAGAGTTTGGGAGAGTACAGGGACAAGATACCTGCAGAGGTCGTGTCTGAGATTGAGACTGCCATTGCTGATCTTCGCACTGAGGTGGCCTCAGATGACATTGAGAAGATCAAGACCAAGATCGAAGCTGCCAACAAGGCCGTCTCAAAGATTGGGCAGCACATGTCTGGTGGTGGGTCTGGTGGCCCGCAGACAGGATCACAGGGTGGAGGCGACCAGGCTCCAGAGGCCGAGTATGAGGAGGTCAAGAAGTGAAATGGCACGAGTTTACAAGTTGCCCTGCGTTATAGAGATAGTTTTGAGGGACTCGAGATAGTAGGATTGTATGCGCTGTAATAATTTTCTGTATATTTTGTCTCTTGAAACATCTGAAGTTCGTAGAGCGTCCAGTTGTGGTAATCCCTTGTTTGGGTGGTAGGTACATGATGAAGGCAAGCTCCGTGATGTCTTGCCAACTTTACCCTTTTATCCCTGATGCCTGGAGGTAAATTGGTTCATGGTTGTTATGAGGTGGTGATGCACTGCACGATGTGTAGGCGTTCTTTCTGTGCTTATGAACCGCTGAAGTTTGAGTTGTGAGCATCCAGGATCTCCCTTTCTTTTAACAATATTTAGATTGCATATGATGAACTTCCATGGTCCGACCAGCTGTTCCGTTCAATCCCGTGTTGCTTTGTTGGTTCTTCAATTTTGCGGTCTGTGAGCTCGAAGACAGAAGCTAGACCAGGTCTCTTGTTGCTCAGGTCATTTTTGTCTACCAAACCGACGAAATGGATGGGCACGTAGATTATTAAGCAGCGGGAGTGGCTAGTCCTAATCTGACAGGACTGTTTGTGTCAACTACTCCCATGCATGGGCATGACAGGTTAGGCAAAAGTATAAGCTGTTGGACGTAGCGGGACGTCTCTGCGCTGAACTGGAGGCTGGTGAAGTGACGAAGATTCCACAGCGACGTGGAGGAAACAGAGTACCATGCAACCTCCCGCGTGTTTTTCATCTCCCTAGTTGTGATTGGACTGGGATCGGGAGGGATATGCAGTTGCGGCTTCCAGCATTTCAGGGCTCTTGGCGACTTTGAAAAACCTCGCCGGAGGCAAAGTTTCTACTAGTAATTCTTTGGGAGCATCCAATATCGTTTCACAAACAATTCTTCTGTTATGCATTACTACAGACTTGCACCGATCTCCATGTTTTATTTGTTTTCGTTTCTTGACTTCTCTGGTGAGATCTAAGAACAAAGCTAGCTGCACCGATCGTCTCTATACGCCCTCGAAGATCTCATGCATACGGTTGTGATCAGCCCGCGTCGCCACATTCCAACCTTCCCTATAAATCGTTCCACCCTCTGCCACCTCCTCCTCACAACGAATCGAATCATAGCGCGCCTAATATCTCGCTACCACTAACCACCCGTAATCCGATGGCCGCCTCGGAACTCGCCCTTCATGCGCCCGCTTCTACCCAACGGCGACGACGACGACGCCGCGGGCAACGACGACAGGAAGCCGAAGGCGAAGCGCCGCGGCACCGAGGACCCGGCGGCAGAGCTGGCGTCGCGCGTCACGAGTTCGGCGAGCACGGGGCAGTGGCGGAGGGAGGGGGGGACTGGCAGGAGCAAGGGCCTCCTCCAATGATCAATTAAGTGCACATATACATAGTATTACCCTTTAAATTTCAAGAAAAAAAAGTAGTATTAGCACATTTGGCCCCCTTATCAATTTTGTTGCATCATATGACTCACTTGGTCCCCCTTACCTCTGATTCCTGCCTCCGCCACTGGCACGGGGGCGTGAACATGTCCATCGAGGCGTCCGCGACCTTCACGGTGATGGAGCCGGACACGATGCGGCGCCTCTTCGCGGGGGAGCTCGGACCCGACCTCGGCGACATGTACATCTACAGCCGCCACTTCAACCCCACGGTGCTCGCGCTCGGGCGCCAGATGGCCGCGCTCGAGGGCACCGAGGCCGCCTACTGCACCGCCTCTGGCATGTCCGCCATCTCCGCCGTGCTGCTGCAGCTCGTCGGCGCGGGGTGGGGGACGTGGTCGCGTTCCGGTGCCTGTACGGTGGGACCCCACACGCTGCTCTCCGGCTTCCTCCCCCGCGCGTGCGGCGTGTCGGCCACGTTCGTGGATGCGGACGACGAGGCGGCCGTGCGCGCCGCCGTGCGGGCCGGGAACACCAAGGTGCTGTACGTGGAGACGATGGCCAACCCGACGCTGGCCGTGGCCGACATCCCCATGCTCGCGCGGGTCGCGCGGGACGCAGGCGTGACTCTCGTCGTGGACAACACGTTCACGCCCATGGTCGTGTCGCCGGCGCGGCTGGGCGCCGACGTCGTCGTGCACAGCGTGTCCAAGTTCATCAGCGGCGGCGCCGACATAATCGCCGGTACGTACTATGATCTCGACACGTTCTTGTTGCAAGCACTGCCTGCGTATGATTCTTCCCAATGCCAATACGCAAATCGATGGCGGTGTCAGGTGCAATATGCGGTTCGGCGAAGCTGGTGAAGGCGATGATGGACCTGCAGGACGGCGCGCTGATGCTGCTGGGGCCGACGATGAACGCCAAGGTGGCGTTCGAGCTGTCGGAGCGGCTGCCCCACCTGCCGCTGCGGATGGGGCTGCGGGTGATCTACCCGGGCCTCCCCTCACACCCGCACCACGCGCGGCTGGCGTCCATGGGCAACGCCGGCTACGGCTCCGGCGGGATGCTGTGCCTGGACATGGGCAGCGAGGAGCGCGCGAGCCGGCTGATGCGGCACCTGCAGAACAGCACCGGGTTCGGGCTCATGGCCGTCAGCCTGGGATACTACGAGACGCTCATGTCGTGCTCCAGCAGCAGCACCAGCAGCGAGATACCGCCCGAGGACCGTGCGCGCGCCGGCATCTCGCCGGGGCTCATCCGCATGTCCGTCGGGTACAACGGCACGCTCGAGCAGCGGTGGGCGCAGTTCGAGCGCGCCCTCGCGCTCGTTGATCAGCAGCAGCAGCAGTCCGACACCGGGAACGGCAGGTGCTCCACCGCCCCAGCGCTGGGCGCCTAATGGACTCAAATGCAGTGATCGACTTGCAGTAGAAATATGCTACTAGTCTTGTCGCGTATGACACCATTGTACTTACATTGGGTTTTGGATAGAGAACTCGGCTAAATAATTTCTCTCTACTCCGGAGACTTAAATTCATCTAATCTATTCCGACCAACTGATCTCCGCGTTCCATCCGCGAATTATACGGGAATATTGAGCGGTGTCGTGTGAAATCTTTGCATTACAAACAGGACCTGAAAGGTCACTCAGCTAATATATGGATCGAATAATCTATATGTTACTCCATATTACAACGGCGAATCTGAAGCAAACATCGCACTAACACAACGCTAGATATAGTCATGCAGTGGCACTTGATACAGGGAATAATTAAGGATAGTTCATCATCAATATGTGGTTACTCTGATATAGCGGTGTTATTGTAACTAAACATTAACCGAACCAGTCAGATCTATGGGCAAAATCCAAATCAGCCGGCCCTTGAAATATATGGCAGAGATCCACTGCACACTGCTTCATCCAGGAAGACTGAAGATCTAAGTAACGTAAGAGCGATGTGCAAATTCCTGTTAATGTCCTCGAAACAAAATATCCTCCTACTTTCAGAGGTAAGGGACAAATAGTACATGTCAGATCTAGACATTTTCCAGATGCAATACAAAGGTTTTTGGTTCAACACGTACGCGCAGAGAGAGATAGAGAGAGAGAGGAGCAATGACCAGGTAATGATGAAAACGCTGACCTGAGAGAGAGAGAGATGGCAATGACAATGTAATGATGAAAAACTCATCTCACTTCGATCACCTGCCAGGGATTCCGAGAAAAGAGGAGTCAAAGCTCGCCATCATTGCACCAATCTTCTTCAATCTATATATCACTCGTTTCAAACAAATGAAAGTTCTGGAACAGATGAACATGCATGTACACTTACCTTCCTTATGTCCAATGTCCCCCCTTCCTCCGATGAGGGAACGTAGAACCATGCATGAAGGAGCTCACTGAATCAGCGAACTACAAGGAAAAACACAAACACAACGAAGCTATCTCTGAGGGGAATGAAGCCTGGTCCGAGATCTCATAGATCCGAGAGAGATGCACACGATATGAATCATGGCACATCCGCAAAGATCACATCCCAGAAAATCAGGCAGACCTAGAACCAGACAACATCCCACCCAGAAACAATAGCTTCCTTCCTTCCCCCTCCCCTCCTATCTTGCAACCAATGTGCAAGCAAGTGTAAGGAGGGCTGGGGATTTGGGGGTCATATGTATAGAAAAACTCATACTCTTTCACACACACACACACACAATGGTGTGGTGATGATGTCTTAAATGATTAGTCCTGCATGCATACAAGTTTGAACACTGACCAGACTTCCAGCGTGGGACCCACTTGTCAGCTGCACCGGCCATGCAGTAGAAAATTAAATGCAATGGCCAGTAAAACCAAACGGCTACAGGCCATTCACATGGAGAGAAGGGGAAGCCAATAAATAGCCTTAAATAGAGGTGCTGACTGCCCAGCACTAGCAGCAGCCGTTCCTGTCCGGGGGATGCCGCGGTGGCGGCCGAGGGGCGATCGATCGGAGCCGTCCGTGACGATCTGGACGGACGGAATTAACGTACGTGGAAAACCCTAGCTAGCCTAGAGACAGCGGGGTGGTGGAGTTGTTGGCCGCGTCGCGTGCCTCGAGATTCTCGTGTCCTGTGCTTGACTGCTTGCTCTTGTCTTTGTTTCTCTCCGTCTCTGTGCCCGTACACCACGACGACGATGAGTGGGTGTTGGGTTTGTCACGTGTTTACTGTTTAATCGTCACTCAGACGTGCATGTCATGTATGTCTTGTTGGGCTCGAAAATGTATTTTGGGCTGGATGCGATCCATTCGTCTGTCTACTCCTGGCCTGCATAGGAACAGCATGTCATTCTAAATCTTTTTCTCTTAGGGGAGTAGTTCATAACTTACAAGAAAAATAAAATGGCGACCGCTACAAATCGGCATGCCTAATTTTGTATTTCATAGGCACAGTGCACAGCCATCAGATTAGACGGCAAGATTAGCAATAAACATGATTAGCTAAATTTACGGGAAACATTTTCAGTGACTATAGGAAACAATTATAGTGATAATATGAAACATCATGGGCTCCTTCTGTTAATGCAATATGGAAACATTTGTACAGCGAGAGGGAAACACTTTACTTAACCTTGCGCAACAAAATTTTCAAACCAATACAACAATGGAAACACATGTTGTAGATCCTATTTTTAAGAAAACTGATCCGAAATTTTAGGGAACAAATTGCGAATTTAATTGGTTTAATTGACGATTGAATTGGCCAGAGTACATATGCATGGAAACATTGTTGTCGTGATACAGAAACATATCGTTAAGACGTAGGCAACAAACTTGTTGAACCACTGCAGACGCTTACCGATCTAATTTGTTTATGTTTCATTCACTCGAGTATTTTGTTTTCCATACAACAATAATTTGTTTCATGTACAACAATAATTCGTTTTCATCAACTACGGACGTCACGTCGCCGATGAACTTGTGCTCCGGGTAGAGCTTCCGGAGGTGGTTGAAGATGAGGTCCTCGTAGGCCTTGTCCATCTCCGTCACCAAATCCACCTGCATAACAACAACAATTCGTAGCACCATGATGAACAGATCCCAATCCAATCAAAAGGCATCAGCCGCATCAATAACAAGAAGATCCAACCAAATTCACGTTCTTTTTTTTCCATACCAATCTTATGATACGCATGTGATCTATGCATGATTGTGTACTGATGCATGAATGTATATATGTATGTCACGTCCTGTGATCATTCCCCAGGTAGTGAATCTCCAGGCCGAGCTGACCTACCTGCAAACCCACCTGGGCATCCTGGAGCTGCCGTCTCCGCCGCTGCCGGCCGCGCCGCAAATGCCGATGCCGACACCATTCTCCATCTCGGACCTCCAGTCGTCGACGAACATCCCGACCACCATCGACCTGTCCGCTCTCTTTGACCCGCTGGCACAACCGCAGTGGGCGCTCGGGGAGGTGGCGGCGACCTGCAGGCGCTGGCGAGGGAGCTTCTGGACCGCCACGGCCGGTCCGGCGTCAAGCCCGAGCGCCGCCGCATCCAAGATGAGCTTCAATCAGGCCACATGCATGAACCAACCACGATCCATGGAGGCGATGGAAACAAGGAAAGGAATAGGAAAAGACTCTGGGTTGCATTGATTAAGGGCGGTGGCAATTTTTTGTAATTTGCTAGAAGATTTTGGACTGCCGGATTTGCTTAGATCAACGGCTGGATCGAGTGCTTAGGAACGACACGGATCGGCATGCCGAGCTGTAGCGTTTTCCAAATAAAATTACACTCATGATCTTCACGTACGTGCAAGGCAAGGAGATATTTTTTTTGAAAACTTACGCTGTTCCTCATGAAGAAGGTTGTCATATATGGCATGACTTTACTACTTCCCTTTTTAGATCACCACAGCCTCACTACAAATATACCCGAGTACCAGTGCTCACCATACTCCCCAAATTATCCCACACCCCCCCTCCCAAAATGGGTTACAGCCATAGATCAGCAGCATGCACCATCAACACGTTCCTCCCTCTCCTGCTCCTCCTCGTGGCCACTGTAACCACTGTTACTAGTAAGTAATTCACGCATGCATGTTTCGTTGATGCGTATGCATGCATGTGATCATCGATGCGACGATGCATGCGTGGTTTCCATTGCGTTTTCTGTGGCAGGGTCGGCGTGGGTGGGGGGACTACGCGTCGAACCACGGGTGCGGGGAGACGGTGGTGGCGGAGCTCTGTGACCCCGACGAGGCGGTGGCGAACCACGCGTGCAGCGACGCGTGCCACTACGGCGGCTGCGGGGGCGGCCGGTGCGTCTACCTCGGTGCCGGCGGCATCGGCATGGCCCGGGGATGCCACTGCCTGCGCTAGCTCAGTGTTGTTCGTCGGAAGACTTAACTATGACAGATACAATATCTATGTGCTCTTTTCTTAAACTTCAGGAATATTTGAGATCTGTCTAGAACTGATCATAGATCAGTCACATGGTTATATCTATCAATTGGATATTTGTTCGGCGAATGATGCAACTAGAATTTTTCGTAATCGTTTGCATCATTTTCCGAGAGGGGTAAGTATAGGTAGCACGCCTGATTAAGTTTGTAAAGGCATGCATGATATGTTCTCACGAAACATGATTTGGATTGGACATGAGAAGGGAATGCAGGAAATCTCTGCACGCAGTTATTCAATGCTTGGCACGCCAAGCAACTCCTTGTATGAGCTGGTACAGGAACGGAGAAGGATTAAAATGATAGGAAGTATTGGCATTCATTTTAGCAACAGGAAAATGTCCATCCATTTGATGCATGAAACGCGCATGGCATCACGTAGACGAAGAAAAAAAAACCAGAGGCAGCATAATTTGGCATCCATTAATCTCGCTGCTGGAGATGGCGCCCTTCTATATATATACAGGAGGCTATGAGAGTACGTAAGGTACATGCATCATGCGTGAACACACGGGAAACATGCGTGGCAGCGTGGGCAGTGTAACGGATGAACTGACATAAAAGGGCTAGTTGGCCGATTCGGGGTTCCCAATCTGCGGGTGCGGTGCGGAATGCGCGATGCCGCTTGGGCTGCGGCGGCGATTGCTGCCCTAGGTACGACGACCGGTCCACTAGCTCCATCTCCACGCACACCATCGTCCTATATAAGATCATATCGGTCATCGTTATTCAGATGCAGAGTTTTGATTCATGTCGAGCTCGTGAAAGTGATTGTTATCTCCGTGACCGCGCCACAGCCAAGGGCACTCGGATCCGACGCTTATACACAAGGTAGATCAAACTACGTACATATTAGTGGTGAAAACTAGCAAAATACACATGGACTGCATGCCGATTCTTTTCAGCGATGAATGATTCAGCCTTGCCGCCTTGGGATTGAAACTTTTGGAATTGTTGCTAGATTTGGGTATCTTGGGCACCCGGGCATCCAAGCCGAGCAAAGTACGGAGCTGCAGATGTGGATGCCGCCGCCGCCGCCAAGGAGTGTGGTTAGGTCGGCCACGAGGGATTCAAAGGACAGCGTGGAGGAGGGGATCGGGAGATTGTTATTGTAGTTGTAGGCTCGTAGGGTTAGTTGAGATGGGTCTCCATGGCAGACGGAGAAAGAGAGAGGAAGGAAGAATGTAAGAGGAAGGCCATACTACTCGGTACTGACACGTGGGCCTGTTTCTAAAATTTATTTAAATTTAATTTGCTGAGTCAATGCCACGTCGCTCGCCACGTCATTTGCCAATGGCAAAAACCACCTGCTAAACCGCTATGGGGGACCAAATGCTCCGGTTTAAAAAATTTAGAGGTACAATACCTGGTTTGATATAGATTTTAAAGGGTTAAGTAGCCGAAGCACCATAGTTGAGGAGGTAAAGTGGATGTTTTTTCCTTTTCTCACTGCAGTTTCGGGGGTATCGCGGTGAGGCGCGCGCACGTCGAATCTGGCTGAGGCCTGTGGGCGGCGAATCTGGCCTTTTCTCTCCTTCTCTGGGCTGGAGGCCCACTCCCTCTTTTCCCCTCAGACTCGGAGGTTCCAATCCTGAAGCTTTGCTGGCTACTATTTTTTCCTTCAAACAAAAAAAGACACCTGCTGACCTTTTTTTAATCGAGGGGAACATGTGCTGACTTTTCTTAAACGACAGCACCATCATCACGCCACATGTGTGGAGTGCCACCGTCATTTTCACAAAACAAGTAGTACTACAACGAGCGCAGCAATGCAGCATGCACGCAGCCTCCTAGCTGGAGTGCTGGAGCAGACTTTAACCAGGGGTCTTATACATCGATGGATGGATAGATACATGCACGGCGCTGTGCGCTTATTCTAGAAAGGAAAAGGATCTAGAGGTCACTAATTAATTAGCCGCCGTAGCATCAACGAACTTGGCAGCGCGGCGTAAAGGCGATCACTGTCGCCCAGCCAGCGTGCCACGTAGATCGAATTGAACGGCCGAATTAAGCTAGCTTAGCTAGCCGCGCATGCGTAAATGGGCGCCCGTGCATGCGGTTGCGTTTGCCGTTGCAGGCCTGGCAGGTAGGCATGTTCAGATCCATGGATCCTGCATTCGTGATCTCATATATCATTGGGGGTTGGGTTTGGATTGCTGCAGTGATGAGTGGTTCATTTCTGACCTTTCCTTTACTCTCTGCGAGGACCACGTACGTGCGCGCGGCTCGCGTACAACAATCCATCCATCCATCTGCCTGCCTGCCTGCCTGCCCTGCTGCTGTCTCGTACTTTGCTCTGAGCAAACTGTCCTCCTCTGCCTCGCTGCTCCAGCTGCATGCATGCTTTGCTTCCGAGATCGATCTCTCTGCCGTGTAACTCTCGCTCTAGTTACTGCTGCTCCCTCGTGATCAGCTGTATGCATGCATGCCGATCGATACTGCGTTGCTACATCCTCGAGATCCAGTTTCCAAGGCCCACAGTGGCCGTGTACATGCATGCAGTCATGCAGCTATGTACCTCGTGCATGCAGTGCGTGCATTTTATCTCGCCACCAACCACTGGGCCGGCAACGGGAGGAGCGCGTACGACATGCATTTACGTACGTGCCGTAGGAAGACGGGAAAGTTTCATCATCCTTCGAGAGAGAAAACACACATGTACGTATACAACACACACGCACTCACTTGGATGTCTCAATTGAAGGAGGTGAGTACATGCAGGCTGTCGTCCCTTGTCTTCTAGCCAGTGTTGAGATGGATTAATTCCAATTTTTCAGTACAAATTTTACTCATGTACTAGCTACAACGACGACGGCGAATAATTGTACTACTACTTTACAGTACATAAAAGAAGTAGGTATGTGATATTTGGCCAAAAATACTGAAATTCAAGCAGACCAGCACCTCTTGGCCCAGCACATCTTTTTTTGGGTCCGCTACCGATAGTAGTGCTACTTGCAAGTTACAACTGACCTGGATGATCATGATGAAGTAAGTGGGAGTGTACGTATCAGTATTAGCGGCACGGCACTTTCTGTGAGCGAATTAAGAACTGAAAGATATGTAAGGCTGGCGGTTGGAACTAACTTTCTTAGGTGCAAGCTAGGGGAGATGAGATCGATCAATCGACAGATGGATGTGGGCGACAGCGGAAAAAACCTTCTTAATTTCACCTGTTTTCTTGGGAGGCAAAGGGTAGCTAGCTGCCTTTACATCATTAGGCATTCAAAACCGTAGATATCCATCCAATCAGGGCATGCACTTTAAGCAGTGATGAAGCTAGCCAGACTGTTCTACCTACACTTGAACATGATCCGGTTCGAAAAAACCATTGATGCATATGCACTTGTGAAGAACTAAATATAACGTACGCTAGCTACAAGTGCCTAATATCAATAATTTGGAGAGTTCTTGCACGCAGTTGCATGCGTCCTCCTGAAATTAAACAACTATCCGCAGCCTATATAGCTACGGCTCTATCAGTCTAGCACCGTCAGTTTGTTGCTTCAGCAAAGAAAACTCGTACTACGTAGTTTAATGTCATACAATTTCGAGGATCTTCTTTAATTAGTTTACATACCTCTAGCTAGCTAGGAACCATGCATGCATCAATCATTACCGTACACTGCACAACATGGGTCGATCACGCTGATGAAATTATTCCTCATACGTACTTATCGATCTGATACAATAACGATACATCTTCTACAATAATAATTTAGCTTAGTTGCTAACAAATCATACAAGTAGCTAGCTAGCTACTAGTATCACTGGACACATTGATCAGCTGTAATCACAATCTGTATCATCATTTGGTACAATTCTAAAATTTAGTTGTACATACAGATTTGTATCTCAACTTGTTGAATTAATTTTTCGGTGTGATCAATCAACTACAGACCCAATTTTGTGTTCTTGGATTATCTCTGTTCATGCATGAAATTGTGTGTGTATCTTCTTCACTCTTTCGCCCTTTTCCCTTTTTTTCCTTTTCTTTACAAAAGCATGCGCATGCAGCATTACCGGAAAGGAAAAGCCAATCAATCAGTACAACATGCATGTAGCTGTCCTGGTAAAAAGTACTGCAGGTTTTTGTTCCTAGACACTCCTGTACATGTGGACAAGTGCATGTGCATCTTATTTCATTGCCGTAACCTTTACTGTTTTCTCAGGATAATGATACGATGGTTCGATGCATCTTCCAATACTTAATAGTACTGTACCACTTTTGTTATAACAAGTGTTTTTTGGCTAAGAGGCATCTTTAATTAATGGCAGGAAGGGTTATTAGCTCCTTTGTTTAATTACCTGCAAAGCATCTTTAGACCAGTTGTGAATATAAAAGGTTTCTTAATTTTACATGGAATTATTTTCTAGTCAAATAAATTAGCAACCATTAAATCTTTATACTCCACGAGTACACGCTCTGTGACTAAGTGCATGTAGTGATACGTTTGTATATGTACATCTACGTGTCCTACTCGATGTTTTCCAAAATATTTATTATCAATTCTCTCCCTTCTTGTATACACCAAGCGCTTATTTGAGAGATGAGATTAGATTTCACTTCGATCGCCTCGGCTTGGCAGAGAAGATGGAAATCCGCCATCTAGAGAGCGAAGTACACACTTACTGCATGCAACACTTGCAAATTAATCAAAACAGCGTGCCAGTGAGGCTGAGGAAAGAACGGGTTTGTGACCTGTGATATGCGGCGTGGGGTTAGGCTAGCGAGGGAGGGGCCGGGTCCCCGTTATTTTCCGGGGCAGCACGTTGTACACCACCTTCTCTCTACCTTGTGGGGCCCACCGCACAGCTGTTGTAGTGTGGCCTTGTCTGGCTGCGCTCGTCCGGCGTCCAACCTCCTAGCTACCGCTTCCTTTTCTTCCCTTTTCTTTTCTAAATCTACCATACACTTTTAATCCACTATATACATTTTGGCCTTTGATCATGCTAGATTTTACCCGTCTTCGCACCGATGAGCCCTCGGGGGTGCCGGTGAAACATGTCCAGCGGCGGCGTCCGATGGGATTCTCCTGTAAACGATCTTGTATAATTCATTCATATTTTTAAATATAGTACTTTCTAATTGCATTGTTAGTAAATCTATAGTGTTATTTAATCCACTCTGATGTGCTTCTTTTATGGGAAATTTTAACGGTGCAACTAACCGTCAAGATTTCACATTAGAGAACATAGCAGAGCGACGAAATCAAATAATAAATTATAAATTTTGAAGACAAGACAATTAGAGAGTATTAGATTCAAATAAACATTCAAATATATTAAAGTAGATGCATTCACACATTCAAATATATTAAAGTAGACGCATTCATACATATCACATGTCTGAGATTCTAATTTGCTCTTGATATATAAAATATGTGCCCGCTTGTCTAGTATCATGTAAGAATTTGTAGTCATTCCTTACCTTATAGTGAAGAAACAAAGTACACACTTATTATATAGCAAAGTCTTATCGTCATTGGTCAAATCATCCAAAGTAACACGGCTCAATTTAAAAAATTACCTCGGAGTATTGCCCATTTCAATAATGGTACATCGGTCCACAAGGGTTCACTGGTTTGAGGTTTAGGATTTGCGTTAATCCAATTTTAACCTTAAGGTTTAGGATTTGTGTTAATCCAATTTTAAACTTTACCTCAAACCCTAAACCCTTGTAAACCATCACAACGTAATTTACTAATGGGTCTTATTCATCATTGGCATAATCAAAATGTAGCAAATTACTATCATGTACAAAACTTGTAACACATGTCGGTTTTTTCAAATCAAAGCCCAAAAGCTCCAACAAGCATCGAAATCGCATGAGAGGTGGAGATAACATGATGAGTTACCACCAACCCTCCTGTGAAGGAGAGGTCGGACCTCTCCATTGGAACAAGTCACCTCTCCTTCGCAGTAGGGAGAGGTAACCCGTCGATTTATCCTCACCTCTTAGCGATTCCGATGTTTGCCCAAACATCCAGCCTTTCATTAACAGAATGGAAATAAAGTACATATTTTACACCTCAGTTGCGGGTACCAACACATTTTACAAAGGCTCAAGTGGTTTAGAGTTCAGGGAATTGAGTTAATGAAATTTAAACCAAGTCCTAGACCCTAAACCATTGATCCCTTGTAAAATATTAACTAAGTAATAATGTTAACCTATGTATTCAACAGGACATGGCATAACTAAATAATAAAAAAACCAAAAAGACATGGCATAGCTCAGTTAGCTAACTAAATTACTGTAAAATAACTAAACATAACTCTATTAGCTAACAAAAAATTGTAACCCTAATACAAACATATTGATGATGACATGGCACCCGGGTATTATCGAGGAGGACGAATCTGGCCCTCTGGCCACAGGGTGGGCCGAGCCGACTACTCAGAGTCCGACTTCTACACGGGGGCGCTTCATCAACGTGGAGTACAAGACATGGATTGATACTTGCCCGGCATACCCGGATTCTGTTGTAACTAATTAGGAAACCAATCTGTTACCCGATCCGAAATGTTGTAACCCTATCCCGGTCGCCTATATAAGGCCTAGTAGGGGACCTCCGATCGGTAAGCCTTTTAGTCATAGACAATCTACATTGTTTCCTAGTTCAAGCAACCTTGAGATCGGTTCTCGAGGACTTGCGGCACTTGGGATTCAAGCTATACTAGCCACCAAACACAGGACGTAGGGTATTACCTCTCCGTGAGGGCCTGAACCTGTCTAAATCCTGTCTCCCTTGTGCACCCATCCTGATTTGCTGTGCTCACGCCGCCCCATATTCAGTATTGCCGGAATAATACTCCGACAGTTGGCACGCCAGGTAGGGGAGTGCGCATAGGTCCAACTACATGAATCGGGATGGGTTTCGCCAACAACAACAACGTTTTCACCCCGGGAAGTGTCATGAGATTCGTTCTCGTGAGCGCTATTCCGGACCCTGGACAACTTTTCCAATTCGGAAAGTTGAACTTCATCGCCGATAAGGTCGGCCGACTTCACCTCTGCTACTCGGCAGCGCCTCGATCAGCAGAGGCTCCATCAGCTTCTCGGCACGGACTTACCCCTGAGTCCGCGCCTTCGGCCCCTCTCCCCAGGGAAGAGGTTACACCGAAACCGGGTCTACTGTCCGCGCGCGGGTTCGCACCCGTCGAACAGAGATCCCGACTGGTGGGTGCTATCGACTCTCTCCTCCCCGTCCTCGAGTATGACTCGGATGATTACGAGAGTTTCGGCAGTCACCATCCGTCCCGGGAGGTCTTCATGGCCAACTCCGACTCGCCAGACGATGGCGATGGCCAACCAGTCCCCATCGTGGAGCAAACGCCGACTGAGTTTGAAGCCACTCGGCTCCATCTCCTCGCCAAGGAGGAGGAGTTGATCGAACAACAGACCAGGCTCGCTCGCCAGCGCGACGAACAACGGCGCAATGACGACATGAGGGCTCGAGGGCGCCAAGTCCATAACGAGTTCCGCATGCGTGAAAGGGACGGAGTCCCAATATTCCCGCTTCTGAGTCACAACATCGTCGCAGCCACGATGGCGGGCACGCGCCATTGAAATCCCCCGATGGGCACCCCGGGACACGACGAACTTCGGCGACTCCGCGTCCTGCTGGAGGAAACCGCCCTCCAGCAGGCCAGCAGGCCGAAACTTCAGCAGGTGCTAGGAGTCGGCGCTCTACCCCTTCGAGAAGTCCGCCCATCATGGGTGGTCGTCATGCAAGTCCCGACCGTCATCAGCCGGCTGGAGCAGTTCACGAGCGATTCGGGCCCAATCGTGATGCCCGAGGCACCATAGCTGCACGAAGCCGCGCCCGTCAGGACGCGGACAAAAACGCTCGTCAAGCCGCGCCGGTCCGTAGTCGATTCGGACCAGGACAGAATGCGCGAAACCCCGCAGACGTTGGAAGGAGCGCCCATGGAGGTCCCGAGAGGGATGACCGTGGCAGCCGCCGCGACGACAGTGGCGCCACCAGCCGTGGCCGTTCCCCGACCTCCTCCGGCATGGGATATGCGGGCCCGAAAGCATTCGGCACCCGCATCCGCAGCGTTATCTTCCCGTCGCGATTCCGAGTCACCGGCATCGACAAATACACGGGTGAAACTCGGCCAGATATTTGGCTGGCCGACTATCACACGGCGTGCAGAACCAATGGTGGTAACGACTACGTCGTGATCCATTATCTGCCGCTGTTTCTAGCCGACTCAACACGAGTCTGGCTCACCAGCTTACCTCCGGGTTGCATCCAGACATGGAGCGACCTCGAGACCCTCTTCGTGAACAACTTTCAGGGCACTTACAACAGGCCGGGGAATGCGTGGGATCTCCACAGTTGTACCCAAGAAGCGGATGAGACTCTCCGAGAGTACATCCAGCGTTTCTCCAAGAAGAAGAATTCTCTACCTGAGGTCCGAGAAGGTGATGTCATCACCGCCTTCTCCAAAGGAGTTCGAAGCACCGACCTCATCCCTAAAATAGCGCGCAAGAATCCCCAGACTACGCATGAGCTCTTCGACATAGCCAATAACTTCGCCACCGGCGAAGAGGCCGTCCGCAGTGCTACCAGAGACGACAAGGGCAGGAGTAAGAGCAAGGTGTCCGAGTCCCTCAGTCGGGACGCTCACCCCGAGTCGTCCAGAAAAAAGCACCGGAAGCGTAAAGGCGGAGATCTCGTTGCTGCACCCGAGCGCGCCCCGCCGCGCCGTCCTCAGCGCACCAACGCGGCCTTCGAGGAAATGATGAGTCAGCCGTGTCACTTTCATGGACCCAAGTCCAATCACCTGACACGTAACTGCAATCTCCTGAAGAATTTGAATAAGCCTTATGTTCCAAATCGGAACAAGAAAGATGTTTGCACCGCCGCTCTGCCTTGTGAAGGTCGACGCTCATGCCGACCACGGGCCACCGATGAAGGTGGTCAGGGAGGCGACCGATCCAACCTTGGTGTAGAGGCGGTCGATCAGATCTGAGAGGAGGGAAGGAAAGGGCGGATCTAAGGAGGAGGATGGAAGAAAATGATGGATCTAAGAAGGACATATAGAGGAGAGATGGTAGAGACGCTGACAGCTAGGATTTAGGCTTCGATCAGGACCTAGGGTCCCTGAGAGGGCAACACGGTGATCATAAGAGGATATCTTTGTTAGTCCTAATGGGTCGATTAATCGGCATGTGATTTTTTAAGTAAAAACTGCCAGTTAGACCTACTTATCATAGTTCTTTTTTTAATCCGTCAATGCTATCTATTTCAAAAAATCTTATGTGATTACCCTCATCAAAGGCGGTATTTAGTGAACTTTATAAAATTATGGGTCTTGCATGATCCTTTCTATACTAGTGCCTTCTTTCTCTTCCTCATCTTTCTGGGGGATTTGCTCAGATGCCTCCATTTTGATGCGTGCTTCGACAAAATGCCACCCTCTGTCATTGACGGGTGGCCCCGGACCCCACCCGTCATTCTCAGCATTTTGTCGAAGCACGGTTAAAACGGTGGCACCGGAGCAAATATACCGATCTTTCTTTATCACCTTCTTTTTCTTCCTCCTTCTTCTCCTCCTTGTGCTTGGATTGATAGTATCAGAAGGTGCACGGCCATTCATTGCATAACACCATATGTGCGAACGGTCACGCGTTAGATTTCCGTTTGTTATATGTATATACTAGTAAAGAATTAAAAAATATGTTATAATAATACCTTAAGGTTTTTAACATAGTTAGAAAAATTCGACTCAGAACGTTTTGTATTTACCAACGTAGGTCGTACCGCTCAGGTCGCGTTCGCCGCGTGAAAATTACTAGGAAAAAATAGGGGCACTAGCTAGAGCAAAAGTACGTACTGTATACCTGGTGGATCCTACAGCAGGTGCTGTAAACCATCAGATCTACAAATGGGCGGCTTAGATCGCACGTGATGTGTGGTGGATCGTTTCTCCTCGTTTCAACCACGGAGCAGTACTAGTAGTATTTATTAGGTATGGCGGCTAAGTAACTCAGCCGTAACACTCCTGACAGCGCAGCATCTCGTCTCTTCTATCTACCCATCACCTCCTCCTCCCTCCCATGCTCTCTCTCTCTCTCTCTCATCATCTTCTCCGTCATCATCTCCAGATCGTCCTCAAATTCTTCACAGTTTCACACACTCTGCCCATCCCCCCTCTCCTCCTCCTCCACCGCCCGTTTATATTTAGCGCAGACCTCGCTGCTACTGCGCGCTACAGTTGGACTGTTACCACCATCTCTCACTACCAGGCTCCTCTCTCTCTCCCTCTCTCTCTACTTGCCTTTGCAGGTAGATATCGCTGCCTGCCAGCCTAGTACTATCTCACTCTCCCAATCCTTGCAATATCTTCTTCCCCTCTTTTCTTTCCCCTTTTCCTCACCTCCTTCTTTCCAGTTGCGCTTGTTCATGCCTCTCTCTAGCTGAGCTGAGCTGCTTCTTCATGCATGCACTGCTCATGCTCATGGCAGCAGCCTCATCTGCCCATCTCCAGCTCATTCCACAGTAGCAGCCTAACAGGGGAGTGAGGACTGAGGACTCTGAAGACAGCGCAAGATTGTTTCGTTCCTTCACGGGGAAGGGAATCTGACGCACCAGCCATGAGCATGCAGCAGCAGCCGGACATGCCACCATTTTCGCCTGCGGGGTGGCGTGGGCCCGTCGGGGCACCGTCGCCCATCAGCAGCTGCCCGCCGGCGCCGGCACCGGGACAGCAGCAGCAGCTGGACGAGCTCGGCGCCGCCGCCAGCGGTTCTGGCTCCGGGAGCCTCGACGGCCACGAGGGGCTGGCCGGCGAGGAGGGCGAGCGTGGCGGGTCGTCGTCGGCGGGCAACCGGTGGCCGCGGCAGGAGACGCTGGCGCTGCCTCAAGATCCGGTCCGAGATGGACGCCGCGTTCAGGGAGGCCGCCCTCAAGGGCCCCCTCTGGGAGGACGCCTCCAGGTAAGCCATGCAAACAACAACTCTTCAGGCTACCGCTGTCCACTGCAAGATCGATCGACGTCTCGATCCGTAGATGCACGTCTCAATTGCATGAGAATTTACGGTCGAATTATTCGTGCTTAATTTGGCTAGATCGATGTGATGCGAACGCGAGACAAGTCTCTTGTAATGCAGATGCTGCAAAGAATTGTCCACGAGCACAGTGAATTTCCCATTTTAAAATCACACATACATCGCTCTCCTCCTCCACTTTTTCAGTATTTTTCCCTTTAATTGCGTCACTCAGATCCGGTGCCGCAGTAAGCATCAACCCCATTCCCTAATTCCCAGTTCCGTAGTTAATCCTTTGATTTACGTCCCAAATTGAGTGTTCCCTGACATCCCAATGGAGTTAAAAGTTGTCTCTTTTCCGCGAGAGCAACATGCGCATGTAGATGTGTGTGATGGAGGTAGCTGGTGATGGTAACATGCATGGAGGTGAGTGTGTGACGAGGTTAATTGTGGCTGGCATTCATGGCGTGCAGGAGGCTCGCCGAGATGGGGTACAGGAGGAGCGCCAAGAAGTGCCGCGAGAAGTTCGAGAACGTGGACAAATACTACCGGCGTACCAAGGACGGCCGCGCCGGTCGCGGCGACGGCAAGACCTATCGCTTCTTCTCCGAGCTCGAGGCCCTCCACGGCGCCGCCGCCTCCGCTCACCCGCCGACGCCTGCGGCCGTGGCGCCACCGGCAGCCAAGGTCACCCCAACCACCATCGGCGTGTCTGGACCCTCGGCGGCTCCGCTTCCACCTCCGCTCGTGCCGCAGCCGCAGTCGTCGGCGCCGCTGAGGGCCACGGAAGCGGCTGCATGTGTGATGACGGTGGGTGACGCGAGCTTCTCGCGGGGGTCGGAGGGTTCGGACGGGTGAGGACACGGACGAGACGGCCGAGGGCGGGAAGCGGAAACGGCGGAGCTGGAGCGGTGCCGGTGCCAGCGGCGGTAAGGCGATGAGGTTCTTTCGAGGGGCTAATGCGGCAGGTGATGGAGCGGCAGGAGGCGATGCAGCGGCGGCTCCTCGAGGCCATCGAGCGGCGCGACCAGGACCGCATGATCCGCGAGGAGGCCTGGCGGCGGCAGGAGGTGGCGCGGCTCGCGCGCGAGCAGGACGCGCTCGCCCACGAGCGCGCCGTGGCCGCCTCCCGCGACGCTGCCGTCGTGTCCTTCATACAGAGGGTCACCGGGCAGATCGTGCCGGCGCCAACATCCATCCACTCACCGGCGACCATCACCTCCCTCAAACCGCCGCCCCTGCAGCCGACGCCGGTCTCTTCCGCCGCGCCGGCGCCGCCGCCGTCACAGCACCAGCAAGGACCACCAGTTCAGGCGCCGCAGCACGTCATGTCGCCGATGACGACGCAGCCACAGACGCCGAAGCCGCACGTGACCCCGGTGCCAGCGCAGCCACAGACGCCGCAGCCGCAAGGGAAAGGAGATCGTGCGGCTGGCGCCGGAGCCGCAGGACACGTCTGCTAGGCCCGGCGGATGCGGCGGCGGAGCGTCGCCGTCGAGGTGGCCGAAGGCGGAGGTGCACGCGCTGATCCAGCTGCGGACGGAGATGGAGACGCTGGTACCAAGACGCGGTACCCAAGGGCCCGCTGTGGGAGGACATCTCGGCGGGGATGCGGCGGCTCGGGTACAGCCGGAGCGCCAAGCGGTGTAAGGAGAAGTGGGAGAACATCAACAAGTACTTCAAGAAGGTCAAGGAGAGCAGCAGGAAGCGCCCCGAGGACTCCAAGACATGCCCCTACTTCCACCAGCTCGACGCGCTCTACCGCACCAAGGCGCTCGCCACCTCCGGTGTCGTCCTTAGCGCGGCGTCTCCGCGCCCGGAGGCCGCGGTCAAACGTGCTCGCCGCGGTGCCGCTGTCCCAGACGGCACCGGCACATGTCGAGCACGTTGGCAAGAATTGTAGCAACGGGAACGGGTGCGCGGGTAACGGCGGCAGCTCCGGGGGCATGCAGATGAAGGCGAGCAACGGCGGTGCTGCGGCTAGCTTCTCCTCCGTCGAAGGCGCCGGCAACGGCCACAACGGCGTGGCGACGAACAAGCCGCTGGTACGTAATTCTTGCATGTCCCGTGCACGCGCGCATGCACATGATCCACATCGTCGTTATCCAATCTGATCGATGTCATGTACACGAACTTTAAGGGATCAAAGCAAGACGGCGCCGCGAAGGAGCAGCCGACGACGATGAACAGCAGCTACGGTAACGACAGAAGGAACGACGACGACATGGACAGCGACAGCATGGACGACGACGAGGACGATGACTTCGACGAGGACGACGGCGGCCGACATATGCAGGTGCAGTACGACATCCACTTCCAAAGGCAGCAGCAGCACCAGCACAATAACAATGTCGTCCTGCCGAACGCGAACGGCGGCGGCGGTAACGCGCCGGCGGGCCCTGCCTCGACTGCAGCAGCGGCAACAAGCGGGACGCCTTTCTTGGCCATGGTCCAGTGAAGAAGACTACGTACGCCACGAACCAAGAAACGCTCAGGTGGTGGCGATCTCGATCTATATAGCCACTTGTTAATTACCACCAGCTGCTAGGTAATTAAAAAACTAGACCTGAAAAACCTAAACCCCAAAAATTTACTTCTGCTGCTTCCAAGTTCCAACCTTGATTATTTCTCCATTCCTCATGCACATATATATCGATCGATCGACGTATACATCATGTAATGTCACATTCAGCATACACGAAAAATGCATGGTAAAAGACGTGCTCATGCATGCGGGAATTTCATTTTTCAAGAGGATACTTTTGGATTTTTTTTCACCTTTTCTTTTTTTGTTAAATTTTTTTACTGTCCAGCATGTGTTATGTAAGCTTTTTCTTCTTCTTCTCGAGTATTGTGAATGACAGTCGAACTGTACACTTGGTAAATGTAAAATCCTTATATATATGTCCAAATTAATTCATGTGGCACAGGCTGCTTTTTTTCATCTGTGGAACCTGGTACGTGCTTGTACTATTCTAAACCTAACTGATGGGTGATGGTTGCATTAAAATATGTGTTGAGTTCTGGTTATTCTCTTGGATCCAAAGCTTAATTAGTATATTGCAAACTTTTTGTTTTGCATTTCATCAACTAGGGCGCTCAGTTACAAATCAACTGATCTTAATAAACCACTGGTACATAACCTGACATGCATGCGTCTCAAGATCTCAATATATATAAAGTACGAAAAGGAACATGCATGATGGTGAAGTGGAACAAAATTAATTATTGTTTGTTCCATTATCATCTGTGTCGGGATATGGCTAGCTTCGATTCCATGGACTCACTAGATTAATTCAGTTTGCGTGAAACCCAGATGCTACTCTTCGGTAGTTACTTTCAGAGATTTTACATGCATGACATCTCATTTTCAAAATTACATTTTTATCCGGAAGGAACTACGTCGTACGTTTTCCCCGAACCCCACCAGCGTACGTACGATCCAGTACAGTTACTGTGGAAACAAGAGGTCACACGCTTGCGTTTTGAATTATTGATGGAATACAAATTAATTCGATCGAATATGTAAGTCGAGTAGTCCTAAAATGCTAGGAGTAAACCGGATTGGCTTCAGCCATTATATACGGACTTGTGCAATACGCGAACAATTAATTCACACGAAGTCTATACAAATTTCAGGAGAACAAATTTCTATACAAAATAACGCGTTGCTTGCTAATACATATAGTACAACGGATCGAAAGTAGTATAACGTGTGCGTAGTTTGGTGCATGTGGCCGCCGGACCGGAGGAATTACCGAAAGTTGCCTGGATGTTAGAGCCAGATTTGGCAGCCTTACAAAATTTCAGTCTCGCGTCAGTGCCTCCTGGCGGCTGCGCACAGATGCAGCTTAGCGTAGACGACGAAGTGGCGATGAGGTCGATCAGTGCGTCTCATGGGCAAAAGAAATTACTAACATGGGCGCATGCAGAGGTGGCTGACGCCGTGGGATCGATGCTCGCTAGCTGCACCTCTGCTACTACTGCAGACAACACTTTGACACTGCTTGAGTTTCCGGGAGCATCATGCCCAGACGTACGTACGCCGTCTTGTTTGTTTGGACTCCGGAGACTTGGATCGATTCAGTGCACCTGTGCACGCATGACTACCCAACTGTGCAACACTACCATGACCATCGTATGTGGTCTGCTACTGTAGTACTGTTCTCTCTGTGTGTGTGTGCGTGTGTTGTGTGCAAAACTATGGTGCAGATCACAGGAGTAGTACGGGGGTAGGAAGATTCTTTGGCCAAAGCGGGAATTTCAGGCAAAAGATGGGACGTATATGCAGTCTGAAAGTGTGCACATTCATGCATGTGCGGTAACTCCACGTTTCACGAGGCATCTTCTGTTTTACTCTTCTACCCAGGTTTTTAATTTTTTTTCAACCCGGCTTGGTTTAGTTTTAACAAGAATTCTGGGGGAACTGTTCTGTCTCCTCCCTGGACAATATCTTTTACTATAAAGTTGATATGTTCCAGGCAGCTGGTTCTGAATCCCGCTAGAGTTTTCTAGGTGATTTACTCGCTATGATCGTCATATCACTGGGAGATATTCTGTGGAACTGCAAACGTCACACTGAATTCCCGAGATTGATTGATTGATTATATATGCTTCATTTCGGTGTAGTACAAAACATTATGCTATATCTGCCACCTGGAGCCCTCTGTCTTGAATTGAGCCATTTTGTCTCGAATCATTTATGTCGGGTAACCATTTCGCTACCACGGCACCATCCATCGATCGCTGATGGTTTAATTCGGTGGCCGGGGAAGAAGAGGAATATGTAGAGGCCGGAGGAGTAAATTCTGTTTTATTATCTTCAAAAAAAGAGCAGATATGATGTTGCAGCCCGGCAGGTAGATACGAGTCCCGGCTGTTTGTGCCACAGGTCACAGCTCTTGCGCGCACGTGCGTGCTTACGTCGCGACTCGTGTGGGCACCAGTACTACTAGCTTCTGCTGCTTCTCCCAAAGTGTTACTGTTTCACCAGCTTAAATGGGAGTTTAATTTGCCAGTGCAATCTCGCACGATTGCACGAGGAGGAATCTTCTAGTCCGTTCACTTCGCTGCCACTTCATACTAGCACGATTGTATTTCGGATTAGTACGTACTTCACTGCCGCTTAATTAGTAGTACTAGCACGAGCAGAAAAAACCATAAGCAAATACTCCACATTTACCCCTTCTTTGAAAACTACAGGACAACAATATTTCATTACATTCCATTAATACTACTCCATAAATAAACAGTCTTCCCTGACACAGCCTTCGCATGAGTAAACAATAATAACGCTCCATAAATACGGACAAGTACATATGTAACCAACCCATCTCACATAAAATGCCCAAAATAAACAGTGTCACAAAATTTTGATATCAAACAGTCGCCCCAACAAATAGTTGAGAGAAAGAAAGTTACCTACAGCGGCGTAAATTAAAGATGGTCCAACAAAAGCATAAATAGAGAGAGGCAACTTGCATGCGTACTAAGGCGACAAGCTGGTAAAGGAGAGAAAGGCCATGCGTCCATTAGTTCCATCCACCACAAGCACACAAGCGCGAGAAAAAAGGTGGTGAACTGGGACGCGATGCCTCAATGATGGGAGTCACAGCGCAAAATGATCAGGCGAACGAGAGATTGAAGCTTCCATTGGCAGCTCAGCTAGCGTGTAAATCGTACGTACCAACCTTTAGCATGTCGCCGGCCAGCCGGAAAACGGCATCATGTTGCGTGCATGACCTGGTTTTCTTCTCATCGATCTGTTCCAAGTTGCTGATCAGCAGCAGAGAGTAGTACTCTTGCATAGTTGCATGAAAAAAAATCAAGGTTGCGGCGATTGCTCGCCTTTTCCACAGCTAGCTGCATGTATGTGGCGCAGCCATGGAGCACTAGGGCAGCAGCGTGTCTTTGTACAATGCGCAACTCTGAATGATAATATATGCCTGCGCCAAGAGTACCAAAATGATTGTGATAAACTGAACTGAAATAAATATACTCCTTCCAAACTAAAATACAGCTAGGTTGTTTTAGAATCTCAAATAGTAAAATATTTTTAAATTTGATCATTAATATAAAAAGAATTACCAACGTTCAGACCTACAGATTCATACTGCTGTATAAATCTTAAAATATAATTCTATAATATTAATTATTTTATTTAAAGTAACATATTTTTGAAGAAATTGATGGTTGTAGTGTTTATTTTACAGATTTATATCCATTTAGATCAGAGGGTGTCCTAATTAATGGAGTTCAAAGAGGCTGTACGTAGCAGAATGAATGCAAGGCCGGCGTCCATTCTGTACATCAGCCGTGGCCGGCGATCATTCACTCCAGAATACAACATCTGGTGGTCCATATATTTGGGACGCAATACAGCCTAACAAGTGAACCATCGTTATGGTCCCGTCGTGCTCGCTGGATGGAGCGCTAGCTGAATCGTAAGGGGGCGATCGAAACATATCTTTCTTTTCCTGTCATGTTCCAGAGAGGAAGTAAAACGGGTGTACTCTTGCAAGAAAAATCCAACTAGAATGCGATGGACACAAATCTTGAATGTATGAGATTAGCATCCCAGTAAACATCCTGACTTGTACAAAAAATCAAAGCGACGAGTATAGACCGGATCTTAAAGTTTGTACAATCATTCGAGTTTTCCCGAGGGATACTTTAACGATTCTGCTATTACACATGCGACTGATTTTCTTTCAATCGTCATAGTCGATCAGCCTCAATTTGTGAGTTTTGTCGGCATCGTTAGGATTGCGAGGCAGAGCTGCCGACAATACGAAAACGGCAATAACGGTGGAGCTCGAGGAACCTCGTTGGAGTAGTTAGAGGCGCGAGGTAGAGCCGCCGAAGCAGCGACGGCTGGGGGGTTGAAGAAGGAGACCTCGCTAGAGTGGTTAGGGGTCACGGTGGGGATTCACCGGAGCCGAATAGGAGGATGTGGTTAGAGGAAATGCTTGGTGGCCGGACACGACGAGTCAAAAGCAGTGACACCAAACAGGTGAGTTTGATTGAGGAGACGTGGTATTGATGAAGGTAGAACATGACAAGAGGTAGAAGAAAGAGGACGGTCCAGAAAGTCTGATTGCGATTTCGGTAATTCAGTCACTGCTGTGCGGCGGATCCATACTTTAACGACAACCACTAGCATTCCAGTATCATTTCCACCTCTAGGAAGTGTTAGGTGCCAGTGCCACTCTATTAACCTTTTCAGCACAAACTGGTTACCAAGTGAAGTTTAGGACCAGTTGTTGACAGAGATGCTTTAGCGACAACTATGAAAATAGCTGGCCCTGACCAGCATGGTTGTCTGAATTCTACATCTCTAGGCGCTAAACCTTTATTCCTCTAACGATGCATTATGATAATATTAATTAAACATCCTCGAGTGTTACGTGCTTCTCTGTCCTCTCCACTGCACTCTTATGATATATTATTATCACATAACCACAAAAGGGGACTGATCCAAAACATTGCCGACTAGAAGACTCTGTCACCTTAATTTTGCAGATAAACAGTCCTACGAAAGCTGTTAATTAAGGGCTGGTTCCTCTTTTTAATTACATCCATTTTGGAAGTTCAATGCCCACTTTGTAGCTAATGAGGCAGAGCCCCTGCCCTTGTCTCAAAGAGTAAGATAAAATATAGTAGGTAGTTGTTCTCTTTAATTTCATCCATTTTGTTACCAGCCAATGGGATTTATATAAGAAAAAGGAAAAAAACATATAAATACATTACAGAAGGTCTAAAGCCCCACCATTGTCATTTCCAGTGGATGAACAAAAAGGTACAGAGATGCAAAGTGGAAGTGGGGAAATTAAGTGGTTGGTGGTTATTCCCCTGCCAGAGAAATCCAGCCATGACTGAAAGCTACACAGACATAGACACCAAGTATCCCATCCATGTTACTCCATCCAACTGTCGTTCCACACTTGTGTGTTGTTCCCTCCCTTTGCACATGGCCTCATAAGTCATAACCAACCCATTCTCTCTTCTCGCTTGGTTAAAATTGCATGGGGTCCCTACTCCTACAGATTAATCATTACTATTGATTGTTCTTTCCCCCCTACTCCTACAGATTAATCATTACTATTACTTCTTCTTTCCCCCTCCATTGAGCCCTGTATTTCTACATTATAAATAACTATTTCATAAGCCCTGCGTAGTATTACCAATAGAGTAACTACAGCTAAAGCAACTGTTTAAAAGTTCATCCACCACACATATAGTGAATTCTTGTTTGCACTAACTGGCTAGTCTGTCTGGGAAAAGGAACTACCTACAGTTTGAGAAACATTTCCAAGCAGATTAACAAATGTAAACCTGGGGGAATCTGCAAGGAGCAACTTATTCACATGACCAACCGTACTCAAACGACATGGTAGTTGAGTGCCGATGGAAATGCAAGATATTCTATATCGGTGGGAGTTCCCATTCTCATGAAAGTGACATGCTTAATTAATCACTTCACTATGATGCCTATATGCACCCAGCCCTCACTGTCAGGGCAATCTCCGAGAAGTTGTCATCTTATCATCCGTTAAGATGTGACAGAAGTATTTGGGCAAGTGGGAGTGTGGGACAGGTGTTTAATTAGATAATTACAAAAAAGAATCAACCACAGTTGGAGCTAGGAAAAGAATCCTGCAGGGTTAAGATAAGGCAACCTTACTGTTAAACGACAGCACATATGAGAAGAAAAGGCTTGCCACTTTTCGGCTGTATGATACAAAGTGGAATATCCTCTCTAGAGGCTATTTTTATACAGCCTCACTATTGTCATAGCTCTAATGGAGAAAAAATGACATATATTCTAAATGTATTATATGACACGGTTAAGATCACAAAATAGGCAAAATAGATCTGTTTTAGATTACCATGGAAATTTAATAAAAATGAAGGCGAATGACACCCCTATGACTGAGATAACACCTCTAGCATAAAGAGGACTTTAAAATTTTCAAAAAAAAACAGAGAGCATGAAGAGGACTTTTTTTTAACATTGCATGAAGAGGACTTGAGACCCTCCTAAAAAATCATGAAGATAACTACTACACCAAAGCCCATCACTCATTATGGGCCAGTTCTTATTTTTCTTTTTAGAACTTATGGCCTATGGGCGAGTTCTTCTCTTACAAAAAGGGACTCTACGCAACAGATGATTCAATGCGGCAAGCCGACAACAGCCTTGCCCCTTTGGAAGAGAAGTTGTGTGAAGTTGACATCTTCCCTTGCTTCTTCTGTGTGAATTCAAACATGAAACAAGATAAAAATTCCCAAGTACAGTATGTATGCATTCGGTAAAGGCTGTGACCTAATGGGCGTCCATGCCTTTACAGAACTACAAAACCAAGGGCGAAGCAAAAAAAGAGAAAGTATTTAGCTGCCAAGGCCCCTTTTACCATACAAGAAAGATTGATCATCACAGAAACAAAGCACTATAGAAGCTCTCTTGCTTCTACTATTCTTCACATGGTATTGCTTAACATACATAGTGCGATCCTGGCCTGGAACCGCTTGAAGCTATCTCACCTGGCCTTGTGGTTCAGGATGACGTTGATGTCCTTTGCGACATCACCATCTCCATCTTGGTCGGAGCCTACATGCTTTCACGGCTTCACCTCACCTCGCCGCTAGATTTTGGGATTTTGGACAAATGGAGATCTGGAACCCTAGCTTTTGATTGTGGGGGAGGAGGCGAGGTGTGTCTCGGTCTACATAGGCCAAGCCTTGATTGGTCCGGTCGAAATCAGGGTAACACTGCGAATAGATTGGAATCGATCGAGTCCGTGTCGGCTTCTTCTCGACCCGACCCAATTAGGCCAGGCCCATCATCCTGGAGTGAGAATAGCCGGAAACTTATTTTGGAGTTTTTCGTTGCTAAAGAAATCATGATTTTGGAATGTTTAATTTTTTTTCAAATGTTTGGTGGCATTAACTAAGTTGATTTAAAGATGAATACAATTTAATAGTATATCAACTACTCCCTCCGTCTAGGTATATAAGGCGTATTTCTTTTTTCTCAAGCACACACCAAAGTGCTTGCCATTCTGTATTAAAAGAGAAAGCGTTAAAAGAAGACCCTAGGATACATGAGTAGAAAAGAGAAATCAGCACAGAGCAGAAACAAAGAACTAAGGAGCTAAAAACTCAGAATGTACAGGGGGGATTAGAGTTAGAGTTAGACTGGCGCTATGGACCGTCCGGCGGCCTAGCGTGCTGCGGTAGCTTCCTGAGCGCTTTCGGCCCCGGCTTGCATCCAGCAGTTGGCTTTGCAGAGGATTTCATCAATGAGGGCCGGGCCGTGCGGAGCAGCTCCTGTGACCTGTAAATTTTCGTAAAATAATATGACTATTTATGACCTGTGTAAAAAAACAAATCAAATCAAATAAAACAAAAATTGGTGTGTATACTTCATTCCATTATAAACCGGTATAAATTTTTTCAGTTTTTTTAGAACTTATACGTCATTTAAAAAATCAAGGAATATCACGTATAGTTCTTAGTTTTTTTAAAATTTCGGGTTGTCGCGGCCGGCCGAAGTGACGGTCCATTTTTTTAAAATTTCCTGGCCCTGTCGCGACGTCGCGTTCGGTCCGATCGACGCTCCACCGTCGCGCTCGTCCGACGCGACACCGCACCGTCGTTCCGCTCCGCCGCGACAGGTGCCACGCGTCATAATCTCGTGCGTCGCGGTGATATTTTTGTCTCTGCGTCAACAGTCCAGCCAATTTTAACATTGACTCTGGTCACATAGCCAAATGTGGCATTTCCCCCTTCTAGCAATGCGGGTACTAGCAAGTTTCAAACTTTTTTGGGTGAACGTGCATGCTCAGAACGTTCAGAGGCACAATGCAGGTGTCAGGTGGCCGCAACAGCCACACCTGACGAACCGGGCTATACGATAAAGCATGCTTAACTAAATTATGAGCCTCCAAATTCTACTGTCCGTCTTCATGACGCACCTGTACATGCTCAAATGCCTTGGACAACTCCCAGATCTCATTGACAACAAGGCCGTACGCACAACGACTGCCCAAGCATATGTCCTTCACAACTATCAAACAGTCAGATACGATGATTACCTTCTGTGGCATATTGTCCTGGGCAAGCGCGAGAGCCTCGCAACAAGCTAGAGCTTCCAATGTCGAAGAATCAGTTATGCGTTCAGCCACTACTGCGGACGCGCCATTGAACAGACCTTCCGAAGTCCGACAGACGGCAACAGAAGCACCACAGTTACGGGACCTACAGACCCCTCCATCCACATTAATTTTCAGAAAGCCACTCGGCGGAGGGATCCAGAGCGGGTTCAGAGCGACGACACACTTACCCCTTGAGATCGCCCAGATGAGAACTTATTTGCCTTAGGGTCCGTTTGGTTGGCTGGATAGAGTTGGATGGGATATGGCCATCCACTTTTTATGGGATGGGATGAATCGTTTTTTTGTTTGGTTGAGAGGATTGGAGTGGATGGGATGGTTCAATTTTTTGTTTGGTTAAAATGGGATGGATCCAACTGGATGAGCCAATGACATGCGGGGTCCATATGTCATTGACCAGTGTCCATCTTTTCCCTAACCTCCCTCCCTCTCTCTCTTCATCTTCTCTCTCTCTCTCACCAGCGGGGCGCTCGGGCGGTGGCAGCCGAGCTCGGGGCGGGGGCCGGCGGGCCGGCGGGGCTGCACGCGGAGCTCGGGCCGGAGGCCGGCGAGGCGGAGCACGGGCGGGGGCCGGCGGGCCGGCGGGGCTGCAAGTGGAGCTCGGGCGGGGCGGAGCACGGACGGGGGCCGGCGGGGCTGCATGCGGAGCTCGGGCCGGCCGGAGCTCGCAGGGAGCGGGGAGGGGCAGGGGCGGAGCGCGCGCGACCGGCGGCGCGGGGAGCGGCAGAGCGGCGGGGACGGCCGGCGGGGGAGGCGGCCGGAGCTCGGGCTCCGGGGAGCGGCCGACGGGGGCGGTGGCCAGAGCTCGCGTGGGGAATGGCAAAAAAGTTAGGGCTAATCGCGATTAGCAAAAAAAAATTGCAATTAGCACTGTTAAACGTGATTAAGAGAAATTAGGCTCAGTTCATCCGGCAAATTTGGCCGGCTCCCCCCATCCAGCATATTAAGGAAATATTCCCTTGGGGTGGATATATTGCCATATCCCATCCAACTCTATCCAGCCAACCAAACGGACCCTTAACAACCTCCAGCTCTCCCAAGAAACTCCCCACGATGCTATAGACAGATAGAGGACTTCGAAAGATACCTTCATAAATTGCCTTCCTTGCCATCCAGGTCGCCCAGAGGGTAACCAAGATCTTGATAACGGCACCATGATCGACTGTCTCCAACAAATGAAATTGCCATTCTTTCACGCTGGATATGTTGTGTACCTGAAGGTGCCCAACGAGATCATCATCAACCAAAGCCCAAACGCATCGAGACATAGTACAGTCAAGCAACAAGTGTTTCTGAATCCGCGGACGCGTGGCATACCACACAAGCACTTGCTTCCTCCATATTCCTGTGTTTTAGTACATCTTCTGTAGGCAGCTACTGCAAAGCTAACCTCCAAGTAAAATCTGTTTTTGATGGCACTTTAGTCTTCCACAGTATCACGCTCCGGATATGAGCTGTCACACCGATCCTCTGGCCAATCCTTCGTTCTTCTTTTTTATCTACTATATATATACTAGCATGCGGTAGCAGAACGGACGGAGAAAATACCATATTTTTCAAAATATATATATACCAGGCCCAGAAGTCTACTTGTACACTTGTACCCAACGGAATGCTAAGAATTACATCAACATCCAAAGGGTAGAAATTAAGTATGATTCAACCGGTCTCCAGTTGGTAATCGGAGCGTCAGTTGTCGTTCGGGCTGGGCCTCTCGATTCGACTGCGTGTGCTGGGCTGGAATGCAGCTCCTCTCTCTCTGAAAAATGTATCCTATGCAACAGCTGGTTCAATTGATTCATCTCGCAAGTAGTTCCGGGCCCAAGTTATCTGGCCCGAAGCCATTACAACTGAACTGAACCTACCCTCCAAAAAGAAAAAAGCTTAAAGTCCAATCCCTCTCTCTCTCTCTCTCTCTCTCTATCTCTCTCTCTCTCTCTCTCTCTCTCTCTCTCTCTCTCTCTCAATCTCAAAAAGGAGGCTTAAAGTACCAACCACGAAATATAATACAGTACTAGTGCATTAGCGCATTTCACAGAGGATGGGTTATTATTATCAAATCTAAAGTTCACCAATCATATTCCATTCCACCGGACACTTTTAAAAATCCTAGCTTCGTCGGGTCGTGCTTTCGTTAGGGCACTCATATAAAGTGTACATTACAAATCAAATCTACAGAGTATACATTACTAATCAAATCCACAGATAGTGAAGTATCTGCCATTGCAAGTAGGTCCTGCTCTCGTTTTGATTGGGAACCGACGCGATTCCACCACGCCGGAGAAGAGACGAGACGACGAGGTGACCCCGTGGATGCATGGAGAGAAGATCGCGTTTTCCTCGTTACGTTAAGATGTCCTCTTCTGCCGTGGGCCCACCGATCTGTGGCGCACTCGTACCCCGTGGGCCAGGTCTAGGAGGATGCCGTGGGCCCTGGCCCTGATCCTGATGTGATCCGTGGAGTTTCGTTTGTACACGTTGGACGGCGACGTATGGCCCGACACTATCTTCGTTAATTCGGCTATGCTCTTTCCGTATCGGCGAGTACTTAGACGTAACTCACTTTACTCCTCCTAAAATGCATTATTGTTCATATGGAAATCAATCAGCAGTTCCATCTGCAGTATATCTGCCATGATTCCCACAATTCTGGAATTCATGTACCATATTTTTTGGTTGGACATGCAGGCATCCGCCATTATATCACTTCTAATCATCTTTCTCAGAGAAACTATACGACTTGGTAACCTACCAGTAGCTCTTTTAATTTCTAGAATCTATTGCAACGGCTGTGTGCACGTAACAAACAGTGTGACTTACTGCTTACTGGCCGATACATTCCCATGCCCCATGGTATAGTTGTTTTCACAAATCATATATATTCGGCCATCCTTTGGGTTGGTAAATGTCAGCCTGATCCAGACGAGACATGAAACGCTGACGCCTCAACGCAACCCTGCTGCTCACTCGCTGCGTTTCTGTACGAGCAGACCGACCAGCTTCGGATCGGAGTGGAACTCTGCAAGGAAACCATCCATAGTGCCAAACTTTTGACATTGTGTATTTGCTTGCAATAACATTAGCTAATTTTATATAAGTAGCAACCATAAATGTGTTCTTTTCAATATTCAGATTGCATGGGTTGATTTTGTGCAGCACTTCGAATCAAGTGCTGGATGCACTTGGGATTCGATGATTGTCTGATACGAGCCTGCCAGTGCTTTAATTTTCATCAATAGAAAGAGGCAAAACTGCATCCATGACAAACACTCGTGCGTCTTCCTCTGCTTGGTTCGTCAGCACTCAATCCTGATGAAGTGATGAACCCCACAACCTCTTGTCTCCTTTCCTTGACAACGCACCCGACCAGACCTGACCCAACCAAACCGACACCTTAATTAGAGGTGGATAAAGGAAGCTTTCTCGCGTGAGCTGAGAGCCTGGGACTGGGAGTAGGGAGACATGTCTCTGTGTTCAGTGTTTTGCACAAATTGTGTCAGATTAGGTGGTGAAAAGCGCAACTTACTTTGGTATTCACTATAATTTCTGCGAGGGAGTTTGAGCGAGAAACCCCGATTGGGAGGTACTGATCATACGTTAGTAATGCATGAAGGACACGATAGTATCGGAGCGTGCCAAAACTTCAGTACCTGTGTGGATTACCTGCTGGGAATGCTGGCTCCTCTTCGGTCAGAATGACTCTTCGTGATTGATATGTAACGAATGATCAGACTAAATCTGTCGTCATTCTCAAAAGAGGAGGAGATTAATTTTGTCGTCTACACACTCCGGCCGCGCGCTCGCTCATGAGTTTTCTTCCCTTTCACCGTTCCACGTCGCGTTCGAGAACTCTCCTCGCGCTCACCGCTCGCACACACTGACCCACCTATATATACGCCCGCCACACGACTCGGCTATCCCCGAATTGAAATCAGCACGCGTTTCTCCTCCTCCTCTTCCAAAGTCCAACTCGTCGCGAGTTGAGAGGTCAGGTCAGAGATGCTGCTGCACAGGCACAGGTTCCCGTTCCTCTGCCGTGGCTGCGGCCGAGGAGCACTCGACGACGACACCATCGATCAGTCTGGCAGAAAGTACACAGCCGGCAAGAGCACCGACCCGGCCAGGGAGCTTTCGTGGGCGCAGGTGGAGGCCATGACGGGGGCCTTCACGTCGGCCGTCGTCGGCGAGGGCGGCTTCAGCACCGTCTACCTCGCGCGCCTCGCCGGCTCCCTCGCCGCCGTCAAGGTCCACCGCAGCAGCGAGCGCCTCCACCGCGCCTTCCGCCAGGAGCTCGACGCCCTCCTCCGCGTCCGCCACCCCCACATCGTCCGCCTCCTCGCCTTCTGTGACCAGCGTGGTACGTATACGTGCGGGCCGGGCGCTTCGCTCGATCTCCATGTCCCAAGCACCAACCGTGCGTGCATGCCAGTCCATGACGTGAGGTTAATTAATTTCGACTTGGGTTAGCGCAGACGAAGGCGTGCTCGTGCTGGAGTTCGCGCCGAACGGGAACCTGCACGACCAGCTCCACGGCGGCGCCGCCGGCAAGGGTGGGGCAACGATGCCGTGGGCGCGGCGAGTGTCGGTGGCGCTGCAGGTGGCCCGGGCGCTCGAGTACCTCCACGACCGGTGCGAGCCCCAGGTGGTGCACGGCGACGTCAAGGCGTCGAACGTGCTTCTCGACGCGGCCATGGGCGCCAGGCTCTGCGACTTTGGGTCGGCGCGCGTGGGGTTTTCGGCGGCCGTCCGCCCGCAGCCGCGCCAACGCGCCTCGGCGCTCGCCGTGCTCGGGTCCCCCGGGTACGTCGACCCGCACTACTTCCGCACCGGCGTCGTCACCAAGAAGACCGACGTGTACAGCTTCGGCGTGCTGCTGCTCGAGCTGCTTACCGGCACGCAGGCCTTCTGCGACGGCCGGCTCCTGACTTCCGCCGTCACGCCGAAGATCACGGCCGGCTCGTGCGACGTGCGTGAGCTCGTCGACCAGAGGCTAGGGTGCCAGTACGACGCTGCCGAGGCGGCGGCCGTGGCGGCACTGTCGGCGGCATGCGTTGGGGAGAACCCGACCCTCCGGCCGTCTATGGCCGACGTTGTACGGGCCCTGGAGCAGACCGGTCCGGCGCCGATCACGGCCGTCGGGAGATGATCGGACGGCGAAGGCAAGTCGTGAACCGTGCGTCGCAAGAACAGATAGCGTGGGCCAGGAATTAGAGGATCGTCAGTTAGATCGGACGTGGCTAGCAGCGCGACCGTAGGATGCGATGCTGCGTCGTGGAATGAATCCTCCCGCTACCTAGCAAGTTATTGGGTTGGTGAGGAGCAAGCACTAGTGCTGAAGCGTACCAACGGAACAAAGCAAATAAAAATGGTTGGTTTGGACAGGGACTTGAGGAGAAAATTAAGCTAGGGATTTGGGATTAATGCATATGTGCACTTTCTTTCTTTCTTTTATTTTTATCATGGGCTTTTGTTCTTCATGGAGAGTAGTATAATTAGTTGTGCGCCAAAGGGCAGAAGCAACCGGGAGAAAGAAGATGCAATTCTCTATTCGAGTTTGTGTAGCACAATTAGTCGTTTGTGTTGCATGTTGCATGCATGTGTATGTAGGGTGGAGTTAGATCAGATTATAATTCTGTATATACGTTTATCCAAGACTCACAGAGCTTGTTTCGTTGCCGTCGTCGTCGTTGTTGTCATCACATCATATTTCTGTATAATGGACTAGCAGTTGGTTCTGTGACTATCGGTGGCAATGTCACTTTGACTTGATAACTCTTTTGTCATGCAGGAACGATGATCACTGCGTACTATCATTACCAACCATTTTTCCTCTGTATGAACTATGAAGAGAGGCTTTTAGAATAACAATAAAAATTGTTGCAGGAAAAATACACATACACCCAACCAAAATGGCAGGAAACTTCTGACGACGAACACACCGTCATCTCCCTCATGTGGACAGAGCAAAAGAAGAAAAAAATAAATACTCTAAAATTGCGTATTTTGGAGTCCCTACATGCACACACAATACATGCATATGTACGTGTATGGCTGGCAATTCATCATACATGTTGCCTCCGACGGCGACGGGCACCGGAGGTAAGTAGACATACCTCTCGGCGAGGGTACGGGCACGCACGGGCGCCGGTGGGGCGTCCCCGTCGTGATTGCACAGCCAAACCACCGGAATCGCCGTCCCATCTCTTTCCCCAGCGACATCCCAAGCCCCTGCATGCGTACCATTCTTTTCTGAACATATACATGTGTGTGGTCTTTTTGTTAAGATGCATAATTCGTATTGAAATGAGAACCCTGTAGCGTAGTGCTATATATTTTTGTCTCTGCACGCGCCGTATCCGACCGTGTCGTGACGTTGAATACCTGTATTCCGGTGCCGCCCAAATGCTTGTTTCATTTGAGAGGCGTGTGGTTGTGTGCGAGGACCGCATTAGTCATGGCGATTATAAAGCCTGGTGGTGCCGGCTACTGGCTAGATACGCCTCAACCACCGCCGCTCCTCTAATGGATGGGTGGGAGGAAGAAGACTAATAAATTGGAGCTTCTATCTAATGGAAGGAACAAGACTAATAAAAACGCTTACGTAGTTAATTGTCATGTCAGGTCACAAGGCCAGGAGCCATCTACTTTGAATGTATAATATATATATCCCACTTTGAGATCTCCCTCTGCAATAATTTGCTCTGTAGATTGGCTTTGGGCTTTTCTTTAGAGAGATGATTCCATTGCTTTAGTTAGTGCAACCGCCTTATTGCATAGCAGTAGCAATTTTATTCTCTTCTTCTTTGAGGCAAGTGCCATTTTCAACTATAATACCGAGAGAAATATCGGCTACTAATTCACCATTTCGTCTGTGTACAACAGTACAATCACGGCAGCACCATCGCTGCCACACGGGCCAGAGCATAACAGAATTTAAAAAGAAACCTTTCTGGGCCTTAGTTGTGGCTCAACTTTGCTTCTGGACGAGGGGGAAGTTTCCACCAGTGAGTTGTATTAGGCTGGGCCTGGTAGACTTCTTCTTCTTCAATGGCAACTAGCCAGACCATGGAGGACCTGTATCTGGGTCGATTTGCTCTTGTTTCCCTCCGATGATTTTCAATTCCCATTAAGAGGCCCCTAATCTTGATATATGCGTGCATGCCTGCGGGTGTATGCACTAAGTGCACATGTGTAGGTTGCTCGTGCAGCATACACGTTGAGTTAGTCTGCAAGTGCTACGTACAAGTGCAAGTGCATGTCAGTGAGTTAGTTTTGTTGTCAGCTAGGTTAGAAGCAGAAAGAAAACTAAGGACACGTTTTGGTGTTACAGTACTAATTTATACAGTACATTATTAAAAACCACGGTTTTATGGACACTGTTTATGAAATACTCTTTTGTTTTAGAATGGAAATCTTTCGTTAGAAAGTTTGTAGTCAAGGTTTTTTTTATCTTTAACTACTAATTAATTAAAAATAATTTAGGTTGGTTAGATGTAAATAGTATCATTAGATTTATCATTAAAAATTCACAATATAATTTTATAGTATGTTATTTACATACTCGTTCAAAAAGTTACGGTGAAAATTGTATATTAACCGTAAGAGTTGCACATGCATGTGGGCTCCACTAGACTATAATAATCTCCGGTTTCTTTTTCACAACAACTCCAGAAATATCATTTTTGTAACTAAACAGGGCCTAGTTAATTTGCTTCAGGCGGATGAGCTTGTTTATCGTACACTCCATACCATGGCGGAGAGTGGCATATATAGTGTCGCCCTTGCAATGCAGCGGCGAGAAGTCACGCTGGCCATCCCAGCCTTTCTCCACGCACGCACAGGCACAGCACGCTAGCAGAGCCCGTCGTCGCGCGCGAGGTTCATGAAGGCCAGGGCGTGCCGGTGCATGCGCCAGAGGGCTGAGGGGAGGGCGGCTGCTTGACATCCGGTTGGCGTGGAAATGGCGCCGCGTGGTAGACCGTAGACGGCATGGCACCACGGAGCTTAGCAGTCGGAGCGCGATCGCCGGACATGCACATGTCTCCGGGCGGGGCGGCGCTGGCGCCACCGCGCCACGTCCTGTCCCGATTACCCTACGTGTCCTGTCCCCCACGTTCGACCCCTACGTACGTTATCACGGCGGTGACAGAGTGCAACTGTTTCATTGCCACGTTACTGTTACTCCTACTTGGGACCAAAAACTGACAAATAGTACATCTCATGCCCTTGGGAAGTTGCTATCAGATTGTCGTTGCGCCTTAGTTCATGGCCGATTCGCACTCGAGCAACGGATTTTCTGTCAGTGCGTCGAATTTGTGTCCCCCTTTTTCCTCTTCCTTCCGTGAACTTATGTTTCTTTTGTAAGCTGTTGTAGCGCGACCAAGGGGACATAATTCTACTCATCCAACACTCAAAAGATAGAATTGGGGTCAATACTTTCCCCTACGATGCTTCAAGTGCTATTTGCCAAGTAAAGATATGTTTAGAGCACAAGTTTTTCTTTCTGGCAGAATTAATATGTTTCATTGTTTTCATGTGAAGTTGAAGTAGTGGCCTTCAACGGCTGGTAAAAAGTTGGTGCCTGCAAGTCGACATAGTCGTCTGAATATTTCTTTTTGAGACCTTCCAAAAAGTTGACCGTCTCTCGTGCAGGAACGAGCACGAAGTACAAAAACCGCCGGCGCCGGCCACGCGAAGGCGACCGACCCAAGGTCCCATCGCCTCCTTCCAAGCGAACGACCACCAAAAGGCCAAAACCCCAGCAGGCACCGACTGCGAGCGCCCGAACCCACCCATGGCCACGGCGCTGACGCCGACGCAGCGCTACGCGGCGGGCGCTCTGCTGGCCCTCGCGCTTCGCCAGGCGCAGATCCACCAGTCCGTCCTCCTCGGCTCCCCCTCCGCCGACGACGCCGACGACGGGCGCGCCAGCAGCGCCAGCGGCGGCAGCAGCTCCGCCGGCAGCGGGGATGACGCCGCCGCCGGCGCGGACCTCTGGACGCACGAGTCCCGCGGCCTCCTCCGCCCTGTATTCAGGTCCGCTCCCCATTCGAGTGAGACGAGCACTTTGTGAATTTTGAGACGAACGCTTCCATTTTACTTACTTGGGGATCGGGGTCTGCCTCTGTCAGGTTCCTGGAGATCGACCCCGCGGCGTGGGCGGGGCTGGAGGAGACGGCGGCGTCGCCGGAGGCCAAGCATCACATCGGCGCGGTACGACACGACGCTCCCCTACGTTTCCATCCGATCGTGTACTCACCGTAGTTGGGTCTGCGTTTCAGCTAGTGTTGCAGAGCTCATTTGGGGATTCCAGTGTTGGATTAAGCACTGAACACATAGTCTTTTTCTTCTTTCTCCGAGTTGTATTTCACAACATCTCATTTCACTAACATTTTGTAGTTTCTAAGGATAATCTTTGAAGAAGATGGCGAGAGCTCTTCTGACAGAGCCGACCAGGAACTTGCCTTGGCTAAAGGAGTTGATGTGATGGTAATGAGTTTGGGCAGTGATGACGAAAAAATCAAAGAGGGTGATCAAGGTGCTATGCCTTCTAGTAGTTCTGGAATGGCTAAATCATCGATGGAAGGCTCTTCTGAGGACTTGCTTGGAATCGATAAGTTGTCCTTAGATGACGTTCCTGCTAACGGTCAACGGAAGATGACATTGTTATTTGCGCTTCTCTCTGCCTGTGTCGCTGATAAACCTGTATTGCAAGAGGAAGAGGACAGGAAATCTTCTCGCTTCAGGAAGGGCTATGACGCTCGGCATCGTGTTGCTCTTCGGTTACTAGCAACATGGCTTGATGTGAAGTGGATCAAAATGGTTTGTACAAACTATTCTTTCTCAATGCAGCAGAGTGATCATTATGGATAGAATTACACCAAACTATATGCTGAGATCATCAAACAAAAAGGAACCCCAACGATATGCATGTGTTTTCAGGCTGTGTTACTTGATTTTGTGATCAGCTATTCTGGTATTGTAGGAAGCTATCGAGGTAATGGTCGCATGCTCTGCTATGGCAGCAGCAAAAGAACAAGAACAATCAGGAGAAACTGCATCGCCCAAAAGCAAATGGGAGAAATGGAAGCGTGGAGGAATCATTGGTGCAGCTGCGTTGACTGGAGGAGCATTGTTGGCTATTACCGGGGGTAGGAAAGAATACTTGGAAATTCTGTTGAGATGCTAAACATCTTCATTAGTTTCTGTTGCACATTCTACTCCAGGTGGTTAATATTCTCTTCTACATGACAGGTTTAGCTGCTCCAGCAATTGCTGCAGGATTTGGTGCTCTTGCTCCAACACTGGGCACTCTTGTCCCTGTTATAGGAGCAAGTGGATTTGCTGCTATGGCTACTGCTGCAGGATCTGTTGCTGGTTCTGTGGCAGTGGCTGCATCATTTGGTGGTAGGTCTAAATGATATTTTCCAAACCCTTCTGGCGATGTTATTTTGAGCTTTTGTTTCTTCATGCTATACTGCTATGCCCCTTGTAGTTTCACTTCCTTGTTGTTCATGGGAGCTACAATGCACTCCTCATTTGTATTGGCACATTTTACAATTAAGATGATTAGATAGATTGCCAGGAGAAGATGTAATGTATGACCCAAAAAGAGCGAAGGAATGCAATGAGAATAATCGTGTAGTGTGGAATTATTCTACTTAGTTATTCATATCCTTGGAATGATCTTTGTAAATTAGCTGCTGGAGCTGGCTTGACGGGGAGCAAAATGGCCAGAAGAATTGGGAGTGTGAAAGAATTTGAGTTCAAACCTATTGGTGAAAACCATAATCAGGGTGTGAGTTCTTCGTCTCTTTCTGATGTCACAGCAAATTTCATGTCACTAGAATGTCATTCATCCTTTTAGTAATCAAACTGATTTGGTCTCTCTAAATTTTATGCACCCTTTCAGCATCTTGCGGTTGGCATCTTCGTTTCTGGATTTGCTTTTGATGAGGAAGACTACGTTAGACCTTGGGAAGGATGGAAGGATAACCTAGAGAGGTCTAGAATGATTTTTAACATACTCTTTTTCCAGATCATAATTGCAGTACTTCATCCACATGTTAAAGCTAACCCTATACGAGTAGACCATTCTTATACAGTACACTGTCGCCTAATGGCAGGTACATTCTTCAATGGGAGTCTAAGCATATAATTGCAGTGAGTACAGCAATACAGGATTGGCTGACATCAAGTAATGTCTGTAGTTTTGTACATCTAGTTTGAACTATCGCAAATGCCTTCAATTAACATGAAATATTTATTGCTGCAGGACTTGCTATGGAATTGATGAAGCAAGGCGCAATGAGAACAGTCTTAAGTGGCTTTCTTGCAGCATTTGCATGGCCTGCTACTCTTCTTGCAGCTACGGATTTTATTGATAGTAAATGGTCCGTTGCTACTGACAGGTACCTGCAAACTCGGATTGCTATCATAATGCCAGCTGTACTCACTGATTTTAGCAGCATCGGTGATTTTCTCTTGATTTTTAGAGCAGATATGTGTATTCAAATCCAACAAGATTGGGATGTTATAATACTTTCTCTAGATTGCAGCCTTTTTTTTCATCATAGCAATTTGTTTACTTGACTAATCAATTGTACCCTTTCAGATCAGATAAGGCAGGAAAAATGCTTGCTGAAGTGCTTCTAAAGGGATTGCAAGGGAACAGGTAATTCCACCTGCAACACATTTTATTTAGTGCAGTTAGTTTCTTGGATTATTTTTCCTCTGATACCAAAATCCTCCCAGACCTGTTACCCTCATTGGGTTTTCACTAGGGGCGCGTGTCATATTCAAGTGTTTACAGGAGCTTGCTTTATCAAGTGATAATGGTACCTGTCTATAATTTTCTCCATCTATCAAGTCAGTTGCAATTTTGCTCACTTGTTTTGATGGAAGCAGAGGGACTCGTTGAGAGGGTTGTACTCCTAGGCGCACCAGTTTCGGTGAAAGGTGAGCGGTGGGAGCCTGCCAGGAAGGTACTGTGACAACAACCATTTTTCTCGTTTGTGTGAGCAATATGCAGTTGCATGGATGTCAGGTTTAAGCTTTTAAACCTGACACACTGTTTGCATGACCTCACATGCCCCTGCCTCACTGCAGATGGTTGCTGGAAGATTTGTGAATGCGTACTCCAAAGATGACTGGATTCTCGGTGTCACCTTTCGTGCAAGGTAAATGACGTGGGGTTTTGCGTATAGTTCATACTCTCGAAGTGATGTTTTAGATTGGATGATCATCCCCGGAATAGTTTAGGGTCACCATCTTTTCTACAACTTACTAATCCACTCAACGCATGCAGTCTATTCACCCAAGGATTGGCTGGAATCCAGGCCGTTGATGTCCCTGGTGTCGAAAATGTAAGCGTACTGATCACCGTTCTTGTGTTTCTACTCGAGTTTCGTTGATGTTGTGCATGACTTTTGTACAATTTACAGGTTGATGTTACTGAGCTTGTCGATGGTCATTCTTCCTACCTGTCGGCTGCGCAACGGATCCTGGAGCATCTTGAACTAAATACCTACTATCCTGTTTTTATCCCTCTAACGGCAGCCAGCAAATAACAGATGTAACAGTTGCGTAGTAAAAGATGCGACTTACATGTTTGAGAAAAAGAATTGTGCATTTTGTATATAGAAAACCTTATGAGTTTTTACTGCGTGTAAGAGTTGAGGCGACAAACTAGTCAGCCTGGTGCTAGTGTGCAAAGCATGTGCACTTGGCCTTCTGCCCTCTTATAATGTGATATATCCACCGTGGCTCCCTTTTAGAAGTTCATGGTCTTATAGCCCTAAGAAACTATAAATTGTGTAGAAGAGAAAGCTTATGACCAACTGTGAGTTTAAACTCCACTCAGGTTCTCATTGCTAGCTAGAAGCCTCGGAATGGAGGCTTCTCGAGCTTCTGCAAATGCCATCAAAGTTTTAACACATTAACATCTCGTTGCTGCCTGTTATAGAAGACAACCTGTTTTTTCCTCTCTTTCTCTCACATGTCTGTTCCAGCTCAAGCTTGATGAACAGCTCGTAAGGAAAGATGCCTAGGGTTACAGCTACTGGAGCTTCCTTTCACGCCGCCCACCACCCAGCCGGAGCTCCCTCGCGTCAGCCCTTCCCCATCCTCTTTGCTCCTGTATCTCGAAGAACCGCCGCTCCTCACCCGGCTCCACCTCATCGCCCCAGACCAGCTTGCTCCTAGGCCACCGCCACCCTAGAACTCTAGATCCGGCGCTGGCTCCACCTCATCGCCCCGGACCAGCCCGCTCCTACGCCACCGCCGCCGTAGAACTCTAGATCCGGCGGCCAGCCCCTCCGGGTCCTTCTCCAGGGTGCCCCTTCCTTCCCGACCAGGTCCTCCCCATCTCGTCGCCCACCTTTGCCTCTCCGGCCCGTCCCACCACGAGACCGAGCTCTGGCCCCTCCCCGACAGCACGCCTCCTGGGGCGCATCTCCAGATCCAGCCTGAGCACTAAGATGACCAACTTGCAATTGTTTTTTCTATTTTCCTTCATTTGCAGTACGGTTTCCTAGGATCATGTTGAATCAAAGGATAGCTGCATTTTATATCATTGTTGAGAAGATCATTACCAGAAATATGTGTCCAGAGAAATTGAATTATCAGCTTGGTTTAATCTACAAGATTTGGTAACCGTCTAGAGGATTGTGAGACTGCAAGTATTACGTCATATATGCCACTGAACTAAGAATAACTTCCTGGATTTAGTTCCTATAAGAATCCTTATAAGCACAATGTAAAGAATTCTTTGAATTTAAGGCTCAGTTTTTCCTCAAACAATAGCATTTAAAAAATTATGGCTCTACTGTGGTGAAAATGACTATAGTTCAGTTTGATAATAAGCTCAAATCCTTATGAGCATAGTGTAATAAATAGCATTTGATTTTATGTGAACAGTTGTGCAAATAAACAATCCGTAAGAACGGTTTCATCAATTAAACAACAATCAGACAAGTCCATGGGTAATATAGACTTTACACCATTTATGACAGACAGTAAATACAAATATTATAAGCCGTTTAGAGCTTCCCTAGACCAGAGCTCCTATCGACAGTTAAGTTTAAGTTGGTTATGCACAAGTCTAAACTGTCTAGAAGAGGGTTATAGTATATATATCTCTTTCCCTCTTTGTCCTTCCCTCTACCTCCCTCCCTCCCTCTCACGCGTCAGTAGTTTAAGCACCAGCATGATATAATTCGAGAAGCCGGTTGTCTAATGATATCCACCATAGTATATCTGATGCTCAACCAAGCAGAAGAAGTATGACACATGAGACAAGTTGGGACGATCGACGTTATAACTCATGTTAGGGGACTCCAGTGTGAACCGTTATCTGATTCACACCTCTGGAGCTGCAAATACATCTATCACAACATTAACATGTCACTATTTATCATTATGAGCAAAAAAAGGATGCTGTCAGGATGGGCATAAAAACCAAGAAACCAAAAACCCACTGAAAAGTACACCGGAAAACCGAAAACCGAACTATATCATCCTCCCCCATGGCCAATTCCTCTCTGCTTCCTCATCTTCCACCTCTGCTGCTGCTCCTTTTTTCGGTTTAAACCGAAAACCGAACCAAAATTCTGATTAATCAAAATATCAGTTTCTAGAAATTTAAGGTTAATTCGGTTGCTGTGTTTGGAAAACCGAAAAGACGAACAGGAAAAACCATATGCCCACCCTGAGATGTTAGGATAAGCTAGTGATGACAATCAATCAAGAGATAGTAAGGGGGAACTATTCTACAAAGTCTCTTAATACAACTTTCATCATCATCTGTTAAACAAGCCATCTTTTGATATTCCACCCAACTTGGTGCATACATTACATCAGGTCTGTCACTAAGTATCACATATAACTACCCACATGTTCGTTAAATCACAATCTCTGCCAAGAAACTATCCTAACCCAATAATACTGAATAGGCGTGTTCTCCGTCAGCAAGCTAAACCATTCTACCAACACCAGAGATATCAGAAAACTAAACCAATCAGTTAGACATCACTATTTCCAATACATCAGGCGAACCAAGGGCAAGATGAAATAATTGGGACACAAATGCAGTTCCATCGAACCGTGCAGATTGGAACAGGCCATGCCCCGAAAGCGCAATCTACTTCTTGGGCAGGGCATTCAGTCATGCTCCTATGCTAAACATATACTCACTCCATACTACAGTTCGATGGAGCCAAGAAGATCGTGTAGCCCTATTTGACTACCATTGTGATTAGACTATACAAAAGTGGAAAGATATGGGTAAAGAGTTTCAAAACCTCTTTTCTACTGTTGAGAAGGGTGCAGGTAGTTACAAGATGAACCCTTCCTGCAGTACCCACTCTCATGAAATTTACATATCCCCCTCTGAGTTTGCCCCCTCGGGAATGTTCGTGATGTTCCACCGCTGCCAAATCCATCAGATCTACTCCTAGGGTAATTTGAGCTAAGAAGCCAAGATTCACTTATCTGAGAGTACTTGTCACGGTGATGACTCCGCTGGCTGCCTCGATTAGCATTACCAATAGATGGGTTCCAGCTCTTGGTGTTTCCTAGTGCCTCTGCCAACTTAGCAGCTTCCAAATCAGTGCATTCCTGCTTCCTTGATGCTTCCTGAGAGGTTTTAACTGAGGGTGCTGCTGTTTCATAACTAGGGGACAAGTCTGGATAATGCCTAGTGCTCCATGAAGTATCCACGTTTGAGCTCTCACTGGCTGATGGTTGCCAACCTAATACTCCTGTGCTCGTATCTATGGATGACACTGCCGCAGCAATTGCTTTTGATTTCACCTAAAGCAGCGAGGGAAACTCAATGTCATATGGAATATCATGTAGGAAGCAAATGCTGTTCCAGTGTTGGGATAGCATTACCTGCTCAGTCAATCCCCAAGCTGTCGAAGCACCTGGGTTTGCTAGCTCTACCTTTTTCTCCCCTGGCGTTGGACCTCTTCCAACAATTTCATTATCTCCTTGGGTAACAGTTACCGCATCGACAACACGAGCAATGCCTTTCCCATCAGATTCAATACCTGGATGAGAGAAAAAAGATGATTAAACATTGTTGAGTTAATGAAGAGATGCTAAACATCGACATACTAACCAGATAAATGTTGGAGAGCAGGCGTTGGTGAGGGCAATGACCACATATCATTGATTGGATCATCTTGGACACCCCATAGTGCAGAATCAACAGCATCACCTTGATAGTAACCAGGTTCACCCCAAGGGGATAATGCAATTGGGCTAGAGCATTGTGGTTCTTCCTCGGGCGAAGCGTTCATGAAATCTTCTATCGCTGCTAGTCCATCAATGCACGAAATTCCAAACCTTTGTTCTATAAAAGATTGTAAGACATCAGACACATCTATCGACTCAGCACAAGAGGCAGTATCAACCACCATGTCCTCTCTTATGACAAGAGTGGGCTCTTTATACAATTCTTTTTGAGTATTTGAATCTTCACCTTTTAAATCTGTCTGTAGGTCAGATACTGCTTCCAAGACATCAGACACATTTATTGACTCAGCACAGGAGGCAGGATCAACCACCATGCTCTCTCTTGTCACAAAAATAGACTCACCATGCAATTCCTTCTGAATATTTGAATCTTCACCTTTTAAATCTGCTTTATCTAGGTTAGATACTGATTCCAAGACATCAGACACATCTATTGACTCAGCACAGGAGGCGGGATCAACCACCATTTTCTCACTTCTGACAAGAGTAGATTCGCTGAACAATTCTTTTTGAATATTTGAATCTTCACCTTTTAAATCTCTTTTCTCTAGGTTAGACACTGATTCCAAGACATCAGACACATCTATTGACTCAGCACAAGAGGCAGGATCAACCACCATTTTCTCACTTCTGACAAGAGTAGATTCGCTGAGCAATTCTTTTTGAATATTTGAATCTTCACCTTTTAAATATCTTTTCTCTAGGTTAGATACTGATTCCAAGACATCAGATACATCTATTGACTCAGCACAAGAGGCAGGATCAACCACCATTTTCTCACTTCTAACAAGAGTAGATTCGCTGAACAATTCTTTTTGATTATTTGAATCTTCACCTTTTAAATATCTTTTCTCTAGGTTAGATACTGATTCCAAGACATCAGACACATCTATTGACTCAGCACGAGAGGCAGGATTAACCACCGTTTTCTCACTTGTGACAAGAGTAGACTCGCTGCACAATTCATTTTGAATATTTGAATCTTTGCCTTTTAAATCTCTTTTCTCTAGGTTAGATACTGATTCCAATACATCAGACATATCTATCGACTGAGCACAAGAAGCAGGATGAACCACCATTTTCTCATTTGTGACAAGAGTAGACTCGTTGCACAATTCTTTTGGAATATTTGAATCTTCGCCTTTTAAATCTATTTTCTCTAGGTTAGATTCTGATTTCAATACATCAGACACATCTATCAAATCAGCACAAGAGGCAGGCTCAACCACCATTTTCTCCCTTGTAACGAGACTAGACTCGCTGAACAATTCTTTTTGAATATTTGAATCTTCACCACTTAGATCTGTTTTCTCTAGGTTAGGTACTGATTCTGTGGCACCTATTTCCCCGGTTGGAGTACCAGATTTTGGTGAAACAAAAGCAACTGGAGAGTGGTCAGGTATCTTAGTATCTAAAGTTTCAGGTGCTACTGATGTTGACCCCAAGTGGTCCACAGCAGGTTCCTTATTCTCACATCTCGGAGTTGGACTAGGGTATTCACGCTCAGTATCTTGGTAATCAGGAGAAGAATCAGGGAAAATCTTAGACTGAGGAGACTGATTAACCGAGGCATTTGATGCATCAGCTTCAAGAGGTTTTTGCTGAAACTTGATCTCCTCCATCTTGCATATTTCAGAAATAGAGGCGGAAGGAGCTGACTGTGGGTTGCAGATTGGAACTTTTTCTGAGTGGCTCAGCATGCCGGACGGCGAACTAGATCCTCCTCTGTCTTCAACAAAAGTTGCTGGAGCACAGCTCTTAGCCTTTTCAGAAGTAATAGAAGAATGAAGTTCATCATGAAGGCTTGGATTGGTTGTTGAACTCAAGCAAGAGCTTTCATGTTGACTTGAAGCAGTTCTGGACTCAGATGGACTCGAGGCAAGTAAAGGACTGGGGACATCTCTCCTGGTCAGCTGAGTAGGTACAGTCTGCGAGTAATCCTGCCTCGAATCCAGATCCTTTACAGAGCCTGCTTGTAAACTGCATTTAGAATCATGCTGATTTCGATGAGATTCTACATTACGAGATTCTACATTACTCTGCCCACTGCAACTTGTCTGTGTCATGGTTGGACTCCACAGACCACCCCTGCTGTGGCCATTGTTCCATTCACCAGAGCATCTTCCATGTACTCCACCATGGTGCGAGTCTGACTGTTCACATGGACTCCCAGGAGATGGAAGAGAGCCTGAATGCTTAGTTTCATACTGTACTGGACTATCCGTAATGTTCGCATCCTTTGGTGGAACTGAGCTTGTTGACAACGAAAACCTGTCATCTAAAGAGTTAACACTCTCCCTTTCTGGAGCAGAATATTTAGTAGACTGAACCGTTATTTCAGACGAATTAACCGTACTATAACCAACTGGGGATAGAGCGCTGTTCATATCCACGTTTGGGCTGTTTCTGTTTTGTCCCAGAGCCTGCCAATGTTGTTTTACTACTTGTAACTGATGCAGCCTGACCGAAATCTTTTGGTTGTTTTGAGAGCACCTCTGTCAACAACAATGATCTCTCTTCACTCTCAAAGATCAGCCATACTCTGAGATCACGTGGGAAATAAGTTGTCCATCTGGATAACTGCAAAAGAGTAAATGGGCCCTGAACATTTCCAGAAGGATCCTTGTAGTGCCAGACTTTCTCGGGCTCCATGTCACTTGATAGTGTTACCCCGGAAGATGAAAGTGATGCACCTTCACAGATCGTGCTGTTTATATTGGTGCCAGATTTTGGAATATCCGTACCAATTGTTGAATGGACATTCTTAAAGTTTCTTCCTGCTCCCAATTTGCGTATTGTGCTTTGTTTAGACAGGCTTTTGGGATGGTGGCCTGCATCAGATATTTTTTGTGCATGATTTTGCACTTTAATCGGTGAGAAGAACCCATCTGATCTTTTCCCATTTACATTTCGTTCAACTGCACGTAACCAAGAAGCAATGCTATCAAACATTAAATTTTGTTAATGCAATTCCAAGTATTGGACGGTTTTTACAATACTTCAATTCAAAAATTGCATTAGATCAATTGAAATGTTGCCGCAGTTATTTGAAAATATTGCAGTAAATAGGGCTACAATGCAATTTTTCTTGCAACAGTTATAGATAGCTACTGCAGTATACCGAATGAATTTAAGCAGGAAGCTCCTATCCATTGAATGACAGAGTAGTTGCATTCTAATATTTTATTAATTGAGTAAATACAGCACTAATATTTTAGGGAGATAACTACCAGCTTTTTTGTCATCCATTTCTTCAGCAGATTCATAATCAGGATCCATATGGGAGTCAACATGCACTTCTAGAACTTCATTTATTCTGCGAGTTCTTTCTTCGGAAGTGTTGAGAAGCTGCAGCTTTTCCACACACTCTCTAAGTGTATGATACAGTTAAGGATCACAAAATAGGAAAAATAAAGCTGCTTTAGGTCATCATGGAGGCTTGAATAAAAACAGGGTGAGCGAACAGAAGTTAGAGACCCCTATAATTCATACCTAGAAAACATGAAGATAACTAGAACAAAGCCACTCCCTCCCCCCAACCCCAAAACAAAAGATTTTCACGCAAACTGTAAATGAAATACGTACTATTTGTTAAGAAGCAAATGATTATCCATGCATGTTCAATCATCACTTCACTTTAAAACTTATTTAACATATCTGTAAATATCTGATCAGAGATAATAAAAAAGAACACCTTGAGTCTAAAGACATTTCATATCACCTAGCCAACCAAAAACATCAGCACCAGAAAAAGTAAAGGACACAAAAGTAGGAACTTGTAATAAGATCAAGGCTCAATAGGATATTCCTTTCTGCGTCCTGTTTCACTTGCACGGTCTCGAAGATGGCCAAGCCTCTGCTTTTCATTTTCCAACCACTATAAGAATTTTAAACAGTAGTAAGTCAATCAGAATATTTTGAAGAAAACAAATATTAATCAAGACAATTATACGTGTAATTTTCCTTCAGCAAGATGCCCTTACATCATTCACTCTTATAGATTGGAAGATCATGGCTTTCTCTTGAACATCACCCTAAATTGATAAAAACAAAACAAACACATATCAAGCTTACACTTATTTGAAATGCCTGGAAATCAGTTAGATTATCAGGTGTTTAATCTGATATAAAGCAGTACCACTTTTAGTCGGCTGATTAGACCACACTTCATGCTCTGCCTTAAGCGTTTGCATTCCTCCTACATGTGAATATAGATAATCCATTGAGCCAGGAAAAGAGGCAAGAAGGAAATCTAATGACGGTTCAATTAGTGGCACAATTATAATCCATTGACCCAGAACATTAAATTGGGTTTCTCACATCTAAGAAAGAATGCATATAACACGAAACCCTTCAGTTAAATGCTGAGAGCCGGAATAGTCCCACATGTCTAAAAATCTTAGCACTTAATAACACTTACAAGTAAACCCATCCTACAACAGGATATTTTTTTTTAAATGAACGTGTGTCATCATCAAGTATCCAGTGATCCAAACTAGAAGCAAAAGGAGTCAGATTAACTATCTTCACAATAGACATCACAAACTCATAAATAGGGAATGAAATTGCATATCCATTCATGTTCCAATACAGATTCTAAAAATGCTATTACAAGAGCAGCGAGAGAGAGAGAGAGAGAGAGAGAGAGAGATCCAACCTCTGTAAAATCCTGATTTGATATTGTATCCATCGTGATAATCTCCTTTTTGTTTAAATTTAATATCTCAAGTGCAAAATTTGTCGTCTTCTTCCCGACACTGTATTTTTCGGAAACCTTATGTGTCCCTACACAATAAAATATTTCTAACTAAATTAAAATTGTATAGATACTTCCTCCGTTCGTAAATAGATGTCGTTTTGCACATGGGCACAGTCTCCAACATACAACTTTAATCATTTCTTTTTGCATGTATATGTTAGTAAAACTTACGAAATAATGATATTATGGAAATATTTTTCATGAAAAATCTAATGATACTATTTCATCTTACAGATATAAAGATTTATTTATATATTACTAGTCAAAGTTAGAAAAGCTTTTTTTTGGCAAGGAAAAAGTTAGTGAAGTTTGCCTGCACGATTTCTAAAATGTCATCTATTTCCAGAGAAGGTAGTAGAAGTTCAATAATTAAATATCTTACCAACCACTTTCACTAGACGATACATATCTTGCTTCTGCCCAACACCGGAAATTTTTATCCTCACAAAACCACCAGAAATTTTGTCTGAGAATGTGGAATCATCAATAAGATCCTCCATCAAGCTACGGCGTAAGTAAATTAAATTTATATTGTGCATATCAACTGCTGCATAATCCTTGAGATTAGCCAGTTGTTCTCTTTCCATCTTTCTATGCATCTTCCTCTTCCTATCAGGACACAATTTTTCTGTCATGTCACCATATCCACTGGCATCTATTTGAGCTAAATTAGGATTAATGGCCCCTTGGCTGCCACTATTTACTGTTGGAGCATCATTTACAAGAAAGTGCATTTCCAAAAGCCTCAACATCTCAAAATGAGCAACACGAGTTTTCCTGAACAAGCCATGAAGTCTTGAATCACAGATAATTTGGCTTTTCCTCCGAGGATCACGGAGGTCATTCCTTTTTATATATTCAAGCAAAAGAGTCTGCACATCAAACTGGGAAATAAAAGATTGGTCACCATCTCTCATGTGCCCCACGAACTCCAGTAGCTCTGGTGAAGCCCATTTGGTATCGAGCGGCAAGAACGCCCCTTCACTTGGTACTTTCTTGGGTAGGCTTCTAGCATCTCTAGTTGCAATTTTGACGTTTTCTGCGGTAATGCTACAATCAGAATTTGCTTTTTGACGTTTTCGACCCCTTCTCCTAGCAGAATCAGTACGCTTTCGCTTTCCTGAGGAGCAGTCAGAACCAGCATCATCGTCATTATTAGCATCATATAGGTCATCAGATGATTCATCCTTTTCTTTCCTAGAATAAGTAATAGGAACATTCCATCGGCTCTTGGCAACAGTTAGTTCTTCCATTGTTAATGAAAGCTTCCCTTTCAGATCTAACCAATATAGCTTGAACAGGTATTCCCAACTGTTTTGATCATCAAAATCAACCTTAACCTGCAATAAACAAAACATATGAAAAAGAAAGAGTCACTTGAAGAATGTAAGCAGCCAATGAACCCCAAAAGGGAAGTGCACCACCTAGCAGTTTGGTCATGGTTGCTATCTTTCACTAAGAAAGGAGCATTATGCTGGCTGTGCATGAGATCGATGAGCACTGGCACTTAAAGTCTTTGTTTGATAGTGCTAATTTCTGCCATGAATAAGACATTTGCATTTGGGAGGGTAGTAAGATACTCGGGATGGTTACACTGTATATTGGCCAATTTGAAATTGAGTTTGGTATATTTGCTCTGAAACAAATGGTATTTTTTTTGTGTGTGGGGGAGGGGGATTGTAGTGCTAAGCAGAGCTGTTTTATGGAGCAAGGCAGGTCACGAATTACTCTTTGAAGCTTGCAGAAAAGACCGGTCCCAAAATGAAATGAAATAATTGTTTTCAGATACTATGAAATGAACAGAAAATTCTGAGATTGATCGAAGGTAATCGGTTATACCTTTGTACCACCATCATCTTTGGATTCTATTAACAATATAGTCCCAAAGCATGTGTCGCAGAAGCCCTTGGTCCCCCTGACACTGAAGAATTTACCTTGCTTGATGCATGCTTTGCAGACGGAGTATGTACAAGTATAGCACATATAGTGCACTGCCTTTTCACAGCTGCTGCATATGTGCCAACCTGATACACAAAATGTCAACAAACACATCAGTTCAGTAGGTTTACGCAAATTGCCAGGCAATTGACTTTAGGAGTTAAACAGCTAGTGCAGGCACATATTCCTTGATTTTTCTATTGCAAGGTTCTCGATACTAGCTGAATTTTAGTATACAACTATCGGTCAATTATCACCATGGTCCTCATAGGGAGGAATGCGATACAACATGACGCCATGGCATGATCAAACTAGCATGGAGAAGAAGCAGTGCAGCGGATGAGCTCACCGCAGTTCCACTTGCTGCGCGATTGGAAGAAGGCCTCGTCACGCTTGATGCACGCCGGATGGTAGACCTTAGGGCATCCCCTGCACAGAGCAACAGGGGAACACAAGCAAATTAAGCGTCTCAGCTTCCAAAACATCCATCCGCAAGGCAACTGGCACGCAACGCCTCCCTCCACACCCACCTCCGATCGCAGAGCACGAGGTCGCCCCCGTCGAAGCAGATGAAGCACACGACCTCCTCCTCATCCTCCTCCCTCCTCCTCCTCGCCGCCTTCGCCGCCGCCACCGCCGCCGCCGCCGGCTTCGCGGCGGCGAGCACCACCGCCCCGTCCCTGTTCTTCGGCGGCCTCCCCCTCTTCCTCTTCATCGGCACCGGCGCCTCCTGCTGGGCCTGGGCCGGCGCCGGCGCCGGCTGGGCTAGTACCGTCTCCCCCATGATCGATCCGAGGAACTGCGAGTCATCCATCCCCATCGCCTGAGAGGGAGGCGGTTGCGACGGCGGAGGCGGGGGAGGAGGCGGGAGGCGGAGCTCGGGAGGCCAGTCAGCCTCGGGGGCCGCGCCCTCCATAGATCAGCGCGGGGTTTAGGGTTTCGCGGCAGACGCGGTCCGGTCACCGTCGAACGTCGCGGCGGTCGTGGCGCAGGCGGGTCCAATCCGGCGTTGAGCACTCCCCGTCTCCCAAGGGGAGCGTCGCGTGTGGGGAAGGAAGAAGAGAGAAAAAGTGGGGGAGGGAGACGGGGAGCAACGGCAGCTGCCTCCTCGGGTGACGGGGTGGTGAGAATGATTCGCGCTTTGGTGAGGGGGCTTTGGGGATAAATTAAAAGCGGGGCAGTGGAAAGTAGCGGCCCGGTGGGTCCGGATGGAGAGGTGAGGTGACATATGAGGGTGCGAGTCAGCGAGGCGGGTGGTGGGGGTGGTTTCGCGGTTCGGTCCTCGGGGTTGCGGGGTTTTGCGATGCGAGGGTTGGGTGGACGGTGTTGGTTGGTTAGGTGGGTGCGGGCTAATAAAGAGGGGTGGGCGAGGACGGAGAGCGCACGCGGGTCTTGTGGGTGCCCGGTGCGGTGCGTGTCCCCCTTTTTCCTCGGCTGCATCGCACCGCACGTCTTCGCCTGCAGCCGGTCGCAGGTCCACACGGCGGTGCGGCTTTGACCCGTCTGGCGCCGGCTTGGAACTTGCAACGGAAGCGCTCTCTGGCCTCTCGTCAGGCGATTACTCCTCCTCCACTTTGCAGGCATAGCAGACTCGCAGAGGATTTATTAGTACTCCACTTTGCAGTTTACGCTACTCAGAGTATTAGATTCTAATGCGATGTTACTGTCGGGTTCACGTGTGATCTCAGACGCTGCATGTGCCTGCGGTCGCCATCGTTCATCTCAATCGACGTGGGCAAGGTAAACGCGTGGAACTAGAAGCAGTAGAAGCGTGCGTACATTTTTCTTCTCTCCCCCTCGCCTGGAGACGGAGACGTCATGCTACAGGACGTCAGATAGAGTAGATGGACGTGAAAAGAACTGGTCACCTCGAGATCTCCACTTCGCGACGCTGTCACCCTACCCTGAACCATCACGTACCATTAAGGGCGAATGAGACGGTCAGCGAAACCTTGCTTTGCCGCCGCATATGACGCCACCACCCTGACACGGCCGCCACGTAGTATCAGGGCTTATAGGCAGGGCATGGTGCGGTCAGGCCATACATAGTCGCGGAACTGGTGCGTGTGGTTCGCGACGGCGTTGCAGCTGGTGGTGCGCGCGTGCACCGATGGGCGTGCACAGGCCGCGGCGCCATGTCCACGGCAGCACACCAGAGAAAACCAAAATCAGACTCGCGTTAAGCAGCAATCAGTGACTACTGGATGGCTAGTGTACTCAGATCCCAGTTCTGTTTATTGTATGTCTCGGTGAGGCGAACTTTTTTCGGTCATATGTGATATTAATGGCAAGATACACATGACGATTTTATTAGATCCGTCATTTTTCCCACACGCACTACAGCTGTATGTCGCACGTAGATGTTGCGTACGCTACCTTAGCTCACATCAATGCGTTCGCAGATGCACAGCGACACACTAAATCCCCTGGACCCATCGACACAGTGATTCGTGCACTGAGAGCAACAAATCACCCCTCGGACCAAATCCCAGCCATCCGCCCTTTCTCAATTTTGGCGGTCATGGTCACTCTTATCTCTTTTTGACCGCGCAAGTAGAATTGTCGTGCTCTCATCGTCCTTACCGTGTAAGTCTCACCCTCCCTCCCATCCTCGCTTAACCAGAATGTGAGTGACTTCCTGAGCATCATCGTGAGCACCTCACTTTTGACGGTGTGGCCAGAAGCCTCCTCTAGACGCACCCCCATGTCAGAAAGGATCGCCGTCACCCACAACGTCTCTCCACCGAAGGAATCGGACTGAGGCGCCGTGAATCGACCGATCCACGGTCGTCTTCTTTCTTTCTGGCGGATCATTATTGCCAGCCTCGTCGAGCTTCTCCGGTGAGCCCCAGTCGTTTTCTTGCGGTCACATCTCTCTCTGGCATCCCACTAACCATTTTCCGCCTCTTGATTGAAGTGCGGAACGCTCAAAGCATCACTGCCGCGGAGCTCTGCTCCATTGTCCGTCAATGCCATTGCAGCCGAGCTTCCTGAGCTCATTCGGTCACCCTGAGCCCTCCGTCAAGCTTCTAGTGAGCTCCTACGCCTTTTACACGCTTCCACGAGCATATGTGTGTCCTCATTGGGCTTTCTAGATGAGCACTGCCGTGTTGAGCCGATAGTAACCCTACGGCCTCGCACCACCACGGCCGCACGCGATGTGGTGCCAGGAATCGAACGCGCGCATGCATTGGTCCTGGAACATATCGCAGCGTGTGCGTCCACGAGCTCGTCGGCGTTCAGTCACCGGCAGAATCGCTGATCAGCGGCACCTAGCAGTGAGAATGGTTAAGCGGTTAACCGTTAGGGTTAAACCCTAATATGTCACTGAAACATAGGCCCCGCCGATTAAATAAAACAAACTAGTAAGTTAACCCTTGGTATCACTAACATGTGGACCCAACCCTTTACACATGTGCTAAATTAAGTGACTTTAAATCATTGACATGTGGGTCCAGTGGCCATTTTGACCGATCAAAGATGACCTGGTCTCCTCTGACCCCTTGGCCTACCTGTCATTTTGCTGTGGCTGACCAAATAGAGAATATGAAAATAATAACATCAAGTCCTCACCTAGGCATGAATGTCCACAAACAGAAAGTCCTGGTAAAGGGATGGAAGCAAAAGGGGCGCTACACGTGCTTGGAAAGAATCGACGCAATGAAGACATCGTGAAAATTTTGAGACACAGCTAACAAAAGCTAAGCGAAACGTTCCAAGAGACAATCATGCCATAATCAAAAATAAACTAGAAAATGAATATGGTAGGCAGCAAGTCTCACACCTGCGGAACGAGCCGGAGCCATCCGCGACCTCGGGAGCTCCCTCTGGCTCAGGGTCACCAGAGCCACCAGAAACCACCTCGGTGTCAACAGTGCATTGAGCACGCTAGAGAGCATCAATGTACCGGGTACCCGCACTACGCCTATCCCACGCTCCTATCACAAAAGCCTCAGGCTCGATGGTAATCTCATCATCGATCACGGGAAGGTCTGCAAGCTTAGGAGGCATATAGCCCTCCTCAAAGAAGTCACCAAAGAACTCATGCCCCTTCTTGAACAAGCAGGGGAGCATCAGCTCTGAAGAGGCCTAAGCACAGGTCCTAGTGTATCCGAGAAAGGCCCTGCACGCAGCCCGACAAGAAGAAGTCATCCAGCTCAGCTGTAGCTCAACCATGCCCTCGGCCTCACCATCGTCAAAGCAGTTGACCTCGATGTTCAACGTCTCGCCATGTTGTGCACATCCCAGCATAGCGAGTGCACCAGGGAAGCAGTACGCCTCTCACGCTTCTCTAGGGCACAGATGGAGGCACAGAGAGAGAGGAAACCTTCTTTCCCGAAGCGGGTAGCTACTCAAGGAGTGATGTGACCTTGTTAGTTGCCTCCTTTGTCTTCACCTTCTCCTCAACGAGACAAGACTTGAGCTCCTGCGCATGTTCAACACGTTGGACAAGTGCTTGACGGCAAACAGACCCTAATGGCAAAAAACACAGGAGAGAGTCAGCGTCCATAGAGACACCAAAAAACAATGAGCAGGAAATCGGAAGTGTTTTACCTTGATTAAGGCAGAGCATGAAGCAGAGTAAACCCGGTCGACGAACAACCCAGTGAACAAGGTAGCCGAGTCCACAACAAAAAGCTGGCTCACCGCATCGAGAAAGAAGCTTGCCTCGGCCTTAGAGTCAATGAAGTGAGAAGGGGCAAGCCGGTGGGCAGCATGCAAAGGGCTCGAAGCAACGAAAGGCTGGATATCCGCACCCGCGGTGGCGGAGGAAGTGCAATGTGAGTCCTTGAAGAAACCGTCTTGGCCTCCTTGCCCGTAGCAACGATAGGTTCCACGGGGGGCATTCGGCGCGTCACATGCCGCCGGAGTGGTAGCAGTAGCTGAAGCGCCCTGTATTCCGTGGCTTGATGACAATGACATCCCGAGAAGAGGATAAGTGAAGCGTCGAAGGGCGAGGTAGGGAGCACAATGATCCCTTCCCACATCTGGGGCAAGAAAGTGGGGAGTCAACGGGTGCCTCGTCGAAGTTGTCCTCCCTCCCTCGTCGCTGGCAGCGCCTTGGTCGTCGCTGCTGCCAGATCACTCATCACGTGAGTCTGGGTCCTCTCTCTCATCCTCTGAGGTCATCCGGTACAGCGAGCTCGTCAACATGGCAGGGTCGGACCAAACCGAGCGTCCTGAACTCCCCTCCCCCTTGGCCCGCATGGGTTTTCCGGCACCAAAACGACAAAGCTCCTTGACACAACCCTCTTCGGTGGGCGAATAAGGTGCCCAGATTGCCATTTGGAAGCACCTTGGAGGAGGAAGAGGCCAGGGACATGCACAAGCCAAACCCTAAACGTAGGAGCACCTCCAGCAAGTAGGCCCAATTGATGAAATCGAAGCCTTCGAGATGTCAAGTTTGAGGAACAGGTTGGCCATCTTCGCTTTGTGAAGCTCTTTGATAATGTTTTGCACCTATACGACGTTGTCGTGAATGCACCGCTCTTGCACAAAGACGCTTTGGTTAAGCGATACCAAAAGGGAAAACATAAGGGCCAATCTATTGGCGAGAAGCTTTAGGGGGTGTTTGGTTGGACTTTTCAGCAGCTTTTCACTGAAAAAAGCTGCAGCCCAACCAAACGGCTAGCTTTTCAGTAACTTTTGTCAACGGCAGTTGTGGGCTTTGCAGTGCAAATTCAGCTGTTTAAAAAAGCTGTCTTCTACCAGCTTTTTACAATGTGCTGAAACTTCAGCGCTCATTTTCTAAAATGTTATAGATGATTTGGATCAAACAAAAACCATATGTTCACTTTCCCACAGCTATGGTAACTTTTTCAGACAGCCAGCCAATAGCAACTTTATCAACAGACACAGCCCAACCAAATAGGCCCTTAAGAAGATCTTTGACATGCTATGGATGAGGTTAATCAGCCTGAAGTCCCTCATCCCTAGCGTGTCGACCCTTTTACATAGCAGGATAATGTGTGTGGAGTTACTAAGGCCGCACACTCCCTTCTTCAGTTAGCAAGATGTGAAATGACCACCACCACGTCAACTTGGGGCCCGTTTGGTTGGGTTGTGGTTGTTAACAAAGCTGTTGTCGGCTGGCTGTCTAGAAAAGCTGTGGGAAAGTGAACATATAACTTTTGATTGATCAAAATCATCTACAACATTTTAGAAAATGAGCACTAAAGATTCAACACATTGCAAAAAGCTGACAGAAGACAACTTTTCAAAATAGCTGAATTTACATTGCAAAACCCACAACTATCATTGGCAAAAGCTGGCCGTTTAGTTGGGTAGCTTTTTCTAGTGAAAAGCTGTTGAAAAACCCAACCAAACACCCTCTTGATATTATCCACTCTTGTAGTTCGGACTCCTATCCGATGTTCAAAATCACATGACGGCCGAGGTCTTAACTGCAGAAATTTTGAGATAAGAGGAATCAAACTGCCGTGGCTTCTTTTTTTTCCGTGTTCTTTCCTTGTTCTCGCGATTGGTTCCATTCGAGGGGGTGTAGGAAATAACCGTGGAGACGGCCGATGGGTCTGGCCGCCCCGTAGTAAAATGACGGATCACTTCAAATTATTATATTACTATTACCCCATTGAACACTGGAACGGAAGAATAGACAATGCTTCTAGTCCAAAGACCATAGGAGATATGCAACCCACACCAAGCACAGAACAAAGCCTATCAATTTCTTTCCCTATTTCAACCTTATTGGTACAATAGTAATGCAATGCGCATCATGGCAACTTTACAATCGGCTTGGTGGAAAACCTAGCACATTATATAAACACACAAAACTACTAATATTCACCACCAGACCTAGGGCAATGCGAGTATACAGATGTGGGGAAACGGAGATGCTAATGAGAAACAATCAAAGATTACACGCTGTGGCAAGGCATCTGCTCGATGCAGGGGCATTACAACGGCCCAAAAGAATATATTGCTTTCCCGGTGAAGAATCAAGCTGAAGGCAACTCCGCCAGCCCCTGCGTCATTGATCTTCAACCACGCATCGTCTTGGCAGCAAGATGCTTGTGGCGATGTTAGATCCTCAGATAAAACAACTGTCACTTACGTCGAGATACTATTGTTTCGAAACATTTTCATTTCATAGCAACCCAGCTAGCATGGCACCAGGGTCGTTAGATGTGGCAGGTGATGCTGGAACCAACAGTGGCTGCTGCACATGAACGGGAGGCCAGGCTGCTCGAGTCGCTGGGACGTCAACTAAATGTTCCTTGATGAACTCTTTCAACCTGTTGGGAAAATTATCAGATAAACGTTTGTTTTCCTGGTAGTCATAAACCACAAGTTACGGTAGATATAAAGGAGAAAACTGTACTCGGATGTCAAATATTGATCTCCTGATGCAACTGTTAGCCGGAGTTGAGTTCTGTCTTGAGGATCTGTTTCAACTCTGACCTGCAAAATGGTCATGAAAATTGGCAGAAAGGTAGCAGCCATCCAGTTAGAAAACTACAAGTGTAACTAAAAGGAAAAAAATCGTAATTATGACAGAACTACACGTGTGCAAAGTATGGATGTAACAGAAGATGACCGTAAATACTATAATGGGACAACAGATAAAAAGGACATCTGAGAATTGAGACTGGTATTTACTGGACTGGAGATCATTTTGCTAGACTTACATAAATCACTAGCACAATGCCCGTGGGTTGCTACGGATTAAAAAACATACTATATATTTAAAAAGATTTTATTACTATTTGTGCAAGAGCATATCATTCATACCCGCTCTCATCCTAACCATTCGTGCTAGATCCAAAGGTGGTGTGGCCCAAAGGTGAATGGATCACCACCACCAATTGACATCTTTATAGGAAAGAGACACTGAGGTCTAAGGCACTAATATTTTGTCAAGGAATGGCCACTATTGAAACTTTCTCCTAGCTACGGTTCAATGTCTTTACTATCTATAAAATTTGAGTTGGTAGCTATGGTGATGGTGGTGTCACACCCTCCTCTAATCAACTTTCAACTCTCAACAAACTCTGCTAAACAGACTCCAATCTTTACGTAACTCTCAACAAACTCTGTTAAACATACTCCAATCTTTACGTTCTGAGTTAGTTTTTTACTCTGCTGAAATTTATTATCTTACTAAACAACAGAATCCAATCTTTACGTTCTGAGTTAGCTGGCTTGCTGGTGCTGTTCCTTCCCCCACACATGTGCGTAAATTTTGTCATATGTGTGCATGTGTGTTGTACGAGCACTCTACTATTAGATTGTTGTAAGGCAAAGCAGTATATTTTGTTATAGACTTATGGTTTGATCAGAACATGAGATGTTATTATACTATTTGAGGTTCCGTTGCAACGCACGGATACCCTGCTAGTGTATAGTAAAAACCGAGTGTAACATTTACCTGGCTAGTGGCCAGTACAATTTCGTTGGAGACTCGGTGAAGCAAGTGTGCATTAGTATACTGGCTTATACATTACGCTAGCCAGTACGAGAGATGCACAGCATCACCAGTAGAAAAAGAGGCTACAAGGACCGCGAAGACACAATGCTCGGTTCACACTATCCTGGGATCAGATGGGCAATATACTATTTTAAATTTTTCTTTGTCTTCTATTCGGCAGGTGGAAATGGATCTTGAAGAAAAATGGCTAGGCCTGTACTGGTTTGTGCAATGGATTGGGCTTAGCTTAAATCTAACCCAATAGTGCTAGTCAGGTACAAAGTGAGTCCAACACAAAAAATAGGAAATTTCATCACGTGTTTGGTTGAGTTAGTAACATATGTTGTAGATAATGGCATGATGCCAGAATAGCTCAGGAAACAAGGCATGATGCCAGAATAGCTCAGGAAACAACTGTTAGACAAACTAGTTGGATTCAACAACAGCATTATTTCTTCAAACCAGGATTTCCCAAAACAACAATTCAAAGGAAAGTTCACCAACATACTTACCAGACAAAGCATGGCACGGGTTGTTTCGGAAAAGAATGTAGCACATGCCACCATATTGTTCGGATTGTTATCCTAAAAATATCAAGAAGTTCAATAATTTGAAATAAAAAGGCTCAAAATGTGGAGAGAAATCACATAACATACAAGTCCAGGTGTAACTGCCAGGTGAAGACTCATCAGAATACTAGCAATGTCAGGAAGAGGAAATGGTTTGACGCCTTTAACCTGTTTGTTCACATAAAAAGATGTTATTCACTAGACAGACTGATCCAATAACTACTTAAACCAGTAATGCTGATGAACACATTTTCGTTTCTTCACTGCATAGAACACATACTCCTTTGCAGTTCACTAATCCTCCATAACACAAGCGAGTACTTACCACTTCTTGAACCTTCAGTGATTGAAAAGTCAATGCTTTCCACTGCGGGAAGAATTCTTCAGGGGAAAGAGTTATAGGTTGTAAGAATTTATGCAGTACAACAGGGAGTTGAAGTTTAGCATTCACCTGGATAAGCAAAGAAAAGACACTACTGTTACGTTATGAGAAAAGAAGTGAATATCTGAACTCTTAGAAAAACATGATGACATAGGACAATCACCAGTGCAGTTCCAAATTTATATGAGAAATCAAGAACGGCAACATCTCTACTCGCGCGAAGATTCACAACCTCGAGTGGAATTTGCACCTAGGGAACATGACAAAACGAAGATCGAATGAAATTAGGAAAAAGAAAACATGGAAAATGTGAAAGCATTATACTGCATAGCTTGGTACCTGTGCTCTAGGAGGAATAGTATCAGGAACTGACGAGAGTTCCACTTTAAAATGGCTAGGAGGCAAAATCAGAGCCCGCATTGACACAAGAGGTGAAGTGTTTTTGTTCCCCAGGAAAAGAACAAGGCGACCATGATGGGCACGCCACTCTGCTTTCAAACCAATCTAGAGATAGGTCCCAGGAGGTGGGGAAAAAACATGCAAGGTTAACAGAAGGCAGGTAACAAATGCTTAAGGGAAGAAAAATACAATTATTGGTGATGCAGGCTATCAACGTCCACAAACCTGAATGTGAGGATCCTCATACAGTACTCCACTATCTTTCTTGCACAATGCAAAAAATTTCTCCGCAAGATTGACAATTGGCTGTATAAAAGCAGAGTTGGTCAACAGAAGACAACATCCAACCCCACATAAAAAATAATAATTGCCAGCATGGTATATTCTGCTTATATCGCCACTCAATAGTGAGCGTACAGCTATACAGTAGTTCTAGATAAGGTCTAATACTATGAGAAAGTACAGTAGTACCTGAACAGAGTTGGACTGATCCTCAAGAGTAGCTAGTGCCAGGTCACCTACCGGACTTTGATCGGACTCCAATCCTTGAACAGGATTTTGCTCTACAGCAGCAGGAGGACCCTCTATTGCAAGAGGACCCAAGAGGTCTGCAAGGAGATCTGCTTGAGAAGCAGGATGAGATGCAGGAGGCTCAACTTTATTCTCAATATTGGTCTCAGTAACGTCCTCGACTTTGCTCTCAACTTCAAGAGGAGCACCATTTTCTTTGGCAGCTTCTACCGGTGTTTCTTCATGACTAACATGGCTCTCCTGAACATCATAAATATTAATTAAATCAAACTCATGAATTATGTCGGATATATTTCACAGGTGAGAAGAAGGTCGCACTTCGGCAATATTTTGATTTGGCATCTTCACAAGAGTGAGATGATTAGCAGCTGGCGCTGATCCATTTACAGGGGGTTGACCAGATACAACAAGAGCGCTGGATGTTTGTTGCTGACTTCGCAGTTTTATTGCACTCTGCTCTGCTGTGTCGACTTCAGCATCTTCAGCCTTTTTCAACAGAGCAGACTAGATTTGACAAGTAAATACATAGTTAAAATGAATCTTTCTTAATAGAATAAAATAATTCAACAAAAGTAAGCAATCCAGTAAATGTGAAAAATAAAACTAACAGGTAAACAGGATACATAAGCCCAGTTCTTTCAGCTTCTAGAGCAGCTTCTAGGTGGAAAAAAGCCCCAGCTGAAAAGAACTGAAAAATTCTGGTGCTTCTCTGGGCAGCCCATCACCCCTTCCTCGTTGGTGGAAATAAGCAGCACGAGACCAGCTTCCCGAGCTTCTCCTCCTCTCTCACTTACCACCCGCGCCTCCCTGCTCTCCCTCCCGCGCCTCCCCGCCTCGCCGCCCTCCTCCCCGCCTCGCCGCCCTCTTCCCCGCGCCTCCCCGCGCCGCCGCCCTCTTCCCCCCGCCGCGCCGCCCTCTTACCCGCGCCTCCCCGCGCCGCCGCCGCACTCCCTCCACCCCACCGAGCTCCCTCCGCCGCCGAGCTCCCTCCAACCGACGCCGCCGCAGGGCTCCCTCCACCCCCGCTCCGCCCCTCTGCTCCGCCTCCGGCCCCCCTGCTCTGCCTCCGGCCCCCCTCTACTCCGATGCCCCGACCTGCTCCGCCCCTCTGCTCCGCCTCCGGCCACCCTGCTCTGCCTCCGGCCCCCCTGGTTGTGTAATTCTCCAGAAGCCGAAAGAACTCGAGCTCAGTTTGTGAGGGCTTCTCCCCACATCAGCTCATTTGGATAGAGAAGCTAGAAACCGTTTCTGGAGAAGCTCAAGCTCAAAAGAACTGGGCCATAGTTACCTCACGTTCAGGAAATTTTGGCATTTCGGCCAACACATCGGCCAAAGCAGCACCTTTTCTGCTTAGTTCAAAATATTCAACTGCTCTCTGCTGTATTTCGACGTCGATATAACTCTCATGCCTGAAATATAATGTAAGGGTAAAAAATCCTTTAACACGTACAAAAGTTGGCATATCATCAAAGCAGGAAGAGTCAATTGGTACTTTTTAAATATTGCCAGGATTTGTTGCTGCAGTCCCACATCAGGGGGTTGAGTGTGCATCAGTATCTTGGCATAGGTTGAGAGAAGAATGGCAACAGTACTTGTCCTGATGAAAAAAATCATGGGATGTATATTACTGTTTTACAACACGACAGAAAAAGACACTGTAGTTACTCAAAGAGGTGCTTTACAACTTACGATACTGTTGGAAGCCTATCATTTACAATCGCAAACAATTCCTTAGGGCTACAACCAGGTCTTCGGGACAAAAGATGGCCATACTCCCCAAGAAGGTAAGCACTTACCTGTATTGGTAGGAAAGAAGGACAATGTAAAATAAGTAAAGCAAAACCCAAACAAATGAAAGGTAGAACAAAAGGTCCAAGTTTAATCAAGGCAAGGATAAAGGTATAGTCTGAGTATTTATGAGCACACTGTACTGCTAGTGAAAACATGAGGTTAATAGCAGGTCCTGCTACAAATTAAAATTACCTAGCAGTCCTGAAAAATCAGCATCCATGGTATTAATTTAATACAACAAGTTCAGGTGATGAAAAATACCTTAACCATTGTCTCATGCAAAGCAGGCTTGTCAAGGTATTCTCTTGCCTTTGCTGCAGCATATGGCTGACAAAATGACAAGTTGAACATCAGGTTCATCAAACAGAATGAGAAGAGTCTGCATGATTTGAACTAGAAATATGCAAGAACCTGCAGATCTTCATTGTTGGTGACAAATTGGACCACTCGATACCATATATCATCACTTACAAAATCTCCAGCTTTGTCTATCAACTGAAGTATAACATCAACATACCTATAGAAACAAAAGTTAGATCTGGCCAAAACTTTTCAAGGACTTGAAGTCACAGAAATCAAATCCACATAAAACTAGTGTACGGTCCTCTACAATTATTACCCTACACAAGTGCAGGAACCTGATAAAGAAATATCAGGTTTGTAACTCAGTCACTGTCAAACCATTTAGGTGAACAATGGGCTATGGATGTAAACAAATATGTGCAAGACATTCAAGTTCAATACCACACAGCAAAAAATGGGCTGATCATAAAAATCTTTACCATGAAAGATCAGGAGCAAACTTCTCCGCGAGAATGGCTGCCTTTAGAGCCAGCTCTTCTCGCATTGCAAATTCAGCTGTGTTAAGATACTGTGTAAAAAGCTAATAGTTAGTATTATGAACACCACAGCAAGCATTAACAGGTGCTATGACTGATAACAAGCCCACAATGTACTTTACAGTTTCTTTTCATTTGCAACCATTATCACAACATTAGTTACCTGCAATAACTCCTCGACAATTTCCTTTGCATTTGTAACGTCACACATGCCATATAGCAAATCAAGAGCACGCCTTCTAATGCTGCATGACAGTAAACACATAATATAAAGTATGCAACAAACCAAAGAAGTGAAAGTAAACATTTCTAAAATACTGAATTCATAAAAAACTGACTTATGAGTTATGATATGGCCATAATATCTAAATCCACATGTCATCCTTTATTAGTGAACATACTAGATTTGAGCCTTTCAACACTAACCCTTCTTATACCCTAAATGATTATCGTCAGTTATTTAAGTCATGCAGGGAACGTTCGTCGCATGAAACATATGTTCAGGTCTTAAAGAAGTGCTTGTAACGTCCCCCTCCATGCACTGGATCTGATCTGATCCGAAGGCTTCATCCAAACTTTTGTTTACCTATCCTATGCAGCCCATATAAATATACCTGTGCTCTTTATGTTAACTACTCTGTCATGCTGGACCTTAACACATCCGTCATGCTGGACCTTAGCATTTTGTACTTCATCCAAGCTACTCCCAACTCCCTAGTACTAGAGATTGTCCCAGAATTTTTGTGACTCAAACCAATGTTTTTAGTGCATAAAATTGATGCTTTTAATAGGAAATATCTAACAGCACTTGGTTGTTTTTAAGAAACTTTTTTCAATGTAGTCAAATTCTAGGTCCACCGTCCACCACGTCGTGGCGTACCTATTAGGAAGGATGGAAAACAAAACATAATAATACTACCTCTGTTCGGAAATAGGTGACATTTTAGAAAGCATGCAGTCAAACTTTTCTAACTTTGACTACTAATAGGTTCAAAGCTATTTAGATTGGTGAGGTGTAAGTAGTATCATTAGATTGTTCATGAAAATTATTTTTGAAATATAATTTTTTGCTAACATATACATATAAAAATTAACGATCAAAGATGCATATTGGAGACTGCGTCAATGTCTAAAACGACAGCTATTTGTGAATGCAGGGAGTATTAAATAACAATTATCAAGACAAGGTACTCAATTATCTCTAGAAGTAAAAAAAATAATCAATTATTGAATTAAATATATTTAAATGGTTCATTTGTAGCAAAAAGAGTTAAGTTCGTGTGGCCATATAGATGCCTCGAACATTCCAAATAGCAAGCTTAAGTTAAAGTGTGGTTTGACAGGTTTAACTCCTTTGTAATGTCTATGCAACCACAGATACTGGAAAGGCCTCAGATACCTGATATCTGGATCCTTCAAAGACGTAATGATCTGAGCCTGGTGCCTTTTAATTATATCCTGTACGTCTGTTACTAACAGCATCCTACTCATGTTTTCCTGTGAAGATGAATAAAATGTTGTTACATTATGGTCAAATTTCCACTTATACGGCTTGATTTGAATGCAGCACTGGGAAACACATGGCATAAATTGCAAGGAAACACACTTAGCAACTTACCAGACCAAGATACCTAATATTTGGTTCCCGGACTGCAATAAACTTGCCAAGAAGAGCCACACATTGGGACATCATCTCCTTTTCAGCATCAAGATGCATACCTGTAATTAGGAGAAGTAATGCATGACAACTTTTACTAAGCAAAAGAAACACAGAACTATCAAATCGCACTCAATTGTTGAAACATAGGAGCCTACGAAGATTTTTAAAAATATGAACATAAAGTGATGCGAGAGGAAAGGTTAAGACAAATTGCTAGAAAAATAAATAAATACTCCCTCTGTCCAGGTACATAAGGCGTATTTTGATTGGTTAAGATAAGGTTTTGACCAACAATTACTCCATTAATATGTGGTTTATGTGATAAAAAATCACAATCATAGTACTTTTGGATACGAATCTAATGACATCAGTTTTGTTACATAAATTACATACTAATAGTGTAATTGTTGGTCAAAATATTGTCTTAACCAATCAAAATACGCCTATCCGGATGGAGGGGGTAGTAGCCATCCAAAACTCAGTACAAACCCACCAGAGCAAGGGCTTCAAAAAGAACAGCATGTGATGCATTGTTCTTGTTGACGTTTTTAACAACATCAGTACCCATCAGAATCCGCTGTAACACCTACATAATGGCAAGAACCATTATAATTCATGAATTATTTGTATATGTGGAGTACAATAGTCAAAATAGTTGTACCTCAAACAAAGCTCGCCTTGCACTGGGATCTTCAATAGTTGGGAAGTATTGAAGTGCTCTCATCGTCTTAACCTGCAATAATAAAATTTAACTTTAAAAACAGTTGAATGTGCAGAAATTTTGCATCCAATATGCGCAGCACATAAGTAGACGATGCATGTGAAATAATTCAATTTTAAGTATTTCTTTATGATGCCTTCTGCCAAGGCCACATGCATTGTGTAAAACTAACATTCAGAACAATGGTTTTTCTTCCCACTAAATGACACAAGAATTATATGTTCCAACCTATAGCAACTCCACCGGCTTTGAGTTTTAAAAAATCATATGATTCTGTTGCTTACTTTTTATTCACATCACAGACTGTAATATGTATTTCTGATTTGTAAACTTGTGAAAACCAACTTAGCATTGGAACTTGCCTTAGCTACACCCCGAGTAGATTCTTCATAGTTCACATCACATTTGCATATTGTAAGTCCAGAGACTGGAAGGTTTATGGTAACAATAATAAAACTAAACACCTGACTAATTATGTATTTTGTGTTTTTGTCAAGCACAACAGAAGCTAACAGACATAGATGCCCTGAATCACAATGATGCAATTAAATCAGGCATGCAATATTTGCAACAGCAGCTGGAAAATAATTACAAAATTCATGAATATACGTTCACAGTTAAAGGAGAACGAGACATCAACAGATCATGATCAGATAAATTTAGCTTTAACCAAGCTAGATGAAAGGAAAGAAAAACACCTGAAGCCAAGGAGATGGAATTCCATAGTAGGTGTATTCTTGTGGAATATCTTGGTTTCTTGCCATCCTCTCCAATATTCTTACACACTTTGGAAGGCAATTCCAGTATGCTTCGGCATTATTAGATACTAGTGAAACAAAAAGGCTCATGCAAGATGTCAGCACACCTAGATCACGCTCATCTAGAAGTTGTGCCATCCGATCGGACCTGATTATATGAAATGTAATTAGCTATGTCATTACATGGATTGGGTAATAAAACTTTATATTCTGCTATGTTAGTACCAGCCATCGATATTCACAACATCAGGATTCTTCCTATAAAGTCGCAGAAGGCACAGAGCAGCCTTCTTTCTGACTACAGGCCGGCAGCTACTTGAAATCTGGTGAGTCAGGTGTTTCATTAGTCCTATCACTCAAACGACAAATAAAGGAAAAGATGACCAAAATAGCGTTCACTTACAAGAAGTTTCTGGACATCTGGGGCCAATGACTCGGAAAATTCTTTCCCGCCAATATTACCTACCTGAAACAGATTTAGTTAAAAAAAAACACATATAGAACAGTTGGTGTGATGTTTTCTATTCCATTCCTAAAATAATTATGAGTAACGAAAAAAAAATTCCCGCCAATATTACCTACCTGAAACAGATTTAGTTAAAAAATGACATATAGAACAGTTGGTGTGATGTTTTATATTCCATTCCTAAATTAATTATGAGTAACGATCTACAATAATAGAAGCCATTAAATAACAAACAAAGCCTAAAATAAAGTAAAAGGCCTTGGCATAATGCTCAGAAAGTTTGTATTTGCTTTCAGGTTTTGGTTGCTTATTTTCCTTAAGAATGCATCTTGATGTCGTTATGCATCACAATATCCTTTTCTGGTAAGACGAGATATATTTTCCAAATGAAATGTATTCAATATTTAGAAAAGGATACTTATTAGTATACTGGATTAGATATACTCAAAAAAATATACTGTAACAGATTTTTTTCTAAATAGAACATCTTCAGAATTCAGACAAATCAGCAGAAGATACAGAATAAAAGGGTAAAACAGAATGGCGTACCATCGTCAATGCTAAGCACTGGTAAGTCTCGTTTCGTCCTATTATGTCATTTCGTACTGTATTTATAACCATTCTTAGGAAATCATTGTTCTCGTTCAGTAAGCAAGATGTCACAATGTACCCAACCTGCAGCATGGTCAAAGGGTAGCAATTAGGAAAGAAGCACATATGATTGACTTGACAACTTTAGACCAAATGTAGGTATACTGTTATTGGAAAAGGATGTGATAATTAAGGATTTCAAAGATGTGGCTTTCACCTGTTTCTCGGGATACTTTGGTGCGGATATCAAAGAAACAGTTTTCCATATGCCCAAAGTCAACATCATAACCCAGCATATGTATGTAAAGCATTTTCCATACATACTTTTTCTTCTCATATGGCGATAACCCCTGCAAGATGAAATATCATGGTACTTTTTAGTAAGGTTAAAATTTTCTGTCAATGATTAAGGATTGTTAGTCATCTTAAGGGTTGCAATTGAATGCTTAACAAAATTACTCCAAGGAAAGCAGAACGCCCTTGAAGGAAACAGTTACATTTGGTATTTGTCACTAGTTTAGTAGTTTAACATAATTACACATTATGGTCCATATAACTGTTGACGTATCGAGGATAAATGTGAACACTGGCACAACAGGAATAACATGTTTTTGTGCATTCCTTAAACTCTTTTATATTTATATATATACATACTAGGGGCCTTACATCTTGTTTTCCCTCAACAAAAGAAAAAGGAAAAAAAAGATTGTACATTTCAAGACACAGGTAAATGGGCTCACGTGAAGTAAGACGGTGTATCCAAATATGGCAGATTTTTATTTAATCCAACTCTACAGAGCACCTTGATGCGCAGCCATGCATACAGGCATATGGTCATCGACTGGTGCTGCAGCGGTTTCATATGTCAAACAATGTGTCTTTGTCAGGAAACATTTAACTCATACACCATGGTGTAGAGCTTTACTTTGTTCTTTTAGAGCCAGCATTCATATTTTATACTCCCTTTGTTACTAAATAAATGTCTTCGCATGCAAGCATCAAACCTCTAAAATTCTGATCACTAATATACATAACAGTATTTTGGTTGGCAGCATGAAAACTGTATTAGTAGATTGGTGATCAAAGTACTTCCATAATAGTTGTTTTTAACATTTATCTAGAAAAACCATAGTGAGTAAGGGAGGCCATGTAATTGTCTAAAATGGCATGTGATAACTAATAGAGGGGATAGAATGTAGTTTCACAACAATATTTTCATAATTTTGACTTCAGAAATTATCCAAGCTAGTCCAGCATACAGAACTGAAAGGTAGTCAAAAGATTAGCTCGTAGCATCCCACAACCCAACAGCGCACAGCTAGCCTCCTCAGGCCCACTATCCTAAGGGAATACCAACCTTGCATTCGCAACTCCCTTTGATAATTGTACAGATGTAAAGTGTTAGCAGCTGATCACGACTCAAACCAAGGCCATTCAGCTTCACATAGCTCTGCCCAAACAGCTCAATCCCAACCCCAAACTACTCGAAGCAATCAGAATCAAAACAGTTCATTACGACTGTTCCAGAATTACATCTAACATTGCACTTGCAGCCTACCCACACCGAACATAGTTCAACAAAGTATCAGGCTATCATCCATCAACCATTTCGAAACTACGACGGGTCAACACAATTCACAGCCCAAACTAGCGAACCCACCTCAAACCCACTACCAATTTATGGCCACCGCAACTCCCTAATTCTCGTCAAGCGGGTCAATTCGAGCGAAATCCCAAGCAAAGCACGCATGAATTCCGCAAATGCGTTCCACCTAGATCACGAAATGGAGGGGAGGAGAAGAGGGATGAGAGTGACCTTCTCGTTTTTGAAGCGAGTGCGGATGTTGCCGAGCTCCTTGTCAACGCGGAGGCGCTCCTGCTCCTTGTTATGGCAGTTGCGTATGTCGCTGATGAGACTGACAGCCCCCGCATCCCCGAAAGCGCCATCCCCTCCTCTGGCCGCCGCCGCCGCCGCTTCTAGAGAGACCCCAGATCTGCGTGCCGCGGCGCGAGATCTGGCCGCCCCCCACGTTTGCGCGGATCGGAGGAGCAAAACCGTACCTGCGGCCGGCGACGGGATGGGATCAGCGAACGGAGGAGACGGCGCGGCGAGGAGGGGTTTTGATTTGGTCGCGTTTGGCGAGGTGTGTCTGATCTGTCTCGGCGCTGGATTGGGGCGCTTTTTCGCTGGTTTCTGGAAGGTTTCCTTCTCCTATGTCTCCAGTCCAGTTTCCACCGAGGAAAACAAAGAAAAAAATGGCTTGGCTGGTCGGGTTGAAAATTTTAAATTTTTTGGCCTGTGGGAGATTTTGGAGTTGACCTTCAGTTCTGCTTGCTGGTTAGCGGCAGCATCTGGGCCTCCAGGGACTTTTTCGATTTCAAATTTTTAGGAGTTTGTGCTCATTTCTGTGAGTTTTCTGCCTTACATGTTTGATTTTCTCAAGCAAGAAATGGACGATGAAAATTCTTCCTTGTCGTAGAAATCTTTGTTTAGCCCATGCATTGTATATGTCCAAACTAGACTAAAAAAATATCGGTAGGTTTCACTAAAACAAGTGGCTAATCATCCAACGCTTCTCCATCCAGCCATCCAGGCTAGGGCTGGAAACGAGCCTCGCGGCTCGGCTCGTCCTGGCTCGAGAAAATTACGAGCCGAGCCCGAGCCGGCTCACCAGATTCTACGAGCTGGGGAAGAGGCTCGGCTCGAGTTTTCACCGAGTCCGAGCCGGCTCGTAATGGCTCGCGAGCTGGCCTAGCCTAACTTAAACTGCTCCCGTCCGATTCAGCCTTTCAGATCTCGCTGCATTTCCTTCCTCCTCTCTCTATCTCCCGCGGGCCACGACGGTGACGTGACCTAGGGTTAGGGTGCTGTCGCCTCCCACTCTTCCTCCACCGGGTATAGTCGCTGGTCCGCCGCCATATCCTCTGCCACCCCCCTCCGCCACCTCCTCCCCTCTGCCACCTCCTCCACCTCAGCTTCCGCTGCCGACTACTACGCCGCCACCTCCTGCCGCTCCTTCACCGGGAACAGTCGCCGTTCACCGCCACCTCCTCCGCCACCGCTCATGGATCAGGAGTGGCAGCCCCGCGAGGGGTCGCATGTGCTCATGGAGGCCACAGTCCTGATCGCGCTACGCCGGCACTCCCTATTACAATGCGACCACCTCTGTCTCGTCGAATCCTCCGGACTTTGTTCCCACCGGCCGCTAGGAATCCACCTCCGCCTCCACCTTGCGCGGCCCCAACTCCACCTCCACCTCCCTTACCCCGCCGCCTCCACCACCGTGCTCATCTCCACCACCTCCACATCCGTCTCGTCGGACCCTACCTCCGGCCTCCTCGACGAGTCTACGAGCGGCTCGCGAGCTTTTGCAAGCCAGCTCCCCGAGCATTGCGAGCTGAGGAGGCGGCTCGGGCTCGGCTCGTTCGACCACCGAGCCGAGCCGAGCCCACGCCAAGCCTTAGCAAGCCCGAGCCGAGCCACGAGCCTCGAGCTTGATGTCCAGCCCTAATCCAGGCGCATGCACATCCTACCTAAATAATGTTAATGATGATAATCATGTTGGAAATATCAACAATAGCCTATATAAAACTACTTATTTTTGGGGGACATTGTTACATTATTGCACAAGACAAAAACATGTATATTATGTCCATATGCAATGTTAGATAAAAGATTATGCATCAACTAAACTAAACCTACACAAGATTTCGTCTTAAATGGTACAAAACTCAACTGGTCAAACAATGGAGCTTCTTGACATGTAGTATTATCACTATCTCACACAAAATTACAAGTTAAATTAACCATTTAATAATTTTATAATAAGTGTGACAAATCATAACTATAGTGCAAACCAAACACATACCAAAAAAATGGTGGCGTGCCTAAAATTAGGCGTGACATACTGTGGCTGGGAACCAAACAATCCCTTAAGACATGTTACCATCTTATAAACATATATGACTTATGAACATATATGGCTTAGATAAAAGATAGAACCTGAAATCTGTGCATGTACATAGCTTATTCCATAGAACGTCTAGTCCACCTAAAACATATATTAAACTGAATAATAATTGTAATTCGTAAGTCACTAAAATACATGACATGTATATATGAAATAATCAATACTGGCAGCCACCATAACACCAGGAGCTTGTGAGCTGTGTCGGTATGGAGAGAGCTCGGGTGAATAGAAAGGCCGCGGAAGTAGATGGCGTGACCTCCAAATTGATTGTGTGGCGGGTTGAGATAATCTTAAGAGTTAATTATAATTTTTACCATCACTCATCACCAACTCTCATTTGTATAATAGTAAATATTGTTTAGCAATATTACATGCATGCTATTTCAATGTCATTTCATATTTCATTAGTTTATATATATTAATATTAATTTTAATAATTAATATTAAAGTCTTTAGTACATAGATGATGTTAAAAGATGTGATAAAAAAGCTAAGAGAGGTGAATTAAGAGAGAAAGCTGACGCGTCTATCTTAAACATCTAATTTACAGGCACCGGCGAACAATAAGAGAGACATATATGACCCTATATACGCATGAACACCTAGAGCACGTGTACGATTTCGCCGAGCTTATAAGGAATGGTCCATGAAGGGACCGTACCGCACCATCATGTACAGGACTGCAGCATGCCATGCATGGCTTTGAGGAGCCGTACAATTCTCCATTGGTTAACATCAGAACATTGCGCGCCAAGTGTGATTGATGACACACTGCCGCACTGCAGCTGGAGAGCATTTCATCCGTGACCTACGTGTCCTTTCCGATTGTAATTGTACATTTGTACTGCACAACCAAATACTCCTACTGTTCCTTCGTTCAGTTGGGTGAGGGTGTTTTTGAATGTCTAGCAAGGCCCGTTGACCTACGTGTTCTGGTTTGACAATGAATGAAAGAAAGATTTGCCACATGTTTAGACACGCTATCATTCTTCTGGTAACGGGTGAACCGGCCCAGTATCATCTTCACCTGGTCCGCGCGAGCTTTTGCCCACCGTATCAAACCGCGTCCGGCTCAAATCGCCCGCGAGACTGCCAAGGCAATTGCACCACGAACCGCGAGGGCACACACTGACACACTGCATATGCATTAGGATTTTCTCTGTTTCGTGCAAAAGCCTTGCCGGCAAGCTGGCGCCAAGATTTGACACCAGAATTCATGATTGCGGACTGTAACTTAATTCATCTCATCTCACAAAAAGAATTACAAATCCTCGCAGAAGAAAATAAAAGAATTACAGGATCATCTCAAAAACCGGATGACGCTCGCGCAAGAATTCCACAAAATACCCAGGTTATTTTCTGACACCATCACACTATCTTCACCGAATCGTCTTCAGGCGGCGAGAACTCAACCATTTGCATTCCTCTCCCAGCGACCGCAATATGGTATTTGCTCATTCCACTGACAAGACAACAACCACCACCATGAGAAAATCGAGAAGGTAGAAACGTTACAAAGAACAATATGCAGACTGTGAAGGCTCACCGGCCATGGAAAACATCTAGAGTTTCTGGCTCAGGCACGCTGATGATGACGTGGGAATACTCCGTGAATTTGCCGGACGAACCCATCCTCCAACATCTGATTCTCTGATCAAGGCCAGTAGAGAAAGCCCAGACACCGTCCGTCCAGATACCTAATGGCAAACATGCAAATGCTTGTATCACTTCATGAAAACCGCGGGAAACAATGAGACTGAATATTGAACTGAACTGTGGTATTAACAGTGACAGACAAACCTTTGACCGCTGAACTGTGAGCTGATGGAACCGTATGTTGGCATAGTATTTTAAGTGCATTGTTGACAGGTGAGTTTAGGCCTGTCGTGTTCATTGAGCAGTCCTGCAGAGATCCTAGTGCAAAAATGAAACACTGAACTGCCTGATCATCACCACCACTTATGAGGCAGTAAGACACGCCAGGTGTTGAGGATGAGCACTCCATCTCTGAAACATGGAGGCAGTTAACGCCTGATTGGTGAACACCAGAGAATATGTGCATTGGTTGCACTTCAGGTATATCACATGATTGGGTACTTGAAAGTATTGTGTTCTCAGTGTTTGTGGCCTCATTTTCTTCCACTCCTGAAGTTTCATGTGAACTTTCAACAGCACATGAGGTATTCAGACTGCTCCCACTAGGGAGCGATGTCTCTTCATTTCTCTTATTGAAAGAGTTGTTTGACAGTGATCTCCACCGACGACGACCACCTTGACTCCCTCTTCCTGTCTTGGGTCGCTTTTGGCAAGCAATAACCATGTGTGGTTGCGTCTCTGATACTAGTTGCATAAAGCCGTGAATGGTGTCCGTTAGGTCCCAGAAAGTAATGCTACCATCTGTGGATCCGCTCACAACAATGTATCGATCTCTATTATAAGCACCATCTGAAAAGAAGTTTGAGAATTCCATCATGATCATCATCATTATGAGAATAAAGAGGATAAGTAGAACTGACCCTCACCATGGACGCTAGCTGCAACAATAATATGACGAAGAACGAGAACTGGTGATGCCTGCGGACCAACAAGGCAACATCAAACCTGTACACAAAGAAAAGGAACAGCTGAGTAAAACTACCAAGAATACTACAGATAGGAACTCCATTTAGGAAATTTATATTGCATACCATAACCGAGAAGGCAAAAGAGAGCACGGAGCACAACTGTTGCATCAGAGCAGGCAATAACAGCAAAACATACTGTCAACCTGACACAAACGAAGAGCTTAAGATTAGACTACCCTCATTTCTTGCAAGAGAATGGAAAATAAGGTTACCCTAGAACCTATATTATCAGCAATTCATGAGTGTACCACGTCGGATCTTACTTGGTGGCTGGATGTTTCAAAAGAAATGCTGTAACGGAAAGGTAACGCCAATCATTTTCCATCTGATCCATAATAGCCAGATTGGATTGCACAATAGAGGAAGTTCCTTCCTCAAAGTTTTGTTTTACATGGCCAGGTTTCGATCTACTGGCAGTAAGCTTTGGTGGCATGTGGGTAGAAAGCCATTGAAATGAAACGGCTGGATCACCATTTCCTGAGCATTCTGAACTTTGCTTGGAGTCTACATCTAGAACACTCGAACACACTTGTCTGTCCTCTGCAGTCCTAGGTTGTAGAATCCAAGTCGTCAGGACTTGCTTTGATCCAACAGATATCAATAAGAAAGTGTTATCCTTGTTTTCGGCCACACCAGAACTGTCATTAGAGTTACATGATCTATCTACGAATGTATAAGTCTTCGGAATGAAGCAAGTAGCTCTCACAGCTGACCCGCCAACATGCTCCCCCCAGCAGCTTGGATGAACACCATCTTCCAGTACTACTAGTCGAGTAACTGCAATAAACATCAAGAGCAAAATATGTCATATGATTCACAAAAAAACCTGAAATGAACAAGTATACCTTTTAGACATTGCAAAGCAAAAGGCTTAGTGAATAAGAGAAAAGGGTTTTGTTTTTAATAAAGCGTGTATTATATCAAATCACGCTTGTTGTGTATCAATAAGAAATGATTTACCCTGTCAGCCGCACGGTTCCATCTTCACATCCTGTTGCAATCCACAGATCTGTGCACTTCTTAGAAGGTGAATAACTTGCTGGATCTATGAAGCACAAAGAATGCACTTCTCTTCCATGGAACTGTGTACGAAGAACTTGAGGAAGCAACTTTTTATCTTGAGCTGGTGCCCAGTGCCTGCGAATGTGAATACTATGGTCCTGCTCGAAAGTCGATTATCATGAGGTGTGTAAACTTTGGCTAGAACATCAGTTAAGAAAACACCTCCATAAAACATTGTCAAAGCAAGGGCAACACAAACCTTTACGAAGGCAAAACAGTTTTGGTACTCAGGGACTGTCCCAAGATAATAAGAATAAGGGCGCCGCCATCCTCCACAGGATATTTGAACCATCTATAGAAGGAATTAAAAAAAAATCCAGAACAACAGATTAGCAGAACATTTCCAAATTCCAACTTCCAACTGACCAATTTATTCAGTATGTGTTACCTTTGTATCATTCTCAAGGTCCCAAATGATAAAATCTGCAGAGGTGAAACCTATTGCATAGGTACCAACCAATTGGTCCTCAGAGGTATGATTTGTATACATGGATTGAGTGGTGCCTAATTCTTTCAATTGTCTCATTCCAACAAATTCAACCTTTTGCACATTTCTGCCATACTTGAAGAAGCAAATGCAGCCATCTCCCCAGTCTAAAAAATGTTCAGTGGAGAGGAGTGTATGTCAGGCTGAGCTCATGACTTCAATAAAAGGAACAACATTAACACTCTGTACATACAGTGTGGATTTCAATATGATCAGAAGTTGAGGTAATTATATGAACACTTGTGACACTAGAAATGCCATGAGCTCCTTTAAAACGGTCACATAAAGGTATCTTCTGTTTTGTCCCACTGCTGTCACGTGCTGCCAATATTTTAGGAAAAGGAAAGGCAGTGATGTTACCCTTTTTATCACCAGCTATAAGGATCTGCATGGAAAATACGGAGTAAAGTTACATGTAACACATGCACATGTAGTTTTTTTTTAATGTCAGATAACAAATTTTATGCATTCAGCACGATTGTAATATTTTATTTCTTTTATGGCTAATCAGCTATTAGTATTCTATCTAAATAACCAATGCTCCTATAGTCCTAATTATCTGATGTTCACCCGAAATATTATATCAGCCACTGTTATGGTTTTGCATTCAATGAGAAATGCAACAGGTTTTAAAAATAGTTACCTCATCCTGAAGTGATGCATCTAAACACATGATTCGAGCCCCAAAGGGAGATTCAAACACCGCAACAAGTGAAACCTCCTGAGATGTAGTGATAGGATGGGTATTTGAGAAAAGGGCACTCCTTATATTCCATAACTTAAGCACACCTCTAGGATCAGCTGTGAATATGTGGCTGCGAGAAGAAAAAAAAAGAGAAACTGTTGGGAACAATAACTACCTGCTAATTGAAACGTTTAAGTAGGGATGTAAACAATCCACGGACCTACATTCAAGTGACTTGCACCAGTATAGTCCTAGTAGTTGCCTATCCTTTTCAGCTGACCAGGTAAAAGATAAATCTATTTTAGGTTCAAGATTGCCACTGGTTAAACGGACAATAGTAACATTTCCACGACCATCTCCAAGGGCAACTATATCCTCCTTATGCAAAGAAAAATCTGAGTACACTGTCATGACATCCATGCATATAATCGGTGCTTTCTCAGTGACCTGAATAACCTCGGTCCATCTTACATCTTTTGTATCAGAGAGCTCAGCACGATGCAGATATCCATTGTTTGTGGCAACATAGAGAACATTTTCTTGTGCAAAGTATAGGCATCGTACATATTCGCTTTTGCTGCGATGAAGAAATTAATAATCACTTCCACTATCGCATCATGAAAGATAGAGATAACTTGTAGATTATGGTACAACGCAGAAGTACATCATACCTATCCAGGGGACCATACTGTCCTGACACTATAGGAGAAGTTATTTCAAATATCTCAGAACCGTATTTCAGACCATCTGGGACCACTTTTCCTTCCACTATGTCACGAAAAGAGGAGTTACATAGGTGGTGCACTTTGATTGCTGAATCAAACCCAGCGGTGATCAGAAGTAGTGAGCTTGGATCATATAAACATCGCCATATTCCTCGGCCACTGAAACAGTAGAGGCAGCACAGCAAATTAGGTTTTACGAAAGGAAGCACTTCTTGCAAATCCAAGTAGTCAAACTCCCACATACTTAATCTGCTCGACTTACACTTTAACTAAGTGGATCTGCCCAACTTACATGTGTTCTTTGAACATCTTGATTAGCTTTCCGTCCATGCCCCAAATGCAGCAAGTACAATCCTCACCAGCAGTTATAACTATCTAAAAGGCAAGTTCAGTTGAAAACAGTAAGATATATTTAGTACTACAATAACATCTTGATACCTTTTGAGTTACATTTTTCTCGCAAAAAAGAGCCTTAAAAGTAATAATATGATACGTGTCCATAATACAGTTATGAGTAAAAAGAAAGCATTGAGAAAACGGCCCTGATCAAACAAACACAATAACAAATCCAACTTCAAAATTGAAACGAAGAAAAGCATAGTGCAACAAACTTACAGAATCAGATATGTAGCAATCCCAAATTCTAGCACTGTGCCCAAAAAGTGTCAGTTTTGGTATAATGACGACATCGTCAAGTTTGGCTGCTTGATCAATAAAATTCTGTGGCTGACAACTTAACATCCAGATGCGAGCACTGCCATAACAATGAAGCCAAGCAGATAAAACCAATATTACAAAAGACGAGCATTTGAAACAATAAGGTTCCAAAAGCTAGATACTTCGGCAAAGGAAATCTGACACAGATAATGCAGAGGGGAGTAAAAGCCAGAATGAACCAACCTCCGATCATCGGAGACAGACATGAACTTAGATCCATCAGAGGACCAAGCTATTCGAAATATTGAACCTTCATGTTCCTTCAGCCTTCCAAGATGAACTGCCATGTATTGCTTATCACTAAAATGCACATTTTCATAGTTCTCTACACCAGGAGCATCCTCGTACGAGCATAACAAGGAGGATCTGAGGGTTCGGGGTATTAATTTCCAAATAAGAATCTGGGAAACAGATACAATGGAATAAAATTATTCTTGTACATAAAAGCAAGACTTTGTGTCAAATTTTCATTGTACTGGAGACTACAGCCTGCAAATCTTACCTCGTTTAAAATGGTTCCAGATGCCACAAGAAGGGATTTAACAGAGTCCCCCCACATTCTCATTGAATATAGAAGGCACTTCTCTGCATCCACAAAGCACACCAGAACCAAGTATCAATACAAATTTTAACGCATAAGATAGCATTTGGAGTTTTGGGACAAGGGAACAGCAAGGTGCTCGTCAAACCTGGAGAATTCACTCGGGTAACAAACACACGCTTGGTCAAATCCCACAACGCCACTGAATTGTCACTCAAGCCGATTGCAAGCAGCCCATCCACCTGCGCCTCCCGAATCACAGGAGCCACCATTAATGACAAGGGAAAATGAAGTTTTCCACCGTGAATGCAAGGACCAGAAAACTCAACCAAGCTCGTATACCTCCAGGAAGCACGCGTCGAGCACCCAGTGATCAAACCCCGGGAGCCTCTGCTCCAACTCTAACCGCACCCCGCCCCGCACCTCGCCGTATTCCTCCGCGCCAAGGCGGAGCCTGAGGAGCTTCACCCTCCTCTCGCCGAACACGGCGACGGTGAGCTCGTCGGCGGGAGGCGAACCGTTGGAGCAATTGGGGGTCCCACCGCGGGCTGGATGCCGTGGACGCGCATGCCATCGAACACCTGGAAGGAGGCGACGAGGCTGGCGGCGTCCACATCGTAGACGAGCAGCTCCGATCCGGTGCCTGCATGAACGGGCGCGCGGCGTAGGTGAGCATACGGCACGCACTCGAGCAGGGAGGGAGATGGGAGCGGGGGAGGAAGATACCGGCGAGGAGGAGAGGGCGTGGGGAGGAGGGGAGGAAGGAGAGGGCGGAGACGTCGCCGAGGTAGGAACCCAGCCGCGGATGGTCGCCGGCGGCCATGGAGGAGGAGTCGGGGCAGAAACAGAGTAGGGTTTTTTGGCGGTTTAAGCTGAGGCCCAAAGCAGATTGGGCTTCAGTTGGGTTCGGTTTGCAACTGCCTGGACAATGATTTTTCATTTTTTAGGACTTTGAATTTGAATAGACAATTCGATTCCTTCCTAAAATCATAAATTCTCTTACCCCAGTTATATTGCACTAAGCTCCATAAAAATACTAAATAATAGTTATCTGAAGCGGCAAATCATTATCCCAGCATACAGAATCACACACCCTGATCCTATTTGCAACGCGCAAGAAGCTCAAAACATGGGAATATAAAACCATGTCATACCAAATCCTACGGATACCGGAGAGCATTGAAAGAGGTGTTTAGATCGCACGGTCCGACACGATCAGTGATGAAGCAGTTGATGCAGCTAGCGCCACAGCAATTAAGCTAGCTACGTATATATATACTTGAGACGGGTCTTTCACAGGACTACGCGCGTACGTACTAGTAGTAGTACATGTTAGTAGTGCTGAGGATTATAAGCGAATCAGCTACGCACGTACTCGTTACGTTAGCACGCTCACATGTTTGTCTCGCATCGTTGCTAAAAGTTGCCAACAAATACCGCATTACAATCTGACTTGGGTACGTGACTACACATACAATTAACGAGGTCAGTGTGGTTGCCGTCGTGCATGCCCACGTTGATGTGCTTGCACAATATGTCCTCGCAGACCAGTTTGAGCCTCTTCATGCCGTACCTGTCCACGGGGCCTCCATGAGATGCTGAGTCGGTCTATGCGACATGCAGCATCCTCATGTTGCTCCTCCTCCATCTCCGACTGCGACAACGAGTCGGTGTATGCGAAATGCAGTAGATTCTTGAACACCTCGGCTCTCATGCCGTCGATCCAAACACACTACTCCGCGGCGCTCTCCTTCCTTGCACCGCAGAGCTCCGCCCTAAAGACCGGCGAGCGCGCTGCGAGCACGCACCGGTGAGCGGTGACAGTCTCCTCGCCGACTCAGAGCCTCACGTCCGCACGCTGTCTGCTCCACAGGAGGTCATGGAAGTGCCGAGGCCAATCAGGTGGTGGCACGGCCACGCCCACAACGGACTGCGGAGGCGGAGCAGCCTCCGCAAGGAACTTGACGACCGGAGGTTGCGCCTGACCGAGAAACAATCGTCCTTGAGGGGGAGGCGCTGGAGTTAATTCTTCCCTCTCGATGAAATTGTCATAGCCCCAGTAAGCACCTAGGCGAGCAAAATAGTGTACCTCACCACTGGTTCTAGTGTGCCACGGAACTAGCTCCCCGGCGAGGTTGAGCACGTTGAACCCGATCTTGGGCTTTACGGCGAAGCAAGCACCTTCAAATACAATGTTAAGGGGGCGTTTGGTAGCATGAATGTTGGGAGTATTCTCAGGAATTAGGAGGTAATCCGATTAGACTCCTGCATTTGGCACAAGAACCTGAAAAAGTTAGGAGGAATATTAGATTATGGAGATACTGGGGATCGATGAGTTTTATATTTTCTTTGAAATAGGCAGGTATCTGAGATTCTCACCACATTCCGTGTTATCTCATTCTTGCGGTTAGGATTATTAGGAATGCTAAGATTTTCATTAATATAATTTTCTAAATACCAAACCCCTCCGGAGTGATACGAAACCGGCGCCATCCGAGCGGTTGCCGCTGGGGTAGAGATCGATGTGCCGGAAGGAATGAGACGAGACACATTCACCGTTGGGAAGCTTTTCCTCATCTATGAGTATTCTTGGATCTTCATCGCATGGCGCGCGCTCGCCGTGCTGGCGAAAAGGGTTGAGGCTGAGTCGTGGCTGGCTGTCATGTGGTGTGTATGCGGGAGGCGTGACGGGGCGTGGATCCAAGTCCAACGACGCTCTAGGCCCGGCAGCCATCTCCGACCGCGGCGACCGATGACGACCTGCGGCGTCCACGCGTGCGCCGGCAGCCCCTCGAGCCGCAGGTGCACGCGGGAAAACGTCGCCGCGGCGAAGTCATGCGCCATCGGCCTCCAAGGGCTATGTGGATGAGCAGCACCTTGACCCTCACCCTGTCCACCTTGAGGACCTCGTCGCAGTGCGCCTTGTTCACGAATTTGACGAGGAATTCCCCGGAGTGACGGCAGGGACGTCGACGTCCAAGTGGCTGAGGCGGAACTCCGCCGGATGGCGCGATCGACGATGATGGCATCGACGCAACGGGGCGCGTTCAGCACCCACGCGATGGCCGCCGTGCCCTCCCATTCGTGCGTGTCGCGGTCGAGGTCGTAGGAGGAGGGGATGACGCAGGTATCCTCGTCGGGGCGCGTGTCCGACGCGCCGATTCCTTGCTGGGCCATGGCCGAGCTCGCCGGCGTGGTTGTGGTGGGGTGTTGCGACCACAGCAGCCCACGACCGAGTGGCAGGGGCCGTGCGCGAGGCCGTGCGTGGCGCCTGCGTTGTCGTCGGGGCTTGAGGTCGGGACGGAGGTCGCTGGCGGCAGTCCCGTGCGCAGTGGCCGAAGCGATGGTAGTCGAGGCAGCGCATAGGGTCGCGGCAGGGGGGAGGTGGAAGTTCGCGGGGGGGCGGAGGGAGAGGTGGCGGCGGCGCGGGGAGCACGGGCAGAGGCGCCAATGGAAACATTGCCTTGGATGTGTAGAGTTTGGCCATTTGATCGAGGAGCAGCAGCTCGATCGTCACAGTGGATGGGACAAGCCCAACGAGCTGCCCAAGACTCTGTTAATTAAGTGCTAAAAGACATGGGACACGCGTATGCTACTATGCCTTTGCTCTCCATTATTTGGCTTCATGTATGTAGACAACACGTCGAACGGGATAGAAGGCCTCTACAATAAAGTTGATAACTGTCATAGTCCTTCAGGATAAATGAATGGGATAAAGGGCCTTGATAATAAATCTCGAGTCCGATGCAGAATAGCACTTTCAGTCAAGAGCATGAAAATGACTGGCTTTCAGAGTTTCAGGGGTGCAATATACTCACTCATGCAAAAAAATATTGACACTGTCTCCAAAACGACACTTTAACCATTAATTTCTTTTAAAATAAGCTGTTTTAAAAATATTATATTATAATTATAAAAGCACGACTGTCTCCTACCATTGTAATATCATCAGAGGTCAGTCATATGGTCAGCCAGTAAGACTTGACTAAATAGAAGAGACCGGCAAGTATTAATTGTCGCATCTTCACCGGAAGCTTCAAATAGCATTTGTTCTCCCGTTAGGACTATAATATTATTCATGATCAACACTGACGTGATCAATGCCATCTCGTTCATGCCTTAAGTTGGGTTCGGAGTTCCAACCACGGGCATAACTCCTTTCTGGGATACAAGACGAGTACAGTGGCAACAAATGGCCAGAAAATATAAAACGAGAAATACAACAAGCTCCTCTAACAAAAGAAATAGAACAATCTCGCTGCCTAGTTTGAATAGAAATCGAAGCCTTTGAAATTACTGCATTTCTGTAACCACATGTTTGCCCTGGGAAGATCTCAAATACAAAACCATTAAGAGCCCCAGCTTGTGGTCTCACAATCAGTATAGCTAGTTCAATATGAACTCCTAACTCTGTATTATACCAAAAAAGATCACTTCTTGAGCAACTTCAACACATCACCAACGAGATGAAGGGAGCCTGTAACCAGGACCTAGTCCAGTGCATCATACACAAATATGTCAGCATCAGGTGCGGAAATAGCTTAGACAAATAAAAGGACAAGATAAATGCTTTCCTAATCATGTAAAACAGAGAGAATCAAATAAATGTGATGCCATGTCAAAATGATAAAAGATCAAACAAATTATGAAGCAGTAGAGGCGAACTAGAAGCAGCGCTTAGTTTAAAACACTCTAGTTATGAATGCATGAATGCGGATTAAAAAACATTCCTGAGAAGGTACAGTTTATTTCTGATATAAGTTTCAACCTGATAGGAAGTAGATGGATCTTGTCGGGCATTTTCCCTTAGCCACTCAATTGCTAGTGGAAGTGATTGAAAAACTAGACTAGTCTTGCTGGAATTCGTGCTGTTCGAACCTGCAACACTAACTTGAAAGTTAATATATCAACTTCAGCCCAAACATCCTTTATTTCAACAAGAGAACCACATTGCAGTACTAACAGCAGCATAAATGGCTAAAGCCTAAAAGCAATCAAGTCCAGGAGAACCTTTATCACCATGAAGTAATTTCTCCCACACTGTTTGGAGCGATAATTGCCACGACAAATCAATTTGCTCAGGCTCTGCAGGTGCTGATGCATTAGAACCAAGCTTGTTGTATTGTGATTGGTTTGGCACAAATAGGGCCAGATCAAAGTGGACCCCTGAACAAAATGAAATAGCAATAAATGCATCCATTTAACCAAGAATTATAATAAGCTGAACTTGAACATGAGCTAAACGGTAAATAAAGCTGTAAGGTTACAAGGAACTCAAGTTGTTTAAATTCAACCAATCCAAGAAAACACAATATAATGCAGGAATTTTTGGTAAATGAGTGCACATGGACATTTTCCATGGCGAGTGTTTCAGATTTACCATTTTGAGTTGAAGTATCCACAAGATGTGCAAGCAATCTCATAGGATCTCTCACAGACATGCAATTGAATAGAAGAATCTGTAATGCATCCCAAAAGAAAATACCCGTATAAGTGGCGAAGCCTAAAATATGATACATGCAAAAGGAAGTCCACCCAAGCATGATAAAACTAGCCAGGCTGTGAGGCATACCTTTCGAGAGTTGCCATGAGACTGCTCCATGGAAGATGGTACTTTTCTATCCTCCTTGGAAACATGGGAAAACCACCTGGCACATATTTCCATACTTTCAGGGCTGTGTGCCCCATCCAAATAGAATACTAAAGAACAATCTGGGGCCTTCTCTTCTGAATTTACTTGTGAATCTGGAACAATCTGCGCTCGACCTTGCAAAGCAGCAGTAGACAGTCCTTTAATGAACTGATCTGGTAAGGGATCCTGAATTCCATCATAGATGAACAAATGATCATACCATCTTTTTTTGGGGGCAAAGCAACATGAATTAACGAGACTTACAGTATGGTTGAGTATCATTCTGTCCACATGTCCCTGCTTCTCAAGCCATGTACTAGCAAGTGCAACTGCAAGGCCAGCATTTATATACTGGTGTTCACCATGCAGTCCAAGATGTTGATCTTTCAACTGATGCGGCTTCAAAGGATCAGTGACTTGGAGTGAAATCTTCAGAAAGCACAGAGTATCTTATTTCAAAAACTGTCGTTGTATTAAGTACTATGGTTACAAATATTACAGCGTGAAGGGAATAGTGGCAACTGAACAGGAAATGAACAGATAATAAAACATACGCCCAATTCTGAAGCTCTTTGCTTGAGAGCAACCATTGCCTCTTCTGGCTGTGGAGCAGTATACGCTGGAACTCCTTTCTGAAGCCAAAAGGAACCAAAAAAGTAAGAAATTTTGGCTACAGAAGTTCTTGAACAGGAAACACTATAAGTAAATAGAAAAGACAATTTATCGATGTGCTTTACTGTAGCATAACTTCTAGAGGGAAGTAGTTAATAAAAGAGAACCTTGAAAATCCCAGCCTTCTCCCCAGCAATTTCCCCAAGCGTATTTCCTGCTCACAGGTCAAACAACAAACATGGCACAATAAAACAACTTTTCCTAATAAAAGAGGTACTTCAATTGTCAGTTCATGACTAACCAAGAATTTCCATATGATCATATCCGAGAGAGGATATTCCACATACTATGGGTGCTTTAACCTGCAGAGATCCAAATTCACACACCAGTTATGCACTTATGCTCTTTGATTTTTTGCTGTTCAAGATATAGTTTGTAATCTGACTGAGCTAAGAAGGGTTCAGAAGAAATAGAAGCTAAACTCAAATGCTGAATAGTAATAAACAAGAAGCAAGAATATAGCTGGACCTAAATGAACATATCCTACACTGCTAGTACACTTGGAAACTTAGCAAGCAGGCTAGGAAAGACAAGGTCTTCAAGACTTAAATGGCATAGTTCAAGCTTCTTCGTTTTGCTTCTGGTTACACAACATGAGCGCTTACAAACCACCTCTGGTTACACATTACTGGAAAGAACATAACATACCACATTAGTTGCATCAAACTTCCCTCCAAGACCAACCTCAAGAAGAGCAACATCTACCTGTTTGAGATGGGAAAAAGGAGGGGGTGATCGATAAATGTATATCTAGAAAAGCATACACGGAGTCACTAAATTAGAAGTCTCAGAATGAAACAGATGCAATATGTCGTAGGTGTTTTTAGCTTAAAATTAGCATGCCACGTTGTTATGCAAGTAAAATTAGCGAAGAAAGAATAATATTATATGGTTCAATTCTTCCTATTCATGGCTAGATATATGTAATGACTGAAAACAACTAAGCAGGGAAAAAGAGTAGGAAGTGTTTGCTATTTATTCTACCTGCTCAGCTGAAAATATCTTGAATGCTAGCAAGGCCATGAACCTGAAATAGGGCGGCATGGGAATATCGTCATCAGTCTTCTCCTGAAAATACACCCATCTACCTGATCATCCATCATTTTTTATAATGACTGCCATCATATGAAACACCAAAGTTGGACACGTACCTTAAGTTTATTCCAGCACCACCAGAAGTACTTCAAAAACTTCTCTTCAGAAATATCCACCCTGGTTCCCTCACAAATTAGGAGCCAGGTTAGTATATGCATAATACCTAATTACAGCACATCTGCATAACACAATCATTCTTAAGTATGATTATGAGGAGCTATTGTTATCTCTTATCAACACCAGAAGAAAAATATGAGCAAGAAAAATGGAAAAGAAAAGAAATTACCCATCTAGCCGAATCGCTCCCGGACATCCATCAAATGAGGCGAGGTGAACAGCCCAGTGCGGAAACCGCAAGATCGCAGGATCGACTCCGTGAATGTGCATGTCGAACCCTACACAAATGATCCATGTCATTGTCATATAATACATCATAAGGAAGCCAAGGACTTGATAACATGGACCATTCTGCAATTTTCATTTTCCAGTAAAGCTCTGTAATTGGTTACACTACATCTCAGTGCCAAATGGCACTAAACTACCATTGCTTTGGTAAAACTTAATGTTCCACAGTGGTTGCATTGCATTCCAGCACCAAATCTGCCCCATTATTGATAAAGTTTCTTTATCACAGCAGAAACCACACAGCATCTAATTAGAGATACTTAGCTAGTGGTTGTTTACCTTCCCTTTGGTCCCTGCGACATGAATCACCTTCATCCGCGCGATCGGCTCCTCTAGCTCCAGAATCTACGCACCGTAACAACCAAATCCTCCCGAATCAAACAACAAATCCTATCGCGATTCACAAGCGGAGCATGAGAATGAGGAGGAAATGGACCTGGAGGTAGCGTTCCATGAGGTCCCACTGGTTGCCCTGGTTGCCGGTGTGCGCCCGCACCTTCTGTGTGATGAGCGACGAGAGTCGCTCCAGCACCTCCTCGTACTCCTCCGCCGCCACACCACCTGCACCAACCCCACGCCGGAGCAACAACCATCAGTGCATAGCCCAACAAGCATCCATCACTACACGAAGTAAGTCTGGTGGGTCGAGTTGCGTCGCTCACCTGCCTGCTGCGCGGCGGTGGCGGCGGCGGCGGCGGCGGTGGAGGAGGAGGATTCCATGGCGCGAGGGAATAGGCGGCGGATGGGGAAGGAGGAGAGGAGGAGGAAGCGGCGGAGGGGGGCGGCGAGGAGAGGGGGGTGAGGCATGGGCCGCGTGCAGCCGGGGCGGGTGCGGCTGCTACTTGTAGCTGTTGTGGTAGGTGGCGGTGGTGCCGCCGTGGTGGGCTCCTCCTCCTCGGGCGCCGCAACTGGTCAGAGTTTTTTTGTCTGTGTATTTCGATGACTGACTAGTGGGCCCATTTTCTCCCGTTGACCACCAGCGGCAGGCCGGCAGCGCTTCTCTCCGACGGACGTACGCTTTCGCTCGAAGAAGCAGATTTGGGACCATTTCACAAGTTACGCGTTCATAACTGTTGTTGCCAATGGAGTACGCCGCCGCCGCCGGCCGCGGACGGTGGAGGACGAGGCGGATCGCCGGATGTGGAGGCCCCTGGATACTACGTCTAAGACCAGCGGAAGCGGTGGCGCCGCCGTGCGCCGAATGGCGACATGGCGGTGAGGAGTGGACGGCGCATATCGACGCCGTCGGCCCGAGGTATGCGCTCTCATGAATCCCTGCTCCCATGCCGATGGCTACTAGAAAGTAGAGCTGAATGATGATGAAGTGAAAGGCTAGATTTCTGCGGGTTCAGATTAGAGCAGGAAATAATGGAACCAGGGGGCAAGCTCCTATTCTTCTAAAAATAAAAATTTGGAAGGAAAACATTAGTATTGAAGTATCTGAGGTGCGAGTTAAAGCCAATGCAGATTGCAGAATGCTCTGTCGGAATGTGGCGGTTTGCATATGCTGTGAAGCGCGTTCCTCCTGTTCTGATAACTGTGCTAGTAGGGCTGAAACATTTGTGCCTTTACCCCCAATTTGTCACTCATCGAGTGATATTGATGATGGATAGTGACCGACGTGATAGTGCAATCAATGAGTAATTGCGATGCGTTTTACTTTATGATTTTACTACTAACAAACCACTGGAGATTAATTTTGTTGGCTCAATGTGGCTGATGTTATGCATTTTCACGATCTTGTCATTGTCTCAATGTGGCTGATGTTGTGCATTTTCACGATCTTGTCATTGTTTCATTGCTGACGTTGTTCTCCATTCAGGTTTGCTAAATGCTGATAATGCTCGTTGAGCTCACCTACTAGTACTTTTAACAAGTTCTGCAAACGTCGTTTTTGTTCTCAAGATTGGTCTTTGTATAGCCCTATAAATTCAAAGCGATGAAAAAAAATGCATCTCTTCATCATTCTCTTACAAAATAAAGATTCATAATGTAGGATAATCAAAGTGTTCCCCACTATATCATATGCCACTGCCAGTTTCAACTGAAAGTCTGATCTATTTGGCTTATTTGCTACAGCTAGTTGTGCAGCATTTGCACTAGCTTCATGCATAAAGTTTTTATTTTTCTGTTAACAGGATTGATTCAAAAGTTACATGGACACTCATCTGCGCTGGATAATAACAAGATGGTGTACTTGCTATTTTCTGCAATGAGTTGTGTTATATGTAGGGTTCCAAAAACGAGGGGCCACTAATTGGAAGATTTCTATTTCTGAATTGTGATTCCATGGAAATATACGATACAGGATTTGCAAGGCCATCTCGTGTTCCTGAAGGAACTGTCCTGGTCATTTGTACTGTAGTGATGGCCTTGCAAGAGCAAAATTCTAACCGGGAAGCAGTCATCATTCCACATTGTGGCATTTGAAAAGTCAATCCAGAGAAAGTGCTGATCTTCGACTTCCCGGGTGTATAATATGATTATATGAACTATCTTGGTAATACAACTTTGTTTAAGGCTATTATTATATGCCTCTATTACTATGGATGGTCCTTGTATCTCTACTGCTTCACCTAGCCTTTCATTCAGCAGCAGCTTTAGTGAATTTCATTTTCTGAGTGTTATATTGTTTGGCAATTTCCTATGTTGGCCATTATTCTGACGGTCAACCAGATCACTAATGAGGGCAGCTTTGACTTGAAAATATGCTTCTTGTAGCCTACCTTCTTTGGATAAAATCAAGTTCTCCATATCTACCCTGATTTCTTATATGTTTGTGTCTCCATTTTTATAGGTGTAAGATTGAGCGATAACTTTCAACACATGTAAAAATAATACCCTAGATTCACCAGACTATATGGTGTTAATGATCTCAATGTAGAAGAAATATTCTTCCTTGTTGACACGATAATGGGATGATTGCCACTACAGATATTTTCCCATCAAGTACGTAGCTGATGCACTTCTGTAAACTAGTAAGCGTGCACGTGCAACGCACGTCTCAACGAATGCATGTGAAATTTACGTGAGTATAAAATAGAGTATGGTAATATTGCTTAATATTATAACTCAACGTTTATTTGAAATAAATCCAAAAAATAGCTATTAGTAATCACGCAGATTTAGTTAACAGAAGAGTATGGTAATATTGCTTAATATTACAACTCAACTTATCGCTGCATTAATTCCAATCATAGCCTGACATCAATTCTTTTTTGCAAAATAATCACCTGAAAGGCTACACACATCTAGAGAGAGGGGTGGAGCAATACTGCAAAAAAGTGGACATTTGTGTAAGAGAAAGGGGATCATAAGTCATATCTCATTCAGTCCAATAAATCAACACAAAAATATAATCGTGCATGTGCAACGCACGTCTCATTTGATGTAAATTACAACTATAAAATATTATAAACCAGAATGATCATAGTATAATTTCACCAACAAAAGATGAAGTCAAAAACAAATAGAACTTGGTCATAACACCACATGGGCATATATTTTAGAAGAGTACATCAATAAGAGTAAAGGTAAAAGACTAAATAGTATAATAGCTTAATCTTTAACCAACTATGTTTATCTTCAATAATTGTAAGGTCAAGTCGATCTGTCAAACACATCACAGTTATCTTGTCAGATATATATTGATTAACACTGATGATATGTTTTACCTAGATCTATGACTGAATCACAAGAGGCGAACAATGGTGACAAGCAGGTTAGAAAATGAGAAAGTTAACATCGTAACAATTTCCTATAGAATTGATACTGTGATCATGGTCATCATGATGGCATAGAAGATTGGAAGAATTGGATGTGATGTGAGGTTTTGGACTTACCCGGACGACCCATCTGAAGAGGTAGCCAATGATGAAGCTGAGGGGGAGTTCGACGGCGTAGAAGCATTCGAGGTTGATGTAGGCCACGATGGCCTGCCACCCGCCACCAACGGCAACTCCGGACATGACTGGCTGGATGCTTTTGGGCACCATGGTGATGACTCATTTGACGCAGTTGAAATTACTTAATCAGATTTCTTGTCGACTGATCTTAATTTATTTAAATAATCTCACACAGGCAATGTTTCCAGCCCTTTCAGGTAGCCTTCATGACAAACCCAATCTCTGGAGCCTCGTTATCACTCGGATGTAGTTGCTTTTTTGTATACCCTAGTTCAAGATAAGATTCACCAAGACAGGCGTTGATTAAGGAGAGATAGCATGGTAAAATCAAATGCTCTCTAGACTTGCCTACACATGACAGCATTCGGTGATCATTTTGAGCATATTTTGTTCATCATGTTGATAGCTGACACCGGAATCCAAACAAATACTCAAGACTATGTATACACGCAAGTCAATTGAAAAACAACGAACATTTGCATAGTGGTAATCCATGATGTAAGATAGAACAAGCAAATGATCAGCTAAAACAAAACCCACCAGTATCACCCGTCCGGCAATTATGAAAACGAAGAAAACACGCAAATTAGCAAATGAATAATTTACCAGAACGCGGGCGCTTGCCTATCCGGTGCCTGGGTTTCCCGAGCAGCACCTGCCTGGCTCTTGGTCCTCCCAAGTAGCGCAAGCATCTCACACACATAATCCTCTTCCATCGTCGGCCCTTCCAAGAACTCCGCCGACGCCTCGAGTCTATGGGAGACAGGCAAAGAAATGCCCCGGCCGAGGAGGCGGCAGAAGTACCTTGGCCGTTGAGGCCAATCTGGAGCTTAGAAAAATGCTAATGATATATAGGCAATGTTGATTCTTTTTGCAGTGCAAACATTTTGGAATAGCTCTCTGCAACAGAGCAAACTGAATCTCAAATTGATGGCTCGATCATGTTTCATATAGTTGCTAAGACTTAGTAGGCTATTAGCAAATATGAATAAAAGCAATTTGCAACATTCTTATCCGAGGTCATGTAATATAATGCAAATATGGCATGTATTAAAGAAGATTAACAACAACAGGGAACTAACACAAGCATATGCTTCAGACTATATAAAGGAACCTTGATGGAAAAATTGTGGAAAGATATATCTTGAGAATCCCAAAATCTAATATCTAAGTGTTTCTCTGATGTAATCTTATTCATATTACCAAATGTATTTCTAGTGTGAGAGATATTATAGCCATTAAATAGCAGAGACAAGGCTTCATCCAATAAGGAATAACAAATAATGCTCCCAGAAAAAGAATGTCAAAAGAAATTGCAAGGTGAGCAAAATAATAGTAAACTTCAAATTATCATACAGTCATAGACTATGAATGTAGCTGTGTAGGTCAACTATGGAAGCATTCTAATATGATCAAAATTGAGAAGCAGACCTTTCTCAATTTCATCATCCAAATGAAAGTCTAGATCTTTTCCACTTCCTCATCATCATCCATGCCCCTCCTAAAAACCCAAAGCATATGTAGCATGCAAGAAATTAGTACTTGCAGTGCATATCAAATTGCAAATGTTTGCGCCTTATTTTAGAACAAGGCAGCAGAGATACAGAGTCAATTGCATGCACAATAACTATAGTTCAGGTCACAAGAACAATGTGAAACCCCATAAAGGCTATGACAAACCTTGACAGGAAATGCAAAGGACATGTCTAAATAGCAGCAAAGTACTCCTTGCTGCCCTTAGGTTTTCCCCCGGTTTCCAACCTGCCAGGCAAACCTCATCTTGGTTTTCTTGGACGTACTGCAGGGCCTGTCATTGAAGAAAAACATTGATTAGATTATACATACTTGCTTGCCTTTCTCTATTGAAATTTGTAAGTTGTAGTCAAAACTCTAGTATGGACAAGCTTTGGTGTGCTGAACAATAGAGCAATGTTACAACTTAAATTGCAACTAAAAAGAGCATGTATAGTAGTGGTAGATAACAGAGCATGTATATACCTGGCATCATGATGTTGGTTTGAGTTTCACATTAGTTTCAGAACTTCTATACAACTACCAAACATTGAAATTGAAATGAAACAAGACCTGAACAATGTGTGCTTACAGGTATTCTGGCATCAATTTTCTGGACTCCATCTCTTCCTGTAATCTTTAATCGAAGAGTGCGAGACCACATCCCAGTTGAAGGACCTCTGCATCCATTAGAACCAAGATCATATAGCTGAGGTAATATGTCAATATCAGGTTCTTGTGATGTTTCATTCCCGGACTTGATGTGTCCTGGACTGCTTGCTTCACTTGTATAATCATAATAACCTATAATTGAAGAGCTGCCTGTTAAGCAATCATTCATATTCGACATAGAATATGAGTAAATATCCTCACCACTCCTGTAGGATGATTGGGCTGGTGTCACAACATATCGCATCTCCTCTTCATAATACTGGTTAAACCCTAGTGTATCCTTGATCTCCTCAAATGATGGCAAACTGCCTGGAGGAGGTATACGGCCACCTTTTATAGCAACAAGAGCATCCTGCAGGTCAGGTTTATTGTATAGTTAATAATTGATGGCATAAATATCATATATATGACACATAATTGAACAACTACATGATGACTGCCAGTTCACATACACACAAGATCACAATTCTCTTTAACCAAAATTTCTGTTGGACATCTATGTGCAGGATCCCTTAGGACACAGCTGCTCGTGTTACTGACAAAACAATAAAACACATGAGTTGGTTTTCAGAAGCCCAACATTTTCATCTCTCTAAAACTTTTTGCGAGGAAAACCTTCACCACAGGAAATGGCTAGACTACTGAACGTAACTGAACTCAATCAAAAATATAATCATGTGGTGTACAGAAAGATTAAATGGCATCATAAAATCCCGTTATCTGAAAAGAACATCATATCAGGCCAATACTCACAGACACAGGGCATCGTGCAAGGTAGATCCGTATATGATACCGTATAGTTCTGTGGATGGATAAAAGGCAAACAGCAACTGAACATGGTGATGGTAGATAAAATCATACAACGGAGGTTGCAATGAACATTATGTGTTTGCCAAAATCCCACCCTTATATATGCTTTTTGAAAAAATTTGAGAATAGTAGTTGTAATACCGACCCAATAAAATATCAGAACATAAATAACACAGTATATTTAACGTGCATGACATATAAGCAACAAACCTCCATCGCACGCATTGAAACCCCAATGAGAGATAATGGGTAGGCTATGAGTTTGTAACCAATTTCTTCAAGTTCAACAGGGCTCAATATAGGAGTTTTACCACCACCTTCTAACATGTTGGCCTGCAGAAGGAAGCACAGAGTATGATGACGACATAACTCTTTCATGCTGATTACAAATAATTTGGAAAATCATGAATGCATAGAGTAGATCTAACCATTTTTGGCACTCCAGGTGAAACTGCACAAAATGCTTTCATCTCTTCTCGTGAAGCAAGGGCATCAATAAATAAAACATCTGCTCCAGCATCTGCAAAAGCACGTGCTCTCCATAGTGCTTCATCAAGAGACAAGGGCAGTAGAAGTAGAACACCAATCGAAGTAGCAGCAGTGGCAGCCGCACCAACGGCTTGGGGAGGCCGAGCACAGAGGCACACAATCGGCGGTGGAGGCGCGTGTTGCCCGCGGCGACGAAGGCGTACCGGGCGGAGGCGTCTGGGGCGGAGGCGGCCGGGGCGGAGGCGCGCGGCGGCGGAGGCACGCGGGGCGGAGGCGGATGGGGCGGAGGCGGAGGCGCGCGGGGCGGGGGACTACAGGACGCGCGGGGCAGGGGTATGTGTAGGCGACGGAGCAGGCGTTGAGCACCTTGCCGCCGATCTTCTCGGCCACGGCCGTGAGGCGGCCGACGGCTTCGGCGACGAACTCCTCGTAGGCCACGATCGCCGGATCCGACGCCGCCGGGACGCCCCCTGTAACAGCCCAGCACAAAAAAAAATATCCTAACCCTAAAAGGGGCAGGGGGCACTCGGCCACCCCAACCCCCCTCCTTACCCGCTCCCGTGATGGGCCTCGGCCCATGGCCGCCTCTCTGGCGCGCCGCCGCCCCCTTCCCGCTGGGATCCCGCCGCCGGCCGTCGCCCTCCGCCTCCGCCGCCGGCGGACCAGCCTCCCTCTCCGCCTGCTGCTGCTGCTGCGGCTGCTAGCGAGCCGCCGCTCGGCCGCCTCCGCCCTCGGCTCCGCCGCCTCGCGTCGGTCGCCGCCGCCGGAGAGCTCGGCCCGGCCGCCCCTCTCCTCCCTCAGCTCCAGACGCCGCGCCGCCCGGGATCTACCTCCTCCTCTCCTCCCGCAGCTCCCCTCTGCGCCCTCCCCTCAGAGAGGCCGCCGCCGCCTCCCGGTGCGCGGCTGCCCTCACCTCCACCGCCGGCCGGCGCTGCCCCTGCCAAGCTGTCGCCTCGAGCCGCGCCTGCTCCCTAGGGCGATGGGGACGTCGAGCTCAGGGGCGAGCGGGGGGCACGCGGGGCGCGTGGAGGCGGAGCACAGGGGCGTGGGGGAGGGGGTGCGATCGGGCACGGAGCAAGCGAGGGGTGGGGGGACGGAGGTGTGCGGAGCACAGGGACGTGGGTGGGCTCGCGGGGGCAGAGGCAACCAGCGCGGCGGTGGCGTACGGGAGGCGGAGGCGTACGGGAGGCGGAGGCGGAGGCGTACGGGATTGCGGAGGCGGAGGCGTACGGGATTGCGATCGGAGCAATTCGTTAGCACGTGGAAAAGGAGGGAGCGAAACACCAGGAAACGCGGGAGCGAAACATTGAAGCGATTTCGTGCGTTAGATTGTGCTGATCGGACGGTAGAAAATCCTTTGTGTACAGTAAATGGGGTGGCTTTAGAATAAATAAAACTCGTGCTTTTATATAGTAGTTTAGATCCAGATTCCTAATGAATGCTCGTCTTTTGCAGTGCACCTCTGAAAGATTACTCTAATTTTCCTTATGCGCATATTTCCTATACTATTAAAAATCTCCTGTGCTACCTTTCAACAAAGAAATGGGACAAATAGAACTCTCTCTTAGATGCATATTAACAAATGCTTTGACCAACAAATCTTACATAGAAAGAATAAAGGTATCCATCCATCAGAGCTGCACTGCACTCCTATGCTTATACACAATTCCTTTACAAATTTAACCAAATATCAGACCTTCCAACAACAAAACACACACCAATGACTTTCAAATACATGTGCACACACCGCAAACACGTCATGCACGAAATCTGTGAGTCCCAGACTACCGGCAACAATCCCAGCATATGTATATTCTGCAGAGTTGATGCCTTCCTCCATTCACAATTCTCATGCTTTCAAGAGCCCGAAGAGCTTCGTCGGAGCCTCACCTTTTGCACGGTACTTAGCAGCCATCTCCTCAGCCATGACTATTTCCTCCCCTCGCTTTGCCTCAGTCAATGCTCTCTTCTCCTCCGCCGTCTTGTGGAGCATGGCAAGCTTGTTCTTCAGCCTCTCTTCATACGCCGCTTTCTTCTTTTGCAGTTTCTCCTGCCATGACAAGTAACTTTTACTTAAGCTGATAACTGTTAAACTTACTCAAAATTGCAGACATGGCAACTTGTTATCCTATTTGCCTACCTCGATCTTTTTCAGCTCAGCCTCCATCTCCGCTTTCTTGGCGTGCTCCCATGAAGTGATGAAGGACAAATTCTTGGCTGCCCTGATATTGTCGCAAGCAAACAATCGAGAAGAGGCGAAGAAGTTAGTTCCAGATATTACAAGCTGTTTGTATGCGTGGAACATCAGTTGATGTAGCAGATGAAAGGTACACTTTGAGTGCATTATAAGATAGCTCTCCATTAAGGTGATGTGCTATCTCAGTCATGATGTACTAACAGTACTGGTGATTCTTGTTACTTTTAGGCAACAACCAATTAGATACCCTGATTACCTGTTCTCAGCTCTGGCCTTCTCGCTCTCCTCCCAGGCATTGATCAGCGTCATTCTCTTCTCGGACATAATTTTGGTGAGATAGGCATCTGAAGAAGAACGAAATTAAACGATGTGCACATTAGTATGAGTCGAAGACTTTTTTGCTTGGTAAATTTAGAGTTTAAGTTATTTATTTTCTTACCTCTTTCAGATGAACCTCTCGTGCCTTCAGCATCTGGGGTAAAAAGAAGATATATAGATATCAGAAATTTCAGCAAGTTCTTTCAGTTGTTTGCATATGATAGATTGGAGTGCCTAGTGAGAAACATTTGTGAGTACTTAGGCTGTTTTTTTTTATCACAATGGTTAAGTAAAACAGACAACGTAAGAATTTGTTTTGTTCCTTTTTTAATTTTGCACCGACATATTATATTCTCTCGGAGGAGTCTATGTTTGTTTTTATTGCTTCAAATACAGTATTTAAGGAAGGTGAAATTGTCCTGGATTTTTTCCTTCAACGAAAAGTTGAAGTAGGAATTGTTCTCTTATCTCATAAACTGTTGGGGGAATGCAAATGAGAGAACTACACCTAGATCAAATAAACCATATGAACTAGTGAGATCAAGCCAAATGAAGCACATGAATAACTAAGCCCTGATCGTCTACCTACACCCTGTTAAGGTACACACGGTTCACCACGTATATATAATTGAAATTGTTTGAGTGTCAGGAGGAAACAGAATTAACCATGAGGCAGAAACAAGATTCAACTAGCATATGTCTTGGGCATGCACACAAAAGAAGAACAACATGGCCATGGACAGACAGGGAGTTCAGGGAGCTCCTGGTGCGTACCCTTAACAACGGCGACGATGGCCTTGGAGTCGTCTTGCTTGGCCGGCGGCGCCGGCAGCGGCACGATGGCCTTCTCCTCGGCGATGTCCTTGGTCGCCGTCTCCAGTACCTCCACCTTCTTCGCCTCCTCAGCCATCTGCTCGATTTGGTTAGAGAAAAAGGCCTCTTGTTTTTTCTCAACGAGATCAGGCGAGCAGCGGAGCAAGACTGCACCGCAAGAACTAGCTTAAACAGTTTATAGCTAGCTGGGTAAGAGAGTAAGCTAGGCAGGCAACTAATTATGCTCTCTGCAGCTGATCCGGTCGACTATATATGTAGAGAGAGAGAGAGAGAGACAGAGCGCGCGAGAGAGAGGGGGGTAGAGAGAGGGTGGAGGGAGTTAGTGTTATATCATAATCAAGGTGATTGCTTAGTTAATTAGCAAGACAGAGAGAGAGAGAGAGAGAGAGAGAGTTAAATCAAGTGATGGATGGATCGGCTGTTCCAGGCAGGCAGTGAGCTGGGGTGGGGTGCTGCACCAAGCAAAGATTCATGGACGTAGTAGTACTGTTCTCTCTCCCTTAATGGAACGAATCGCATAGCTTTTGCGTGGTCTCGAGAATAAAAGGCAGAATATCACGCTAGGATCGTACCACTACGTTTGGGTGAGTGCTAGCATTATTTGGTGCTAGGTAGGTATTGAGTTTATGTCAAATATATATATATGTGTAGGATTGTGTGTTGGACTTTTATGATGAATTAAAGTTAGAAATAGACTTTAATTTATGTATGGATTGGAGTATGGTAGGTTTTAGAGTCAGACTTTAGTACTCATAGGCCCCATATAATGAGAGGGACGCGACACATTGTAACCCGAGCAAAAGGAATTGATGGAGCAAAGGGCAGAGGTTAGACCACTGGCTTGGGGAGGTCAGAATGCCCTCTAGTGTCAATAAGACCGCTCACCAGGGGAGGTCAGTGTTCGCGCGAAAATTGGATCCGCGGAACACCTAGGTAAACGGAATCGCCAATTGTGTTTGTCTGTCGCACTTTCGTGTGCGGTGAACGACTACTTTTCAAGCAAAGCATCAAAGGATAACTATCGCACTTTCGTGGCAACGGACGACTGCTTTTCAGGCAAAACAGCAAAGATCTTCTCGCTTTCGTGGAGAAGAACCGATTGTTTTTCAGTGCAAAACGATAAAGATCTAAACTAGAAAAAGGTAAAAGATAAAGGTAATAGATTGATTTGTGTCGATTGTTGGATGATCAATCGACCGTCACCCCTTACATTTTTATAGGGCGACTGGTCTTTCCATAGGAGATCGGGACTACTGATCCTAACTAAATACAGATATGTCATTTTTCTTTCCTAACGGATCATGATTCTAACGTTCATGTAATTTCCCTTTCTTTAAGTAATTTGATCACCGTGATCAGGACTTCTCTTCGTGTACGAGATCTCCTTTCCATATAAACCGAGTATCTTTCCGAATCCGCGATTAACTTTCCTTCTCTGATCACCCGCGGTTTCTTGTTCTCCAAACTGAAGTCTCTGGCATTGGATAAGTCTTGGAAGTAGATGACTCATCGTATCAACCCATCCGTAGATCAACTCGGTAGCGCCGTGACTTGGTTCTGCTAAGAAGGACTCGGCTCCAGCCATTCGGAGTCCGGCTTGGACCTCCTCAGGGACTCGGGTACTCGGGAACACCAGTACTCGGGGTCGTCAGTACTCGGGAACACCAGTACTCGGGAACGCGAGTACCCGGTACTCGGGCGCGCTGGTGCTCGGGAACGCCAATGTTCGGGAACGAGTACTCGGTACTCGGGCGCGCTGGTACTCGGGGACGCCAGTGTTCGGTACTCGGGGGCGTGAACACCAATACTCGGGAACTCGGCATTACAGGTATTCGGGCTACGAGTACTTAGGCCCGCCAATGCTTGGTGCCCGGAGGTACTACTCGTTACTTGATGGCATAGCCACCCGGTGCTGGAATAGTCAAGCCTGCATTAAGAGTTTAACATTAAATCCACAGTTTGTTAGTCTATTATCTTAACCTCCAATGGCAAAATTAATTTGGCCAACTGAATAAATCCTAAAGCCAAATTACGCTATAAACACATGCCCCCCTGTTTTTGGTATAATGGTATTTACCGAAAATACTACGAACCACAGTGTTGCTTAGGGCGATATCGCAAATGTCATATCGGTCTTAGGACTATCAAGCCTCCTGCCACACGATGGGATAATACTTCTTCAAATATTTTCCGTTGAGAGCTTTAGGTAACCTCTCTCCCTACAGATTTTGCACAAAATAAGAATTTCCAAGGACGATTTCTACAACTCTATACGGGCCTTCCCAACTCGGCGACCATTTGCCGAATTTATTACTTCTGGTTCCAACAGGTAAAATCGTTTTCCATACCAAGTCTCCTACCTGAAACGATTTCTCTCTCACCCTCTTATTGTAAGCTTTAGCTACTCTTAATTTTTCCTTTTCAATCTCCCGCAGGGCTCTTAGTCTTTCTTCCGAGATTTCATCTATCCTGTCTAGCATCAAATTATTGTAATCCACAGCCGACAAGTCATTTTGTCTGGCTACCCTAAGAGCTTGCAAGTTAACCTCTACGGGTAGCACTGCTTCCTGTCCATATACTAATTCATACGGCATCACTCGGGTTGCTCCATGTCTAGATATTCGATGGGCCCACAAGGCTTCCGAAAGTATTTCATGCCACCTTCTCGGATGCTCTTCAATTTTCTTCTTCATAAGCTTAATCAAAGTTTTATTGCTAGACTCGGCCTATCCATTGGTTTGGGCATAATAAGGCGACGAGTTCAGCAATTTGACTTCAAAGGACTCGACAAACTCACTAACTTGGTGAGACATAAAGGAAGCACCTTGATCAGTCGTCAGAGTTTGAGGAACGCCGAACCTATGAATAATGTGTTCTAGAACAAAACTAATTACTTCCTTATGGGTCATATTCTTTAGAGGAACGGCTTCAGTCCATTTAGTAAAATAATCCGTAGCCACAAGAACGAAGCGATGACCCTTAGAAGAAGCAGGATGTATCTAACCAATGAAGTCCAAACCCCATCCTCTAAACAGCCACGGCTTTATAATAGGATTCATCATAGCCGCGGGTGCCAATTGCACATTTCCGAACTTCTGGCATGCTTCGCACCCTCTATAGTATCGAAAACAATCTTCCAACATCGTCGGCCAGTAAAAACCTGCCCTTTTTAATAACCACTGCATCTTAGGGGCCGACTGATGTGTTCCACATATTCCTTCGTGTACTTCCCCCATGGCTACTCTCGACTGGTCGGGACCCAAACATTTTAACAATACTCCATCTATTGTTCGGCGATATAACTCGTCGTTCAACAAGGTATATTTTATAGCTTACCGCCAAATCTTCCTATCCCTTGTTTGATTTGAATCCTTCAAATAACTAGCCAGGGGTACTCTCCAATCATCAAATTCTAAGTTACCCACCGACTCGGGTACTTGTGGTTCTTGTACTGAACTAGTGCCTATCGAGTCGGTGCCGCTTCTAGGCCAGTTGGCTTCGAGTTCCGACAAGTTGGCCTCGACTTCAAATAAGTCGGGCTTGCCTCTAACAGCTATCATCGGTTCCTTTGATATAAAGAATGTTCCTCTGCCGACTTGATACCCGGATGCTTGCTGTGCTAGAAAATTAGCTCTAGAATTATCTTCCCTAGGCACATGGCTGATAGTAAAAGTATCTAGGGACTTGATTATATCTAAACATTGGTCTAGCAAAACACTGAAACTCTCCATTAACTTGCTGAACTACTAGCAACGAATCCCCAAAAGCATCTATGTCTTTTACACCCATATCTACCAAATTTTGTAAACCAAACAATAGTGCTTCATACTCTGCCTGGTTATTAGTGCAAGGATATTCTAATCGGACCGATGCTTCATAAACAACATTGTTTGGTGAAATTAAAATATTGCCAATACCTTGCCTGCTTCTACAAACCGATCCATCAAAATAAAGCTTCCATGGGCACACGCTAGTATAATTAATATTTTCTTCATCTCGAATCCTATGATCAACAACGAAGTCGGCGATGACTTGACCTTTCATAGAACGCAGCGACTCATATGTTAGGTCGTATTCTATCAATGCATAAGCCCATTTCCCAATCCTACCGCTAAGAATCGGTTGTTGCAACATGTATTTGACTACGTCGACTTGGCAAGCCACCACGCAAGTACTCGAAAGCAGATAATGCCGAAACTTGGTACATGCATAGAATAAGGATAAGCATAACTTCTCAATGAACGCGTACCGACTTTCGGTGTCGAGTAGACAGCGACTTATATACGCGATAGTGCACTCCTTCTTGTCGACTTCCTGAGTTAAAACCGCGCCGATCACCTTGTCTTGGGCGGCAATATACAATCGGAACGGTAGGCCCGACTTGGGTGCTCGGAGCACCGGAGGGCTCGACAAGTATCTCTTAATGTTATCGAAAGCATCTCGCTGCTCTGCCCCCCAAGTGAACTCGGCTTCGTGCTTTAGCCGGAGTAAAGGGACAAACGATTCAATCTTTCCCGCCAGGTTAGATATGAACCATCTTAAGTAATTTATTTTCCCCAATAGACTCTGCACATCCTTTTTGCATGTGGGTTCTTCCAACTTCCTGATGGCTTCTATCTTCTTAGAGTCAATCTCTATACCATGTTCATGAATTATGAACCCTAAGAACTTGCCGGCCGACACCCCAAAAGCACATTTGAGCGGGTTCATCTTCAACCCATACCGACGCATCCTCTCAAAGGCTAATCGTAAGTCGACTAAATGATGATCAAATCCATCCGATTTCACGACGACATCATCAATGTATACTTCCAATACTATGCCCAGAAGGTCATGAAATATCAAGTTCATAGCTCGTTGATATGTAGCGCCGGCATTCTTCAACCCGAATGTCATGACCACCCACTCAAACAACCCGATAAAACCGGGGCAACGAAAGGCGGTCTTAAACATGTCCTCTTCGGCCATAAAAATTTGATTGTACCCGGCATTGCTGTCTAAAAAGCTAATCACCTTATGTCCCGAAAAGTCGTTTATTAACATGTCGGCTATTGGCATGGGATATTTGTCTTTAGGAGTAGCCTTATTTAAATCCCTAAAGTCGATGCATACTCTAATTTTACCAGTGTTTTTCTTCTCGACCGGCACAATATTAGAGATCCACTCGGCATACCTACACGGCCGAATAAATCCGGCTTTCACCAGCCGATCGACTTCTTCTTTGATACGGTCATATAGATTAGGGTTGAAACGCCTAGGTGGTTGCTTGTGTGGCCTGAAACCCGACTTAATAGGTAATTTATGCTTGACTAGACTTCTACTCAACCCAGGCATTTCAGTGTAATTCCAAGCGAAACAGTCAATAAATTATTTAAGTAATGTGCATACCTCATCCTTCTGTCCAACTTCCATATTGGCATTAATGAACGTAGGTCGGGGAACTCTTCCGTCACCAATGTCGACTTCTTCAAGCGGGTCGGCCGATGAGAATCCTTGTCCGAGCTTTTCCATGTCATCAAAGTCTTCAATGGTCTCATGCATATCGCTCTTCCCGGAACGATACTCTTCAGTGCGCTTTTGCAACCACTTAATGCTATCTTCTTTATTCATTGCTTATAAAGATAAGTCGTTGAGCCGAGCTATACAAGCCAGCTGCGCCTGTATCGGTACAAATCCATCCCTACCGATACTGATGTAATTGTAGTCTGATAAATTCCTACCCGACAAGCATCTCATATCGCCGTGTTGCCAATCCACCGTTGTCTCAGCAAGAGCAATGCAAGCCGAGTTGTCTGCCTTGATAACTTCGACATCTTTACCCACCCACTGGATTAAACATTGATGTAGGGTAGACGGGATGCAACAATTGGCATGGATCTAGTCGCGTCCCAAAAGCACGTTGTATCGGCCTTTGATGTCGACGACGAAAAAAGCAGTCGGCAAGGTCTTGCTTCCGACTGTAAGCTCTACAGATAGTATGCCTCTGGCTTCGGATAATTCCCCTGAGAATCCGCTAAGTCCCATGTTGGTCCTCATCAACTCGGACTCCTTTCGGCCTAACTTGGAGAAAACCGAAAGGGGCATAATGTTAACTCCAGCACCGCCGTCGACAAGCATACGACCGACTGGTTTCCCGTCGATGTGGCCCTTGATGAACAGAGGCTTCAAGTGCTGTCCGGGTTTCTCTGGCTTCTCGAACGTAGCATTTTTCGGACCGAGTACGAGTTCTGCGAGTTCCAACTCGGGTGCACGAAACTCCATGGGCAACTCGAACACCATATTGACCTCCATGTCGGCGGGCACTTCCCTAACATCGCCACTAGCAGCGTCGACTTCTTCCTTCGCTATGCGCTTCTCTTTCCAAGTCATCTTTGCTGGTGTCATCGGCCTTACTCGGTTGAACCACTCGTCGTGCTCCTTCTCGACTAGCTCCTCTCTGAGTTCGAGTGCTCGCAATCGCTGTACCCTCCGCTTCTGAGTATGCGTGAGTCCTGTAGGGCACCATTGAGGCTTCAGCTTTGTTCCTGGCTCAACCGACTTGATGTTGCTGACTTGCTTCTTCGACACCGGTTTGTTGAGTTCATTTTTCCGCGTGCCGGGTTTAGCTACGCCGCTGGACTCTGGCCTGTCCGAGTTGTCTATCGTGCCAAACTGTACACGCTGGGTTCCTGCTGGTAACACCGAGTTGTTCTGCGGACTGATTGATATGGCGGATCGTTGGTGTCGACTTGCCTCCGGAACTCGGGCCACACCCGCTTCGTCCGAGTCGGACACGAGCTGGGCCGTTGTGGTGCTGCCAGATTTGGACTCGTCACGCTTGACCAGCACCCAAACACGCTTGATCGGTGAGTTGTTTCTCTGAGCCCCTCCGGACGTCGCCGAGTACCTCTGTGCACCGAGTTTCTTACGCCGACTGGCAATCTCACTTGGTGACCTGGCTCTCGGGTTAAACCGAGCCCTCTTCCCTTGTGGGTGTTCCTTGAATTCGGGCCTTGATGGGATCCAACTCGGCTGGACTATGCCGATTGGTCCAACGGGATGTGGTGCCCAGGGATTGAAACCCCATGGAGGGAACTGTGGATAGAAAGGAGGCGCACACCCCCAATAAGCCGGGCTTGTCGCGAAGTATGGTGGCTGAACATATGGGCCTTCTTGCCAGTACTCGGGAGCACCGAACCCTGGTTGTGGAGGTGACCTAGGACGCTTAGTACTCCTGAGCCGAGTGAACACGTTGCTGGATTTATGCGACGCGTATTTATCTAGCAGTTGCTGCACCATCGGCTTTGGCTTTGCGACTTGTCCCTTTCCTTGGTTGACCTTCCAGATTCTGACTTCTGGATTTTTTGGTTTGATCATTCTTGGAGCAGCATCATCGTCAATGATGACATTCTTCCTTTTTGTCGACTCGGCCTAACTTGACCGAATTAACACTTTCTTCTTTTCCAAGTTGATCACATTGATCGGAAAAGGATCGCTGTCTAGTTTCATTTTGGCGCTCTGTGCAAACGTCAATCGTCCGTCATTAATGACCGATTGCACCTGTCGACGAAACACATTACAATCATTAGTGGCATGGGAAAAGGAGTTGTGCCACTTACAATAAGCTCTTTTGTCCAACTCTTCTGTCGATGGGAATACATGCCCTTCCCTTACTCGGATTAGATTTCCTTGCAGGAGCATATCAAAAATCCTATCACATTTACTAAGATCAAAGGTATACTTAATCTCCTCTCTCCGAGTAGGTGTAGGCTTTAAAGCGGAGCATGCGAAAGGTTTCGACTTGGGGGTCTGAACCCACTCGGCTATGCATATATCCACATCATCCTCACTAGCCGAGTCATCATCATATGATATAACATTAACCACAGGTTTTTCTTTACTTTGGTTCTTACTGTCTCCAAATCGGCTATACTGCTTAACTTCTTTAGCACAGTTTTCTTGTGTCACGGCTTTCTGTAAGACTTGATCGATATTCGAGAACTCTTGACCTTCTAGTCTATCCCTTATATGAGCAAGCGAGCCTGAAAAAGCGAGGTCGGCTAAATCCTTTTCGGCTATGGTCAGACTAAAACACCGGTTTTTGACTTCTCTAAATCTCCTAATGTAGTTATAAACCGGTTCATTGTATTTTTGTTTAACCATTGTCAAATCCGAGAGCCTAAGCTCGGTCTCGCTGCTAAAAAAGTATTCGTGAAACTTCTGCTCTAATTGCGCCCATGTTGTGATGGATTTGGGAGCGAGCAACGTAAACCATGTGAAGGCTGTACCAGATAATGACAAAGGAAAAAGCTTGATCCTGTAGAGATCTGATGTGCTGACTTCACTACATTGTGCCAAAAATTGCCCTACGTGCTCGAACGTGGATCTACCCTCTTCCCCGGTGAACTTAACAAAATCTGGAACTCTAAAACCGCGGGAATACGGCGTCGTGTCGAAGCATTCAGGGTACGGCTTCTGATAAGCACGTGTTTTGCCCTTGGGTTCTACACCGAGTTCCCTAAGTGCTCCGGCGAGTTGGTCCTTAAAACTTGTATTGGCTGGTGGCACTGGTGTAACATGTGAATATGAAGTCGGCTTCGGCAATATGGGTTGGACTTGTGGTGGATTAAAATATGAATCTGGAACCGGCCCATGGGGGGCTCCGGTACCAAGAGGTGGTATAGGTGGTGTGCTGTATGCTACTGTCTGGTAATACGGTTGTGGCACGTGGGCATTAAGGCTAAGACTTTGGTTGTCGTTGGTAAGGCTCTGGTATGCCGAAGTTGGAATAGTAGCCGCAGTAATTGCCGGAGTGGTTTCCATTAGGTGATTAATTCCATTAGTGTCCGGGTACATCGGCCGCTTGCCCCGATGTTCGTCATTGACCCGTGACACCATCGACCTAACCTGATGCTGCAGACTACTCTTCAGATCCTTAGCGAGTTGTTCTTTGAATCCTCAAATCGGCTAGTCATCACTTGGGTGAGTGTTTGTGCCGTATTATCGATATCAGACCCATATTTACTAGCTACCGACACGTCAATCAGATGAGCAATGTCTTCAGAACAAGTCGGTTTACTTACCTTGGTGTTGAGCGCAGAAGAAGGACTCGGCACGACTACCTTTTTGATGACGCCGTTCCTCGTCTTCTGGTAGCCGGCCAACTTTTGCCGGAGTCGTTCCGCCTACTCTTCTTCGAGTTGGCGTTCAATCTCTCGCCGTTCATCTTCAGATAGGTCGTCGAGTGTGACGGCGATGATATTGTCGGGGTTGACGATGCTTCCGTCCTTGGAGTCGGTATTCATTACGCAGCTCTTTTCTTCTTTCCCCAGCGGAGTCGCCAATTGTGTTCGCGCAAAAATTGGATCCGCGGAACACCTAGGTAAACGGAATCGCCAATTGTGTTTGTCTGTCGCACTTTCGTGTGCGGTGAACGACTACTTTTCAAGCAAAGCAGCAAAGGGTAACTATCGCACTTTCGTGGCAACGGACGACTGCTTTCCAGGCAAAACAGCAAAGATCTTCTCGCTTTCGTGGAGAAGAACCGATCTTTTTTAATGCAAAACGATAAAGATCTAAACTAGAAAAAGGTAAAAGGTAAAGGTAATAGATTGATTTCTGTCGATTGTTGGATGATCAATCGGCCGTCACCCCTTATATTTTTATAGGGCGACTGGTCTTTCCATAGGAGATCGGGACTCCTGATCCTAACTAAATACAGATATGTCATTTTTCTTTCCTAACGGATCCTGATTCTAACGTTCATGTAATTTCCCTTTCTTTAAGTAATTTGATCACCGTGATCAGGACTTCTCTTCGTGTACGAGATCTCCTTTCCATATAAACCGAGTAACCCGCGGTTTCTTGTTCTCCAAACTGAAGTCTCTGGCGTTGGATAAGTCTTGGAAGTAGATGACTCGTCGTATCAACCCATCTGTAGATCAACTCGGTAGCGCCGTGACTTGGTTCTGCTAAGAAGGACTCGGCTCCAGCCATTCGAAGTCCGGCTTGGACCTCCTCAGGGACTCGGGTACTCGGGAACACCAGTACTCGGGGTCGGCAGTACTCGGGAACACCAGTACTCGGGAACGCGAGTACCCGGTACTCGGGCGCGCTGGTGCTCGGGAACGAGTACTCGGTACTCGGGCGCGCTGGTGCTCGGGGACGCCAGTGTTCGGTACTCGGGGGCGTGAACACCAGTACTCGGGAACTCGGCATCACGGGTATTCGGGCTACGAGTACTTAGGCCCGCCAATGTTTGGTGCCCGGAGGTACTACTTGTTATTTGATGACATAGCCACCCGGTGCTGGAACAATCAAGCCTGCATTAAGAGTTTAACATTAAATCCACAGTTTGTTAGTCCATTATCTTAACCTCTAATGGCAAAATTAATTTGGCCAACTGAATAAATCCTAAAGCCAAATTACGCTATAAACAGTCAGACCGGCCGAAGGGAAGTTCAGACTGCCGGTCAGGGCATCTGACCGGCCAGGGCCCAAGGCAACATGATTCGACAAGTACCATCGGATTCGAAGGTGGAAGTCAGACTGTTCAGGAGGAGCAGTCAGAGCGGCTAGGCTCAGAAGTCGCGATTATGGTATAGGCCATGTCGGCCAAAGACAAGCGGTCAGACCAGCTAGTGAATTCGACGGGATTGGCGAGCTCCATGAAGCTCATATTAGTGGTCGTGTAGATCAGCTAGTCACGGGTCACTGGAACTAGTAGAACTTGATGTGATGTGTGATGGTGAAGATGCGGTCGTATTTTCTGTGGTGTTCAATGCGCATGCCAAAGTGCGAAAGGACAAAGACAGGAGGAGGCTAGAGTGTTGTAGCTATGTGGCATGTGGAAAAGGACTATCAAAATAAAAGAGTGAGATAGCTGCGAATTTGACTCAAGGTGAATCAAGAGTGACGGTGAAGTTCCTTCAAGTTTTCATACATGCAGTCAACGTGGCGAGGATGTTGGGTTCAGGTAACTCTTATAAGTGACAAGTAAGAAGCGAGTCGTTCATTTTCACATAAATCTGAAAAAATAAGGTTACCAGGTGATGACATGTGTTATCAATATATGGTGACTACATGATCGGTGTGTGATAGCGCTGAACAAGTTACTCTAGGAAGTTCGGAGTGCCTAAGTCAAGGGTTGGTAAAAACCTAATTTCGCTAGAACACTGACTATGATGACAGACAAAAAAGAGTTCAGTTACAGGTGGAGCCATGGAGAAGCCATAGAGTAGCGGTGGAGCTCATGCAGAAATCTCAAGTCCAAGCTATACGGGGTTTGCACATTGCAGCTTCAAGGTGGCGGAGGATATATTCGCCAATTTGTTGAGTATGTGTTGAATATGTATACATGCAAGGTTACATATTGGACTTTGGAATGAATTAAAGTTAGGAATATGCTCTAATTCATATGTGGATTGGAATATACTAGGTCTTATAGTCAAACTATAGTACTCCTAGGCCCTATATAATAAAGAGGGTGCCACACGTTGTAACCTGAGTAAAAGGAATAGCAGGGAGCGGAGGTCAAACCGTCGGCTAGGGGGGTTAGAAGCCCACTAGAAGAGGTCAGACGGCCCAGGGCCCAAGGCAACGTGATTCGACATGTAGAGGCGGATTCAAAGGTGACAATCAAATTACTCAGCGGAACAGTAGACCAGCCAGGGTCAGAAGTTGTGATTGTGGTACAGGTCAGACCAACTGGCGAATTTGGTGAGATTGGCAAGTTTTGAAAAGCTCATATTAGCGGTTGTGTAGATCGGTTAGTCCGGAAGCCTTGTTCCAGATAGATCTTATTGCTATAATATAAAAGATAAAATACGTAAAAAAAAATCTCGAAGATATAAGTTTTAATTGAATCTCATCAACAAATATTGTATCTTTGATATTCTTGATCTGTCGTCGCGGCAACTCAACTGATCAACTCCCTCCTCCCGGTGGCAACCAACTAACCATGGAGGTAATGCATTAATGCAACGGGGGCCAAGGACAGCCGCCACCATGGGTGTTCCAGGTTGCCATGGCCCGGCCCGGCCGGGTGTATCATATCCCACAGCTCGATCGCACGAACCAGTACTTTAATTGCTGCTACACCTACACCAATCCAGCAGCCTGGTCCTCGATCATGCACCAACGAGATCGAAACCGTGTACGGCATGGCATGGAGAATTGGAGATGAATAAATTATCACGGTACATTGCACTTGTGCCGTAGCCCAACGCAGGCGCTAATTTTGTTTTGCATGGAGCTACTCACTTAACGGGTTAATTAAAACCCGTCTAGGAATACAGTTTTTGTTTTTGTTTTGCTTGAAACGGAATACATTTCCCAGGAAATATTTAACTGATTACTGATGGCAGGTTAATTATGTACTTAACAAACCATTTGTCCCTGGATAACTATCAAGCATCACCCACACATATGATGAATTAATCCCTTTGTGAAAGCTTTATCAGGTTGCCTTTTCTTGTGAGAATCATCGATCGATCATTAGTTTTAAGATATACTACAGCTAGGTAGTGCTAGTTGCAACAAACTAACAATACATAGTTGTCACTTTTTTTTTCTAGTCTACTTAATTGGAACAAGAGATGCCTAGTGCCTCATTAGCTGTCTCTTCTTGCTTTCTCCTCCTTTTCCAAAAGAAACGATTGCCGGCCGTATCCGTCAACAGCTCAGCCCAACACACTGGTCCGCCTAAACAAATCGTAATAAGCACGAATTGAAAAGAATGCACCTTTCTATCAACGTCTCGAACTGATTTGGTGTAATTATAGTCTGATGATGAATCCGGTTGTATTGTACTATTATTGGTGCATGAGTAAGATAATCTCAGCTATATATATAATTGGGTGTACGTGCAGTTGTTCCAGCGACCAGCTTAGAAATGAAGCAAATGGAGATATATCGAGCTTAGATTCCTTAATTGTGCACGCATGGCCGATGAGAGGGACACTTGACGGTCTACAGCGAATCGGGGCTGTGGATGGAGTGGTATCTGGTATCCTCCCGCTGGCCGCTGCTTTTATGGTGTGGCTGCCGGGTGTTGGTGGTGTTAGCTGGCAACTCCGGTAATGGTGTATGATCCCTCGCTAACAGTAACAGTTAGGAGACCGGTCTCTCCGTAACTGGGCGCACTTGGTGTAGGATTAGCATATCAGCATCTAGCCGCTAATCCACGTCTAGCACAAATTAGCGATTTAGCATGGCTGGTACACCAGTGTAGTCTTGTGCACATGCATGTATGGACGGACCGAACCGCAATTGCACTTGTATCTACAATTAATCGAGGATTCGCCACTAACTCCATTAATTGCTTCATCTGCAAAATGCAAGTATGCCCCGTTTTTTGTGTTATTTTTGAAAGTCTACACGGCTTTCATTGAAAGGCGGTAGGCACACTGAGTGAAGAAGGTTGTGGCGGAGCCGAAAAGTAGACAAACGTCATCTTCATTTGGGAGCACAGGGGGGCTAGCTCAGTGCGAAGAAGTGCGAGTTCCCCGGTGGCTGCAGGCGAGGGCTGTAGACGAAGGTTGTCTTCAAGGCCCGGATCAGAGAGGGCGTCTTGTAAAGAGACATTCTGGCGTTGGGCATGCGAGAATAGAGCATGGAAGCGGACGGCGAGGGGTGTAGCCCCGAGCCAGGAGTCCCACTAGAAGGCAGTGCAATCACCACGCCCGACAATCACCGTGGTTTTGGAGCGAACGTCCGGCAGCAGGGCGAGGACGCCGAGGAGGTCTTTCCAGAGCGACCTGTCTCATGGTGAGGGTCTCCGAGGTCGCGCGTCCCGTTCCAACCATAACGCGTCAAGATCACTGATTTTCATTGATATTTTCCGACTTGAGTTGACCCTCTCGCCCTGGATCTAAACCAGCGTCGAAGTAGTACCTTGGCTCGACGTCCGAAGTTCCGAACGGTATTGAGCTTGGAGTAAGATTATAGCGAAGACCACATGCATGTGCACTGTTATATATGTGATGTTGGAAAATTTTGGCAGCCCAACTCGATCATTAGTTCATTACTATCAGTAGTTAAAATGAGAGACATTTTTCTGCGAGGGGAAATGAGAGACAATTTGTGTTGGTATGCAATGTTGCGTAGGTCGGCTACGTCGGATCTTGTACTCCCGGGGAAAAAGTTAATAGTTTTGATGTCATGAAATGGCATGTTGTTCAACTTTATTGAGAGGAATTTATAAAAGATAAAAGTTCATCACTGATCCTTCAACTATCGCTAAAACTAACTTTTGATCTATCAACTCTATATCAGATGTCTTTGGTTAAGTGTTAAAAACCGTCTATATTTGGTCCATTGTCCTATTGAGAATGGTTTCAACAATGATGTGGCTACGGTTTCACACAAGTGTCAGACAAGTCAACACGAAAATTAGAAAAAATCAGGAAAAATGAGGAAAAATAGAAAAAGAGAGAGTATAAATTAGAAGATTTTTTTGAAAAACCTAGCTAATTCAAAGAAAAATCAGGGAAAACAGATTTAAAGTTTAGAAACAAACATGAAAATATTGGATTTTCTTAAGAAACTGAACATTTGTATTAATTAATATTTTTAATGGAAGTTTACAAAAAAACCCGGAAAAATTGAAAAAATAGAAATTTTTAAGGAAAATAAGAAAAAATAGGGAAAAGTAGAAAATTTAGAAAAATCAGGAATATTCTACAAAAGTTATGAAAAATCTAAGAATTTTAAAATTTAAAAAACTATTAAAATGAAATATTTTGAATTTTATCAAATCCATGGTTTTCCAAAATACTTTTGAATGTTATGCATTTTAAAAATTCCTATAATATTTGGTGATTATTTTGGAATATTCTTGTCTTTTATTTCATTATTTCTGATTTTTTTCAATATTTTGTGCTGATTAGGCTACCACGTGTGCGACACCACTATCACATCACCATCAAAACCGCTTTAGTGGGAGCAAGAGACCAAATCTATATGATTTTAACACTTGAGAGGCCAAAAATATTCGATATATAGTTAAGGGACCAAATTTAGACTTTAACAATAGTTTAGGGAGTTTCTTATATAAAATGTTGCCCTTCATTATTGGTTATCTCGACGATCTACCTGATGTTTCCCGTCATCGTGGAGTAAACACTAACAATGCACTACCTAGCTACTTGATTAATGATAGGCTCCTTCCATCCGCCCAAAAGAAGCAAAAAAAGACATGGTTGATGGAGAATCTAAATTAATGGCTAGTCTAAGCATGGAAGTAACAACTGTTAGAATTAATGGGCCTAGAGCCCATGTTCCAATTAATTCCTGAAAAATCTCAAAGGCCCATTTGGTTGGATGGCATGAGTGGAAGTTTAGTCCCATATTGCTAGTGAAGGTGGAGGAGACCAACTTATAAGGAGTTGTGTTGCCCACCTCCTTGAGGCTTGAGAAGAGGACTAGTTCACGCGCACTCCTCCTCCGCGCCGTGGCGCGGCGCGTCGTGTTTCATGATCCGAGCTAAATCTATGTGAATTTTAACTCTGTCCCGAGTTTTTGCACGACTTGTTAACGGACACGTTACCCGTGCTTATCGGATTGTGGGACTGTTGAGGAGGAGCAGGGCAACCCTAGCCGTCACGAAAATTTGCATTTGCTCCTCGCGCTCATGTCTTTCGCCGCCTTCATTCCTTTTTGCTGTGCTGCCTTCCGGCTTTCCCATCCCGGCGACTGCGTACACGGCTGAAAGTGCATCCACTCCCATGGAGCTTGGGAGGATGGCCATCTTGCCCCAGAGTTTGGTTTTGATGGTTATTGGCAATCCTCACCTGTGTCTAATACTTACAATGAGTGTGAACAGGAATTAGATGGACAGGTGAAAGCTGAAGTGAGACAACTGTTGATGATGAGCCCTAAAAAGAGCAAGGAACTGGGAAGGTCAGAAGGACCAGCTGAGCTAGGCTCCTGAGGCACAGTTGCGAAGAAGCCAAGGCTGTGCTCGAGGGCAAGCGAGGTGATGGTTGCTTGATGGAGTTCAAGGGCCGTGAATGCAAGCTTGATAAGTCCTGGAGGAGCTAGGAAGCTGGTGAATCTGGACCAAGGGTTCGCTGTGCGTCTACAAGGGCAGTCATCTTCGGTGAAGAAGCTTGGAACCAGTGCCAAGGGTCTAAGCGAGCTGGTCAGGGACTGTGGCGAGGCCATTGCTCTCTGGTCAGTTGTAGGCTTGTAGTGAGCCGGCCAGAGTTGTGCTCAGGTGCTGCCTGAGGCAACCGAGTCCACCTGAGTTTGGCATCTGAGACTCAGGTGGGTAGCTCAGCCGCGGCTAGTAGGTTACCAGAGGTGCATGTTAGCTGAGTCTCAGACAGGTTAGGTCTGGTGGCTCTTTATCTGACGTGGCATGAGGGTAACGGCTAGCTGCCAGGGACCCTATAAATAGGGAACCTGGGGAGGTTTTCAACCTCGAACCTTTACCTAACCTTTGCCTCTAACCCGAAAGCAACCTGTTGAGAAAGAAAGTGCTATAGGTCTCCAAGTGAGTGTTGCCTGCGTGCATCCATCGTGAGAGAGAGTTTCTTAGTCCTTCAGGTGTAGCATTCGAGGTACTGGTTCCTCCAAGAGTGGGAGTGCTCTTGGAGTTGGTGAGCAAGCCAAGTCTTGTGTGGCTGCCACCAAGAGTCTGTGAAGGCGATTCGGGTCTGCCTGTCTTGCAGCAGCAAGATCAAAAGGATTCCACACAAGAAAGGTACTCGAGGAAAGAGCACGATTTGGTGCCGGCTGTGAGAACAGCTTCCTCAACGGAGACGTACTGCTTCGCAAGAAGTAGGAACTTCGGCAAAACAAACCATTGTGTGCTTTACTATCTGTCTTGTGATCTGCTCTTATTTATTCTGTTATCTATGCATGCTTAGATCACTAGAGCACCTTTATCTGTTGCACACTAACTGAGTTTCCTCACCTGAGACTCAGTTAGCTCTTGCTAAAACTAGTACCTTTCCTGTTCACGTCATCTGATGCACTCACCTGACTCTCACACCTGAGACTCGGTTAGCTCTGAATATAACTTGTTCTACATCAGCTGAGTTTGCTATCTGAGTGTCTGGTGTTTATCTGATATATCTTGCTGAGTCTCAGTTACCTGCATCAGTTGCATATATTTTCTCTAGGATTGACCTATCTCCTAAAGAGAAACCCATTAGGCATTATAATTTCTAGAGCCGACCTATTCACCCCCCTCTAGTCGACTCCTGAGATCCCTTTCAAGTGGTATCAGAGCCTCGTTGCTCATAATTGGCCTAACAGCCAGAGTCTAAAGGATGTCGAACTATGAGGGTAGAGTTCCTATGTTTGATGGTACTAATTATGCCTTTTGGAAGCGGAAGATGCAAATGCATCTTACTGCACTTGACCCAGATGTATGGAAGATTGTCACAACAGGTCTTGATGTGGTTGATGAGAGCAATCCCACTGATCAAGAGAAGATCAGCATCAAGAACAATGCTAGAACTGCCAATGCTATTTATATGGGACTGCAAGAGCATGATTTCAACCGTGTCAGTACCTTTGAGGAAGCCAGAGATATATGGTTCACACTTCAGGCTATCTATGAAGGCAGTGACACGTTGAAGAGGTCCAAGAAAGATGTGCTGGAGCATGAACTTGACAACTTCCATTACCAACCTGGAGAGGATATCAATTCCATCTTCACAAGACTTACCATGATCACTAACCAGCTGTAGGCCCTTGGGTCCAACAGAGTAGAAGATTGTGATGTGATCAAGAAGTTCCTCTTTGTGCTTCCCAAGTCTTATCACACTCTGCGTCTGATGATGAAAGAAAAGGATGGCTTTGACAGATTAAAGCCCACTGATGTCCTTGGTAGGATGCTCACTCATGAGATGGAGCTAAACCACTCCAAGAAGCATGCTATCACTTCTGGGAAGAACAAGGACATAGCCCTCAAGGTAGTAGCCACTCACAGGGACTCAAGTGATGAAGAAGAAGATCCAGATGAAGAGATGTCCACTGATGAGGAGAATGAGCTTGCCATGCTTACTCGGAACTTCAGAAAGTTCTATCGAAGGAAGAAGTTCTCAGGCTCATCTGACAGGTTCAAAGGGAAGAAGCAACTCAGTGACAAGAAGTGTTTTGAGTGTGGTGACTCAGGACACTTCATTGCTGATTGTCCCAAAAAGAGCAAGAGACAAGAGGATGGCAAGTACAAGAAGAAGGAGATCATTGTCAAGAAGAAGTACAAAGAAGGGAAGCCTCCCACCTTCAGAAAGAAGAAGACCTCTGCTGCCAGAGCATATGTGGGACAAGCTTGGGTCTCAGATGACTCAGAGTCAGAGGAGGAGTCAGAGGAAGAAACTGAGCTAGCTGGGTTAGCCATCTGTGTCTCAGGTGGATCACTCAGCAGCCCAACTGAGCCAGGAGAAGACTCAGTCAGGTCTCTCAGCTGCGCACCCGAGACAGACTCACTCTTCGACAAGGATGCAGATCCTACATATGCTGAGACTCCAACCCTATGTCTTATGGCTAAAGGCAGCAAGGTAATGACTGAGGATGACTTCCCTGATTATGCTCAACTAATGGACATTCTTGACAGGACAGAGAAGCTCCTTAGGAAAGAGAGAAAAGAAAACATCTCTCTCAGGGACAAACTAACTGACATGCAGGTGTCCCTTGATAATGCACAAGATGCTAAGGCAGATCTTGATGAGGAGGTTTATTTATTGCAGGAAGCTCAAAACAAACTTAAGCTATCACATGAGCTCCTAATCTCTGAGCATGATAAACTCAAAGAAACTCACTCATCTTGCATTGCTGTTACACCTGATGCAAATCCTCCTACTGTTATAGAAACTTGTTTAAACTGTGCATCTCGCATCAATGCTATTACTTCTAGTACAGTGTTTGTTGTAGATTCACCCAGTGAATTAAGCACTTCAACTGCTACTAATCTTGTTGATGCAGCAAAGTACAATGAGCTCAAGGAGGAGCATGAAGAGCTAAAAAGGCTCATGAGAATAGGTCTGTGCAGTGCTAACATAGGCATGCAGAATTTTGCTAGGTTCCAGTCCACCCTAGTACTAAAGAATAATGGTACAAGGGGACTTGGTTTCACTCCTGCACTTATAAAGAACAAGTCTTCATATATTCCCTTTGCTACTAACAAGAAATACTTGCAGAATCACTTTGTTCCTCAGAAAGGGAAATGTGATACTAACTCTCTTGCAGGAAACCATCGAAAGACAGGTGGTTATGTGAAAATTCCCTCTAATCCAAGCTATGTGCTTAAGACAGGGAAAAAGGGTAAACCTGAGGCAATTTATGTTGGACCTTGGAGTAGGTACAAGAAGGTACCAAGCATTTGGGTACCAAAGTCAGTAGTCATCTGTGTCTCAGGTGACTCACTCGGTTGGGTACCGAAGTCAGGGAGAGCCACCTGTGACTCAGGTAGCTCACTCAGGTGCAATGCAAATTTGCTAACCCTTCCATCTGAGTTTGCAGGAGATAAGAATCTGAGAAAGATTCAGAGGTTCTCTAAGCTTTCTAAAGCCGTAACTGCTAAGAACCCTAATGTTAATCTTATTCCTGCTATTGATGCTTACAGTAAGAGACCTGCTAACTTGGGAACCAAATCTATCTGGGTTCCTAAGTCTCGCAACTAATCATGCAGGGCTCTGCCTCCAGTGGAACAAAATGGGTCATGGATAGTGGCTGCACACAGCACATGACTGGAGGCAAAGAGCAGTTCTCTGAGATAAGAAAAGATAACCTTCCTTGCAAGTATGTCAACTATGCTGATGATTCAAGAGGCAAGGTATTGGGTTGTGGTAAAATTGCTATATCTCAGGAACATTCTCTTACTGAAGTAATGCTTGTTGAGTCTATTTCATATGATCTCTTATCTGTTTCTCAATTATGTGATGCTGGAATGAAAGTCACATTTTATCCTAAAGAGGTCTATGTCCAGAAACTAACAGATGACTCACAAGTTTTCAAAGGCTATCGAGTAGATAAGCTATATCTTGTAGATTTTCAGGATCAAGAAGCAGCTGTGCCATGTTGCCTTATAGTCAAAGCTCAGTTAGGCTGGCTGTGGCACAGGAGGCTAGGTCATGTGGGGATGAGGCTGCTGAACAAACTCAGTAAAGAAGAACATGTCCTAGGCCTGAAGCAAATCCAATTCAACAAAGACAAGCCATGCTGTGCTTGTCAGGCTGGAAAGCAAGTTGGAAGCCCTCATCCACCCAAGAACATCATGACCACTACTTCTCCATTCGATCTCATACACATTGATTTGTTCGGTCCAACTACATATGAGAGCATTGGAGGTAACAAGTATGGTTTTGTTGTTGTAGATGACTTGTCACGTTTCACTTGGGTATTTTTCTTGAAGGACAAGTCACAGGTGTACAAAAGGTTCAAGCATCTCATTGTCAGAGTTCAAAATGAATGGAACATCAACTTGAAGGCAGTGAGAAGTGACAATGGGACAGAATTCAAGAACTCAAGAGTTGAAGCCTTCATGGACAAGCATGGGATTAAGCATGAGTTCTCTGGTCCCTATGCACCTCAGCAGAATGGAGTGGTGGAGAGGAAGAACAGGACCCTGATAGAGATGGCAAGAACACTGCTGAGTGAGTACAAAACACCAGCAAGGTTTTGGGCTGAAGCTGTGAATACTGCCTGCCACAACATCAATAGACTATATCTTCACCCACTCCTAAAGAAGACACCTTATGAGCTGCTGACCAACAAGAAGCCAAATGTCTCTTACTTCAGAGCATTTGGTTGTAAGTGTTACATTCTGAAGAAAGGCAAGCGTCTCTCTAAATTTGAATCCAAATCTGATGAAGGAATATTTGTTGGATATAGCTCAGAATCTCACACCTACAGAGTCTTTAACACCAACACCAAGGTTGTTGAAGAAGCTGTAGATGTGACATTCGATGAATCTAATGGCTCACAAGATGGGCAAGTTGCTAATGATATTTCAGGGAAGGTAGATATACTTCACAAGTCAACAGGTGAAGTCAGGCCCCAAGTTGAGGAGCAAGCTTCATCTGGAGTTACAAACCTACCTGACCCAGCTGATGAGCAGGATGAAGTCAATGGCATTGAGTTCGAGTACAACCCAGCTAATGATCTATTGGACTCAGAAGCCTCCATGCACCCAGCTGAGTCTCAGGAAGAGCCAACTGAGTTACAGATACACCCAGCTGATCCACATCCAGCTGTGACTCAGGTGGCTGACCCAGAACCCCCTGTGATCAGCAGGCTGCAGAAGGATCACCCTGTAGACCAAATCATTGGTGCCATTGATAGAGGAGTGACTACTCGTTCTCGTATTGCTAACTTTTGTGCTCACTACTCTTTTGTTTCCACCATTGAGCCTAAAAATGTAGGTGAAGCTCTGTCTGACTCAGACTGGATCAATGCTATGCATGAAGAGCTGAACCAATTTGAGAGAAATGAAGTCTGGTCACTTGTTGAAAGACCCAAGGATCACAATGTCATTGGAACGAAGTGGGTCTTTCGCAACAAGCAAGATTCTACAGGCCAAGCGGTGAGGAACAAGGCAAGGTTGGTTGCTCAAGGCTACACTCAAATAGAAGGCTTGGATTTTGGTGAGACCTTTGCACCTGTAGCTCGACTTGAAGCTATCAGGATACTTTTAGCTTATGCAAATCATCACAACATCAAGCTTTATCAAATGGATGTCAAGAGTGCCTTCCTCCAAGGTAAGCTTGCTGAACTTGTGTATGTAGAACAGCCCCCTGGTTTTGAAGATCCAAAAAGACCCCATCATGTATATGTTCTCCACAAAGCTTTATATGGTCTCAAACAAGCCCCTCGTGCTTGGTATGATACCCTAAAGGAGTTTCTTATACATAATGGTTTCAAAATTGGGCTTGTTGATACTACACTCTTTACTAAAGTTAAAGGCAAGGACTTATTTGTATGCCAAATATATGTCGATGACATAATATCTAGAAGTACTAATCGTGTGCTAAGTGATGAGTTCAGCAAGATGATGATAAAAAGGTTTGAGATGTCCATGGTAGGAGAGCTGAAGTTCTTCCTAGGGCTGCAAATCAAACAACTCAAGCAGGGAACTTTCATCTCTCAAGAGAAGTTTGCCAAGGACATCCTCAAGAAGTTTGACATGGACAAAGCTAAGTCAATATCTACTCCCATGCAAACAAATACTCATCTTGATCTGAACCAACGAGGTAAGTCCACTGATCAGAAGGAGTATAAGTCTATGATAGGTTCTTTATTGTATTTGTGTGCATCTAGACCTGATATAATGTTGAGTGTTTGCATGTGTGCACGTTTTCAAGCTGATCCTAAGGACATTCATCGCACTGCTGTTCGTAGAATACTGAGATATTTGATTCATACCTCTGGGTTTGGTCTATGGTATCCTAAGGGTGCACCATTTGAGCTTGTAGGCTATTCAGATAGTGATTATGCCGGGTGTAAGGTTGACAGAAAAAGCACCTCAGGTACCTGCCAATTTTTAGGACATTCCCTTGTGTCCTGGAGTTCCAAGAAACAAAATTCAGTAGCCCTATCCACAGCAGAAGCCGAATACATAGCAGCTGGTGGGTGTTGTGCTCAATTGTTATGGATGAGGCAGACCTTGAAGGATTTCAACATATCCATGTCTCAAGTACCCCTCTTCTGTGACAATGAAAGTGCAATCAAGTTAGCCAACAACCCTGTCCAACACCAAAGATCCAAACACATAGAAGTGAGACACCACTTTCTAAGAGACCATGTAGAGAAGAAAGATATCCAACTGTGTCATGTTAGAACCGAAGCTCAGCTAGCTGATATTTTCACCAAGCCTTTAGATGAAAATAGGTTCTGTACCCTCAGGCATGAGCTAAATATCATGGATATCTCGAATGTGCAGTGAGGAAATGATGATACACGTGTACACATGATTGCATTTCTGGTTTTTCATTCTCTGCATTCTACATGAGTCAGCCACCTGAGTCTCGGTTGTACCTCAGGTGGGTTAAGGTCTTATAAATACCATGCTGATTTTGCATCTTATTGAACTCATGGATTCACCATTGGGTTAGATGAGTTGGATCTTACCATCTATTTCAATTCAACACAGCTTTAGCTTTGTATTGATTGATCGTTTGGCAAGCTGTGTTTGAAAAGAAATTCTCTCTATTGCTTTCATCTCTTATCCTTAAGTTCTCTCTGGTAATTCTATTAAAAACCTTGTCAGCTGAGTCTTCCACATGAGTCTCAGCTGAACACATTCAAAAATTCCGGAGAAAATCCCTAAGTCTGGAGCTCAGCTCAATTTTTCTTTCCTACCTGAGTCTCAGGTAGCATTCTAGCTGACCCTCAGGTGCCACAGGGCCACTCGGGATATAAAAACCCACCTCTGTAACGGTTTGCACTAAACCCTCTTCAGAGTCTCAGTGCCCTTGCGCCCGTCGCCGCCATCTGATTCTCAACGATCGTGCGCTTCTCCGACGATCTTCGCTCTCTCCGAAGCTTCCCAAAGCTCTCCTGATTGTTTTGGCGCCTTCATCTCCAATCAAAATTCCAAATGTAAGTCTCCTCGAGCTGTTCTTCACAGAACTAGGGTGGTTTTCGCCTTAATGCGAATCCCATGCTCTCGAGTATCTTTTAGTTGTGGAATTAGACAAAGATGATGTACCTTTAACCTCTAGAACGATTTCTTGCAACTCATTGTCCAGAATTCTCAAATTTCAGCAAGTTTCGATAAACCTAGGTTGCTCTGCTACTCCACCTGAGTTACACAATTTATCTCACCTGAGTGTCAGGTAGCTAAGTCAGGTAGCATGAGATGACTTGTGAAACTCTCCTAAAACCATCCAAAAATGGCCAATCTTTCCAGTTTTCTCTGCAATAGGATTATCTCTCATCTATTCTTTATCCTACCTCTCCTATGCAGATGTCTGGATCAAGGAATGTGCCTGAGGATATAGCTGATGATCTGCCCATTGGTCTGAGAACCCAGCTCCTAAGTCAGAAGCAGCAGTTAGAGTGGGAGGCAGAGCAGGCTAAAAGTCTTGGAAAGAAATTGGATGCAGAAGAAGCTGCTCAAAGATCAGTAAAAGCTCCAATGTCCCCCTCTGAGCTAGCCAAAAGAGAAGCTAGGCTTAAAGAGCTACAAGAAGAGAAATCGACAGATGGACATAGCTACAGCTCAGTCAGCTAAAAGAATGAAAGATTTAGAAGCTCAGAAGGCTAGCAAGGAAGAACAATTGAAGCAAGAGAGGAAAGCAAAAGCAGCTGAAAAGAAAGCCCAAGCTGAAGAAGCAAAGAAGAAAAGAGCTGAAGAAAGAGCCAAGAAGGCTGCTGAGAAAGAGGCAGCTATCAAAGTCAAGAAGGCTCCAGTAGTTGATACACTCAAAAGGACAAGGGCTGCAGGGCAAGCCAACAGATTTATCTCTGAGCAAAGTCCCAAAGAAGCCAAGATCAGAGGCTGTGGTAGTCAAGAAGAAAACAAAGAAACAACTGCAAGAAGAGGAAGAAGCTGAATGGAGAGTAGAAGCTCTTAAAAGAAAGGAACACAGCAAACTTATAGAAAAATGGCAAGACCTAACTGATAAGTTGCCCAATGCCACAGATGAGGAAAGGCCTCAAATGAAGGAAAGAATAGATGCCCTTGCAAAGCAAATCTTTGAATCACCAGATGTTCCAAAGACTGTGAAACTCCAAAGAGAAACTCAGCTGAAGAACAAGGCAATCCATGAAGAACTCAAAAAGCTGCTGAAGCAAGAAGGAAAAGCCTCTGGACAAGAGAAAGCAGACCTGATCAAACAAATTGATCGTCTATTCTCTCAACTCTCAGAAGATTATAAGCCATTCTGGACAAGGTTCTCAGATATCACTCTACAAAGGAGAATAGAGAATCACATGTTGGAGTTAAACTCTTGTGCTGATGAAGCTCGTAAGAAGCATCTACAAATGAGATTGCTGAAACAAACTCAAGGATATTTTGTGCATCCAGTTCTCAAGCACTTGATGCAGTGCCCCTTCAACAAGCCAGTGGTTCAGTGCCTCAACTGAGTAAGCCAGCCGAGTCTCAGGCGGCTGCATCAGCTGGACTAGAATTAGTCCCCACTGTAACACCTCAATTTTCCGAGACCTGAAAATTAGGACCAACAAAAACTTTTTCTTATTAATGCAAGTTAAGATGCATCATATTAAACTTTTATCCAAATCCTGCCTCTGTTGAAACCCTAAAGTGTGTCAACCCAAAACCTTTCCCCTCTGTTCCTGTACCTTTGATCTCTGCTTTGTCGGGACTCTGTTCGGCAAATGCTCTCAAACCCTGATCTGTTCCTTTTGAGCTGCGGGTCAAAACCCTAACTCGTCATTCGGCTCTGCCACCACCCCATGCATATATACACCTGACCAATGGCAATATTCAACACTCCAACTCCCTGCAACTTCGCATGTCCATTCCACCCGCATACAAATTCCATATATGCAAATATATCCAAGTGTATGTGGGCACATACACCCCGAACCCTAATTTATTTTCTCGGTAAAACCTTTTACCACCTGACTCAGAAAATATCGTCAGCCGCCTTACCATTATTCCTTACCAGAATATATATACGCAAATTCCTTTTCACCTTTACCCCTTACTCTTGCCAGGATATGCGTATATCCATGTAAATATACATATATACACTTTCTTTTCGGCACCCATATCTCTTATTCTTACCCTATCACCCTTTTATCTTTCTACATGGTAAACCTCAGATAATTACTTCACCGTGGTAATCCTTCCCTCTTTACCATGCAACACAAAAATATCTTTTTCACCGTTACCAGATTACCGTATCGGGAGAAAAATATCTGTCCCAGTAGTTTTCCCCCAAATGGCCATTTACCATTTCACCAACCCATCAACTCACCTCTCACCTCATCTCCATTTCTTTTCTCAGCTCAAACCTGGGTCCAGCAGCTGCACCACACGCCACATCAAGCATGCATGCATGCACCCTTTATTTTCCCTTTCCCTGCCACTACTCACCTACAGTTGAACCAACCCTGCTATCCACCTCTCCCCCTCTCCGATGGGCGACCGTTCGAAAGCAACGACGGTGGTATCCGCGATAACTAGGGCGAACCCCAGTCAGTTGCCTGTTGGGAACGGCATATTGATGGGCTCATCACCGCTCGATTTTTCCGCTGCAAGATTTCTAGCCGTTGGGCTAAAGGTATAGTCTTTCGATCTTAAAGATCGGATTATGCTTTATATTCTAATAAGTGCGTGTATGATTTTGATACACAGGTAAACTTGTGGGTATCGGCTACTGATCCAGGGACCGGTACCGTAAACACAAGGGCTTATCCGGCCTTAAAACCGGGTGCGCCACAAGCTTGGTATCAGAGCCATACTGTCTGTAGGTTAACCCTAGTTAGCATGGCCGTTAGATGAAAACTCTATTTTTAAAAAAGTATTTCAGAAAAATATTCAAAAACTTATCATAAGAGTGGGTTCTACTCCTCTCATCCTTCTTAGTCTCCCTTCTTACCTACACTGCTCTAAGAGAAACATCGAGTTTTTCTACATCCTCATCTACTTCAAGTTTTTAAGACAATCTCAGTAAAGTAAGTAGCGAGACCCATACCGATGATGCCAGAGTCTGCCAATCCTACCGAGAATCTGGAAGAATTGCGTCGTCGCCCGATTCCAGAAGCTCGTTGAGACTCGCCACTGGTGGATCAATACCAACACTCCAACCTCGCAAATCCGCGATGTCAACAGCATGGGAATTCGTGAAGGAAACACCGCATTAAGGAAAGAGACCCGTCGTCATGTGACACTCTCGTCGGGAACAAGAAGTCAGCACGACCGAAGAACGCCTCACCGAGGGCAGTAACCCTAGACATCGACCGTGTGGACTAAACCATAAGTTAGGTCACTAGACCTTGTTCGCAGTAAGCAGCAAGACATGTACCCTTTCTTAGTACGAGTCCTAGGCGTCCTTTGTGGTATGCAATATACCCGCGTAATCTTTGCAATGCGTTCGTTGTTTTGCGTTCTCCTTGCTTGCTTGATGTGACCTGCACATATGTCTTTCGACGCATGTAGCGGCCACATCCACTATTGATTAGCTAATAGGCCTTACCCTATCTCCAGAACCTAGCAAGCCTTGCTGTCCCCTCCGTTCGACCTCCTCCTTGATTCTTGCCGATATCATCTCTCCTTGTCAGCCTTATGTCGATTCCTTTGGACGACTTTGGCCTTGCTTTGTCCATAAGCCCTCAATCAGACAAGACGCGAGCCTCTGTCATATCCCGAGGCAATCTTTCCTTGGACTTCTCTTTGACCTCCATGTTGCCAAGAGGCTATATAAAGCTCCATCTCCGCTCTTCTGAAGCACACCCGTGCCACTTCCTCTTGGTCGTCCAAGCATCCATTTTCACCAGAGGAGTACCTAGCTCGTAGTGCTCTTCTCCCTACTCAACCTTTCCTGGTAAGCATGCCGTCCCAGGGCGCCTTACTACAAGAAACTACCGCCCGCAGAGCACACCGGATTTCCAGTCATTCTTTGGACCATGGCTCGGCAAATCCTTGGAGCGACACTACGCCCCGTGTACCGTGTGTACCTGGGGAGTGCCTCCTGTTCCTTGCACGAATTCTGGGCAGAAGTTTATGTCTACCCAGCCGTCAGCAACCAAGCTTTTCCTCTTCGCTTCTTCGGGAGAACAGTGCCTACTTCCACGATAGCCATCCAAATGGCTGCGTGGGAAGCTATCTCTTGCCTGCGCTACCTGGCTTCTGGCATGAACCAGCGTGCTTTTCTCCTCTACCCCAGACGTATCCCCTAGAGGATACATCCTGTTCGCCGACGCGTATCAAGAAGAAGACGCGGCAGTGGTCCACGCCAACTGTTACATCGCCGCCCAGCACAACTTGCTTACCCAGCTGGCGGACTCATGGATCATGTCACTCAACAGCCTCGACTCCCCGCCTTGCCCCAGCGACCCCTCGGTGCCACCTGCGCATGCTCCCGAAGCCAACGAGTTGCCAACGCCAAGAACGACGACACCCGAGGAGGCCTCCGCCACCGCAGGAACAACAACCCTCATAGAGTCTTTCCCCTTCCTTGAGGACGAAGATCTCCGTGGCAGAACGGCTCCACCCCGTGCTGCCCAGTCCAATCTTGACTTAGTAGTCGAGGCACCCCGAGGTTGGCTTAGTCCCCCTCCGTGCCTCTAGTTTTATGCGTGTTTTTGTTGTCTTGATGCTTGCCCTAGGAATTTACTTCCTACCCTTCGGCTCTTGTAACGTTGTTTTGCATCTTCTGGTTGAATGTGCGCGGTGTGAGCTACACATCTGTCCTGTGACGCGTGTGGCAGCCACACCTATGTATGTTATGAAGTTGTATGTCCACCCTTTTCCCCCTTGTCTAGAGGATATTTGACCGTTCTCTTCTCTGGTAACCTATTCTGCTTGTCTCGCCCCAATACCTTCCTGTATCGACGGCAACCCCTTACCTCTCTTGGAACTACCTTCTCTATTGCTCTCCGATGTTCCCTCCTTGTTGTCGGCCGCATGTCTATATCCATTCACCGCCTTGGTTCTCCCCCACCAACGGCTACCTGTCAGACGTGGACGGTGTGGCCCAACCCGGGGTAGCATGCCACGTGTTCTCCACCGAGCTGTCAAACAGCTATACGAAGCCGGCTTTGTCCTGCACCCCGCCTTGTGCTCTTTTGCCCTTTTGTCCAGTGCCCCTCCCCACGCCGGGCGTGCTGGTTGCTCTCAGTGCCCCGTCCCATCCTCATCTTTCCCCTCCCTTGCATCCTTCGTCATATCTCCAGCACCCCCCTTGCAACGCCCGTTTGCGCTTTGGAATGGAGAAGCATCCAAGGCCCAGGGCGCCAGCAACCGAAGAAGGCATCCGCCGATGCAGGCATGGCACCGCTCTTCGACCCACTCCAGCTACGGCAGAAGATCAGCACCTTCAGGAAGACATCGTTCCACCTCCAGCCCCTAACCCAGAGCTAGATCGAGTCGGCGATGCACGCCGAGGGTGGATTATCCGACTTTGTGTATCCAGTTGTTTGTGTGCTTGGGTTGTTTTGATCTTTGCGATTGGGTTTGTTCTGGTGCCCCACAGCACTCAGGCGACTCTGTTCGATGTTCTTCTAGACGCATGGCTGCGTGTCATGTTAGTCTTTTTGATGTTTTACGGGTGTTTTCAGTGGGTCTTCCGGCCCTAGTGATGTTATCATTTATTAATCGTTTTGTTTGTGTGCATTGTTTAAAAACCTGGGTTTTCCCTCTCATTCCCCTGCTATGTTCCCTCTTTGCCTACACCAATGGCTGAAGAAGAATCTACGCTGGATCCACGAAGACCGTTCGCTGCAGAAGTCCATGCAACCTGCCTCTCATCTTTTTCCCTAATCTATCCGAATCTCGGGGACGAGATTCATTTTAAGGGGGGTAGATTTGTAACACCTCAATTTTCCGAGACCTGAAAATTAGGACCAACAAAAACTTTTTCTTATTAATGCAAGTTAAGATGCATCATATTAAACTTTTATCCAAATCCTGCCTCTGTTGAAACCCTAAAGTGTGTCAACCCAAAACCTTTCCCCTCTGTTCCTGTACCTTTGATCTCTGCTTTGTCGGGACTCTGTTCGGCAAATGCTCTCAAACCCTGATCTGTTCCTTTTCGAGCTGCGGGTCAAAACCCTAACTCGTCATTCGGCTCTGCCACCACCCCATGCATATATACACCTGACCAATGGCAATATTCAACACTCCAACTCCCTGCAACTTCGCATGTCCATTCCACCCGCATACAAATTCCATATATGCAAATATATCCAAGTGTATGTGGGCACATACACCCCGAACCCTAATTTATTTTCTCGGTAAAACCTTTTACCACCTGACTCAGAAAATATCGTCAGCCGCCTTACCATTATTCCTTACCAGAATATATATACGCAAATTCCTTTTCACCTTTACCCTTACTCTTGCCAGGATATGCGTATATCCATGTAAATATACATATATACACTTTCTTTTCGGCACCCATATCTCTTATTCTTACCCTATCACCCTTTTATCTTTCTACATGGTAAAACCTCAGATAATTACTTCACCGTGGTAATCCTTCCCTCTTTACCATGCAACACAAAAATATCTTTTTCACCGTTACCAGATTACCGTATCGGGAGAAAAATATCTGTCCCAGTAGTTTTCCCCCAAATGGCCATTTACCATTTCACCAACCCATCAACTCACCTCTCACCTCATCTCCATTTCTTTTCTCAGCTCAAACCTGGGTCCAGCAGCTGCACCACACGCCACATCAAGCATGCATGCATGCACCCTTTATTTTCCCTTTCCCTGCCACTACTCACCTACAGTTGAACCAACCCTGCTATCCACCTCTCCCCCTCTCCCTACTGCAGCTGAAAGCATCAATAAGATGGGCACCAAAACACAGCCAAATCTCCCTCTTCACCCCTCAATTTCTGCTGCTCCTCAGTTTTAACTCAGACTTCATGCATTTCACAAGAACAAACAGCAATTGACTCACCCCCCATCGCCCTTTCTTTTCTTTACTTGAGCTCAGCCCTGTCCAGTCCAGCACCCAAACAAAAGCTGCATGCACATAACTCCCATAGCAGTCCCCAACCGAGCTGCCCCACTCAAAATCAACTGGGCTCTCTCTCCATTTCCCATTCCAGCAACCGCATGCACCCCGCAGTACCACCAACACCAGCTGCTCCTCTAGTCAACAAGCCATCCCATCTCTCCCTCCCCTTGCCTTGTTCTTTTATTACAACCACAGCTCGCATGCAACCAGCAATAGCAGCCGAACAGTGCCACTTTTCTTTTCCCCCTGCCACACTCCCAATCAAGCAACAGCAGTCAATTACTTCAGCTCTCTGCCATGTCCCCTTGTCCTGTACCTACAGCTTGCATGCAGCCAGTCAACTACTCCCTCTTCCTTCTCCTTTATCCCTGCTAGTTTCCCTGAGCAGTCCACACGCCAAAGCTCCTTTGAGCTGGCACAAAATCGAGCTGCACCTTGTTGTTCCTCATCTCCATTGCAGCTCCCCTAGCTCCTCTCCCTTTGAGCTCCACCCTAGAACTCCCCAAGCAATCAGCTCCTCTACCTCTTGGTCTAGAGCAGCCGAGTTCTTGCAGCTGCACCCTCCCATGGCTGAGCCTTTTCTCCTCCTTCCCCCCTCACTGCCTTATTGCTCAAACCAGCAAGCCAAACTCCATTATTCTGCCATGGTCTCTCTCTTCCCCAGCTCGCCTCCCTGGCTCCCTTGCTTTTTCCTTCCCATGCGCGCACAGCAGCAAACACACACATGCGCACGGCAAGCCACACAACCACTTGTATTCCTTGCCCGGGCTCCCGTCTTGCTCCTTGCCTCGCAACCAGCTGGAGCTCCACTCGTCCCTGACCTCATTCCTACACCAAGCAGCGCCCAGCTCCTCTCTACCCTTTCCTCTTAAACCTACCAACGCCCAGGCCGAGCTCCATCCACGGCCCAGCTGCGAGCTTCTCCAGCAAATGCATAAGTTCCATTCCCGAGCTGCTTCTAGTACTCCCGAGTGTGGCAACCCACTTGCCAAGCCCTTGCCGCAGTCCCCAAGCTCCTGCCGCTGCCGCCCAATCCCTGCCGCGGCCACCTTTTGTCTTGCCGCTGCCGCAAACCCTCTAGTTTCCCTTGCCGCGACAGCCTGCGGCATCCTTTTCCCCTGCCGCGGCAGTGCAGTGCCACCCAAGTCCCCGCCGCGGCAGCCTGCCACACCTAAAACCCCCGCCGCGGCAGCCCAGCTCAATCCCCGCCGCTGCCCCCTTTCCTACCGCGGCAGCTCATTTTAGCTGTTTCCGCTGCCGCGTCCTGCCACAGCCTCAAGTCCCTTCCGCTCTGTTCTGGCCTGTACAGCCTCATCCAAGCCGATTCTCAGAAAATGTCCCAAACAAAAGTTGTTCAAAACTTTATTTCCCATCTTTTTCATATAGACCATTTTTCGAAAATCCCAATAATACCCTCTGCACAGCCCAGATCAGTACCCAGTTCAAACTTCAAACAGTCTTTCGAATTCCCTTTTTGAATAGGTGTTTAGCTCTAGGTTACCCCAGCATGTAAACATGTTTACTTTGGAACATTTAGCAAGTTACATCCATGCATTCATGTTGCTCAGCTCAAGGATTAAAAAGGATAGTTGAAACCATGAACCCTAAGCCATAAGCATGCATGTAGTGTTATCCTTTCCAAGCTTAGTATTAACCCAAGTTGTCCAGTAGGTTTAAGTCCAAATCTCTTCATACATTCAGTGAGCTTTAGTTGTCCATTTGATGCATGAGTCCAAGAGCCAAAGAGAATGAGTGCTTACCAACAAAACCCTAGAAACCCTAGTGGTCATTCCATGCATGTATATAGGGACCCACTAGTGTTAGCTCCATCATATTATTTTGAAAACCCTAGCCACCCTCTAAGATCGAGGTATGGTTTTAAATATTGTTTGAGCATATTTTGGATCTTAAATGGTTCTTCCTCGCGCCGTTAGTGATTCGTTGTTTTTCCGACGTGTAGTTGCGACGCGGCGATACCTCACGCGCAGGATTCCCGATGTTTGTCGTATCAGGTTTGCGATCGACTCGGCCATTAACGCCAGGCAAGCTCTCCGCCCTTGATCATGTTGAATCCCAGTTTTACGAAATATTATTTTGCTTTCGAACCATGCATGCTATATTTTATCCCTGCTATTTTATATAGAGTAGATACCACCGATGATAGGAAACCCTAGGCCGACCCCGAAATCCTTGTCGCCTTAAGGCTATTATATTCCGAAGATTCATCGAAACTTAGGGTAGTGTATGTATGTATATGCTTAGCCCCGCAGTAGATGACTTAGGTTTTCAAAAAGGAAAAGGAAAGCAACACCCCATATTTCATGTGATGAAATATCGAAACGGACCGTCGCGTCCGGTTGTAGAGGTGCATGGAAGGTAGGATATGCATGGGTTGGGATATTCTACCGTGAAATGGTTCTGTGGAACCGAGCTTAAAAAGGGAGAAGATTTTGATCCGGGTTGGTAATGAAGGGTGTTTGCAGGGAGTTGTTAAAGAGCGAGGTAAGGCCCGTCGTGGTTCTCGCTACCCGTTATCGGGAGAGGTGTGGAGTCCTTCTCGGATCACCTAAGGACCTGTCTTAAGTGCCGTTTGGCCAAGTCTTACAGTACGACCACATGTCCTTTGTGGGAAGGACTTGATCTAGTAGCCGACCTGGACTAGCATGAACCCGTGGGCAGTTAGTAGAGTGCAGATGGGGTGGGTTTAACCTCTGTAGAGAATAAACCCGTGGTTTAACGAGGTATTATTCGCCACAAAGTTGGAACACCAACCTCCTTGTAGCGATGATACTGACTCAAGCTAGGTGTGGGATATGTCCTTCTGGCGGGTTCATGGCTGGGTTCACAGCGGTGAAGAGTCTCGTTGTACAAGCTCTGGACACATGCGACGCGTAGCATGCCCAGGGGGAACTACATCGTGTGGGTAAAGTCGTACAACCTCTGCAGAGTGTTAAAAACTATTCGAATAGCCGCGTCCGCGGTCATGGACGAACTTGGTCGGGCCACACTAAAGTAGTTTTGGCTCTCTGAGCCCCAAAAAGGATCTTTGGGTTATGGGTTTAAGGACGCGAACCGCCGTGTTCGCAGGGCGGCATGCCATGTTAGGAAGTGAGAAGGAGGGATTGACCCGTACCAGTAGGGCAACCCTGGAATGAGGGACTGACCCGTACCAGTAGGGCAGCCCTGGACTGAGGTATTGACCCGTACCAGTAGGGCAAACCCAGTGTCACCGTAAGTACGGGGTGAGCGTTGTCTCCCTGAGGAACCGGTGACCACCAGGCCTTCCGGTGAAAAGGAAGAGCGTAGTTATGAATCCCGTTGTCGTAGGGATGGCGGATTTGACTTCCCGTTGTTGTAGGGAAGTCAGATGCCGCGAGGTTTGCGAAAACTGCTTTAATATCTATGTATTTATTTCAAATGCAAACTTACTTTCTCGCACAACATGAAACTCAGGATAGAGCCATGTTATTGATAAATCCCGAGCATGATCATATCCGTACTAAACTCCCCGGCGGAGCGCTTGCGAGTACATTCAATGTACTCACCTGGCTTGTTGATTTGGCCAGACCGATGGGCGACCGTTCGAAAGCAACGACGGTGGTATCCGCGATAACTAGGGCGAACCCCAGTCAGTTGCCTGTTGGGAACGGCATATTGATGGGCTCATCACCGCTCGATTTTTCCGCTGCAAGATTTCTAGCCGTTGGGCTAAAGGTATAGTCTTTCGATCTTAAAGATCGGATTATGCTTTATATTCTAATAAGTGCGTGTATGATTTTGATACACAGGTAAACTTGTGGGTATCGGCTACTGATCCAGGGACCGGTACCGTAAACACAAGGGCTTATCCGGCCTTAAAACCGGGTGCGCCACATCCACTGAAGTGGAAACTCAACAGAAAGCTGCCATAGAATCAATTGAAGACATTTTGGCTGAGCTTGACTCAAGAGAAAAAGAACTTGAGCAGACTATGGAGGAATCTATGGATAAGCTAAGATCATCTTTTGAAGAGAAGTCAACTAAAGCACATGAAAATCCAACTGAGCCACAAGCAGATCCATCAGTTGGAGTATCAGTGAGCATGGGTTCTGTATTTCAGTCTCTATCAGACTTAGAACCAGCTCAAGAAGAAACAAGACTTGAAGAGCAAGAAAAAGCAGTATCTTCTCCAGCACCTGAGTCAGTCCATAGGATGCCAACTAGGTCTCAGGCACAGTCAACTGAGGCTCAGTCAGAAGACTCAGATGACTCCTATTCAAGTCCAAGTGATCCTCATCCTCCATCTCCTCGCAAGAAGAAGCAAAAGCTGTCTGAATCAGATGAAGAATATCAAGAAGAAGAAGAGAGTAGTGGAAGGAAAGAGTCAGCAGAAGAATCAGACTCATCCCCCTCTGCATCTGACTCAGAAGATATCCCAGCTGAGACTCAGTTAGAAGAGTCAGATGAGTCATTGGAAGACAAATATTCAGCTATATTCTCAAAAGTTGCACGATCTGACACATCAATGATGAAATTCATATCTGCAACTGCTTTCAAGAAGCTACCAAAGGCAGATGCCAGTCTAGCCTCCATGAACCTGGATTCAAGAAGCACATCAAACTACACTGCCATGAGAACCACAAATCCATATTTTGACAGTGAAGGGAATCTGAAAAGAAGACATTGCAATGATCCAAGGTTTTGGAATGATCAGCAGCAATCAAGCTATCATCTCTTGCTGCAGAAGAAAGGTTTTGTTGACAGCATGCCAATTGATTGGGAAAACCTTGCCAAGAACGGCTTAGGAAATTTGAAGCAGATTTTAGCTGCTGTTCAACTTGATGAGATATGCAGCTTAAACCAAGATTATGATTCTGAAGCTATCAAGGAATTCTATGCAACAGTCTTTGTAGAGCAGAACAATCAAGATTATATGCTCTGGATGACAAGAGGTCAACTGCTGTGCATCACAGCTCCCGAGTTTGCAGAGCTGTTCGACCTACCATCAGGGTCAAAGCTACAGAAGATCAGCATATCCAAAGGCTCAGAAGAAGATAAGAGTCTCCTGCCAGATTGGGTTCCAAATGAGAAAAGGAAGAAGTTCTTCCCTACAGGCTTTGTGCCTCCTCCTGTTAAGGGTGCAGTCCCTAAGCATATCTCCAATTTCAAAGGATTGATGAAGACACCCAAGCACATAGTGAAGATCTTGAACATATCCATCTGTGCCAAAGGTGGAGGAACTGATGCCATATACAATCCAGTATGGAGAATTCTTGAGCTCATCGCAAAGAAAGAGAAGTTTGATGTGGCCAGATACATATTCTCAGAAATAAATGAGTGCCAGAAGAACAGAACTGACAAGATGAGATATGGCTCATATCTAATGCATATGATTCTCCAAAGAACATCATTAGCATCTTCAGTCTTCTCCTTTGACAAGAAGACATATCTCAGCAAATTCAGACCTCAGAAGGATGACCATGAAGATGAAGTTCCTTTCTACAACATCCTCAACTCATCTCAGCCAGACTTTTCAGAGCCTCCAGAGCAAGCTACCAGAGTCTCAGTCAGACCACCTCAGCCAGCAGCTGATCTCCCAGCAGTCCTACCTGAGCCTCAGGTGTCTCCCACCCGAGACTCAGCTAGAGAATCATCTCCTCCTGCTGAGCGACAAGCATCGGTCTCTGTGAATCTTTCATCAGACAGTCTCCCTTTGGTTCAACGTCTAGACAATCCCGCAGCTATGGATGCTTTCATTAAACGGGTTGTGCCAGTACAGATCTCTTTTATCAAGAGGAGACAAGATGAACTGCAACAAGAAATGGCTCAGCTGAAATCTGAACTCAAGAGTGAGATGGCAGATCTCAAGGCCTCGGTCAACAGCAAATTTGATCAGATCCTATCCCTCCTGCAACCAAAGCCAGCTCCCTGAGGATCTTTTCTTTCTTCTTCCTATCTCTTTTTAGTGCTTAGTGGCAAAGGGGGAGAGAGTAGGGAGAGAATAGCTTAAAGGGGAGAGTATTATATTCAGGGGGAGCAGTATGTAAAAAGGGGTAGACTAGACTGCATGTGTGTCAAGACATTCTATGTACTGCAAAATGATTTTATCAGTCTTGAACACCTCGTTTTTGTATTGTATTGACTGTTATTGCTCAAATATATTGAAATACATTGATCTCTTTATCACATCTGCTCTGATACATGATATTCCTCTCTTTAGCTCTAATACATGCTCTGATATTTGATATATACATGACGCTCTGATATTTGATATTTGTACTCAAGCATGCAATCCTTTCTGTTATCTTATTTGCTGAGTACTCCTCCAACATACCTGCTATTCCGCTGTGCTTATACTCTCAGTTATGTTGTGAGAACCTGTTTTTGCATCAACTCTCCAATGTTTAAATCTGAACTGTACACTTGTATTCAAATGCAAAATCTCACTTGTGCACATCTTAAGGGGGAGTTGATGTCAAACAAGGTTAAATGCAATACTCTTTTTTATCTAAGTGAATGTTTTAAAGGGGTTGCCACTAACCACCAAAAAGGGGGAGATTGAAAGTGCATCCACTCCCATGGAGCTTGGGAGGATGGCTATCTTGCCCCAGAGTTTGGTTTTGATGGTTATTGGCAATCCTCACCTGTGTCTAATACTTGCAATGAGTGTGAACAGGAATTAGATGGACAGGTGAAAGCTGAAGTGAGACAACTGTTGATGATGAGCCCTAAAAAGAGCAAGGAACTGGGAAGGTCAGAAGGACCAGCTGAGCTAGGCTCCTGAGGCACAGTTGCGAAGAAGCCGAGGCTGTGCTCGAGGGCAAGCGAGGTGATGGTTGCTTGATGGAGTTCAAGGGCCGTGAATGCAAGCTTGATAAGTCCTGGAGGAGCTAGGAAGCTGGTGGATCTGGACCAAGGGTTCGCTGTGCGTCTACAAGGGCAGTCATCTTCGGTGAAGAAGCTTGGAACCAGTGCCAAGGGTCTAAGCGAGCTGGTCAGGGACTGTGGCGAGGCCATTGCTCTCTGGTCAGTTGTAGGCTTGTAGTGAGCCGGCCAGAGTTGTGCTCAGGTGCTGCCTGAGGCAACCGAGTCCACCTGAGTTTGGCATCTGAGACTCAGGTGGGTAGCTCAGCCGCGGCTAGTAGGTTACCAGAGGTGCATGTTAGCTGAGTCTCAGACAGGTTAGGTCTGGTGGCTCTTTATCTGACGTGGCATGAGGGTAACGGCTAGCTGCCAGGGACCCTATAAATAGGGAACCTGGGGAGGTTTTCAACCTCGAACCTTTACCTAACCTTTGCCTCTAACCCGAAAGCAACCTGTTGAGAAAGAAAGTGCTCTAGGTCTCCAAGTGAGTGTTGCCTGCGTGCATCCATCGTGAGAGAGAGTTTCTTAGTCCTTCAGGTGTAGCATTCGAGGTACTGGTTCCTCCAAGAGTGGGAGTGCTCTTGGAGTTGGTGAGCAAGCCAAGTCTTGTGTGGCTGCCACCAAGAGTCTGTGAAGGCGATTCGGGTCTGCCTGTCTTGCAGCAGCAAGATCAAAAGGATTCCACACAAGAAAGGTACTCGAGGAAAGAGCACGGTTTGGTGCCGGCTGTGAGAACAGCTTCCTCAACGGAGACGTACTGCTTCGCAAGAAGTAGGAACTTCGGCAAAACAAACCATTGTGTGCTTTACTATCTGTCTTGTGATCTGCTCTTATTTATTCTGTTATCTATGCATGCTTAGATCACTAGAGCACCTTTATCTGTTGCACACTAACTGAGTTTCCTCACCTGAGACTCAGTTAGCTCTTGCTAAAACTAGTACCTTTCCTGTTCACGTCATCTGATGCACTCACCTGACTCTCACACCTGAGACTCAGTTAGCTCTGAATATAACTTGTTCTACATCAGCTGAGTTTGCTATCTGAGTGTCTGGTGTTTATCTGATATATCTTGCTGAGTCTCAGTTACCTGCATCAGTTGCATATATTTTCTCTAGGATTGACCTATCTCCAGAAGAGAAACCCATTAGGCATTATAATTTCTAGAGCCGACCTATTCACCCCCCCTCTAGTCGACTCCTGAGATCCCTTTCAACGGCCGTACGGGAGAGCAGGCCTCCGGAACCTGTCTCTCGAGACCCTGTACCGGGTGAGGGGCGATAAGGTTTTGGGGAGCGTCTCGGCGCGACTGCTCACGATCGAACTGCTTCCTCGTCTTCATCGACTACCGCACGGCTGCCTCGACTGCTTCCTCGTCGTCGGACGACTACTTCAACTACGAGGACTTCATCGCCATGTCTTCTGACGCCAACGCTGGATCGTTCACCGCGGCTATCCCGACGTACGTGTTCCTGGCTTTCTGCCTTGCTTTTGATACAAATGAAATAGAGATGCTAGCTGGTTATTTAGCTTTTATTTGCATGTCTAATTCGCCTTGGTTGGTTTATCTAATTTACGCATTTGTCATGATGATTTTTCCTGGATTAGATTAATTCAAAAATTGCTAATTAGTTCAACAACAACTACGTACTGGCTGTACTTGGACACTTGATGACTCTGAGATGCACGTTGGTTAATCGACTGCTGAATCAAGCTCTGCTCATTTTCCCCTGGCGCATAACAGATCCCATGGAGGCAATATGTCCAGAAACTCTGTGGAAATTGGGCCCGAGAGAAGAGAAACATACCGATAACCCAAATCAGAAAGGGCCACGGCTACGCAGGCAGCTGGACTGCGGGAGATGCTTCCGACCGTGTGTGCACTCGGCAAAGCCCACGGAAGCGAAGATAATTCCTTTGCCAACAAAAGTTCCTAATTCGGTTTCCTCGTCCAATTTTTATTTTTTTGCGCTGTCCTTTTAGGATCAGCAAGAATTTGTATACATATAAATGTCCATAAAAATGAAAAATAATAATCAAGATCATTATTTATTATATATCTAATATTCTTAGCTCTGTTAGGCATTGAATGACTTTTTTTTAGACAATCACTGAGGTGGGAAGAATCCCAACCTGAATATATTACTCAAAAGGGCCTAAAAAGGGAATACAATCTCACTGAAATAAGCACACATAGGAAATAAAGAAAAACCTAACACAAAAGATACAACACAACACGAAGAACAAGATGATCATTGAGTTGTCATCATACCTATCACGAGAGCCGCATGAGAAAAGAAGAGAGAGTCGTTAAGAGACGGCGCAGATGGAAGCTACTGCCATGGAGATACCATTCTAAGAGATGATCACAAGTCAAAGGTACCAAACAGATCAACATCATGGCCACCAGCCAAGAAGACACCTTCTGTCACTACGTAGAAGATCGCTTTTGAAAATCGCTTATTTCATAAGTCAGTTAGTTGAAAGCACTTCTTTTAGATGTAACATGTTATAACTAGTAAGAATTTCTAACTGAAAATTTCACAGTTATTCTTTTAAGCACAACAACGAAGAATTAAGCCTTAGTCGCTGAGATTGCGTCGGTTCAATGAACTCGATCGCTATGCATGCGTACGGCAGTCAGTGATCAGCTACAGCTAGCTCGTGTGACTGTCAATCTCAAACTCAAATTTTGAACACAAATCAGGCAGCAGCTAGCCGGAGGCAAACTGCTCGCTGTATGTCGTTTTATTCCGGCCGTCGTAGCGGCACATCACAAGACCATGCACACACATGCACATACACTAGCTGACAACAACACGAGCGGGTGGTGAGTAAAACATACGTACATACACACGATGGCCACAAGCTAGCCGCACATGTAATTAACACGTAATTAAGCACGATCCTAGCAGCGTGGGAGCGAGATGCCGCAGGATGAGACGGTTTTGCGGGCGTTGGGGCTGGTGATGTAGCGGCCGTACAAGGGGTTCTTGGCGTACTGGCAGAAGCAACCCTGCTGCGCCCGCAGGTTGGAGCAGCACGCCGGCGTCGGCTTCGCACCCCCGGTGATCGCCCCCGCGCACACCGTCAGCTGCCCCGCGTTGCACGTCGCCGCACGCGCGCCGCCTGGCGCCGCCACGGCCAGCATCACCAGCACCAGCACCGCCACCATGGCCACGTCCTTCCCCATCACTCGCTGCTACACCGATCGAGAGAGAGATCAACTAAGCGATCGAGAGAGACGAGTGTGGTGTTGTTTGACGGGGTTGAGAGGATGTAGAGATGCTTAGGTATTTATATAGCTCTAGCCAGCTCGCGTTGCTCCCTGCAGGCCGCGCCACGCGGCGCCCATCTCGGTCTGCGGGCGGCTGCCGACGCGAAGCAGCAGACACCACGCGATGCAGGGAGGGACACATAGACAGACAGACACTGGCAACTGTACGTGCGAGGTACATCTAGATCAAGTTAATTAATCGGCCATAGAAAAACAAATCTTCCACTAGTACTACTCCTACATACGTACTGAATTAAAGTGTCGGTTTACACGTTACATCTATCGATCGGAGTATATACATATCCACATATGTATGTACACAAAGTTGTACTACGATCACTAGTTTAGTTCATCATGATTATGGTCCGCGAAATCGATCGGTTGATGGGCGCACGCGCGTATGTATGGACTGCATTCAGAGCGATCCAGTCGGTGGAGGGAGGCCGGTCAGCTGGGTAGGTCGTTGGTGGTTGCTCGTTGAGCGGTAGGCAATAGCAGACACGATTGCATTGATGCCACGAATCCAACTGTATCATTTCATGTACGTCCATGTCCATCTCCATCTGAACCTGATAATGGTTCGATGTAGAGCGTTACTGATGTCTGATGATTGAAGATGACGTCGTGTGCAGTGGTACTCGCTACTTAACCAGTAGCGGTATTTCCATTCTACACTTCTTTTTAAAAGAATTATACACGTTCCCTCTGTACAAAAAATATTTTACATGAATAGTTCATTGCAGCCGATAATTATCCTCGCACTGGGACCTCACGACCTTACGCTGAGTGCAGGACACTGGCAGTACCGTCGTGTTTCACTGTTTTGTCCTGCTCAAGCAGTTTTTGGGTGAAATTACATGGGCACAGGCCCAAAAAAATGCGTGCCTTATATCTTGACCAGGCCGACAAAAATGCATTTTCAGGTGTGTCCAGAGCCCACAAGTAGAAGTTCAAGGGATAGAAACAGCCCAAAACTAGGAGCAGAACATAACAGCCCATAAATCCCTCTTGTCTCGTTGCCACAGCCTTTTTTCCCGAGGAGTAATGGTGACAACTCAAAGAATGGAAGGAAAGCGGCCGGGATACGCTTCAGCCTGTGGCAACTTCGAGTTAGGGGAAAGGTCATACTTCTTTTTGACGTACCATTGCGTAGATTGATCATCTCTTCTGCAGTCCCATCCCATCAGAGGTTGATAAACAGTCCTTATCACCAGCTCAGGTTTCTACTGCTTAAAGCTCATCCTAATTCCTATTTCAAAAAAAAGAAGCTCATCCTAATTCGAACTGCATCTGCGTGTATGTATAGCTAGGCTCTGTTCTTAACTGAATTATCTGTAACTAACCGCGTGCTTTCATCTGATGTGGTCAGATGTCTTGCAAGTTGAAACACGTCCGCTGTCATTCTCAATATATGGCTTCTCGCATGCAGACCGAAAGCAACTTCAGAATTTATTTTCCTTCCTTGTCTGAAAAATTGCCAGGCAGGCCAGGAATATCTATCTACTGGGTAGGTTCAATGTCAGCAACCAGGCAAAGCTGGAGGCACATACTGATCTGATTAGATTGTTTTGAAATGGACGATCTGATTTGATATGATTTCTGTAGCGCAGTATGCTAGCACAGTACACACAGTGATTTGGCAGTGTAGACAGCACTCGATCAGAGCCTTCAGAGGTCAAGACTTTTTTGCCGTTTGTGCGATGCTGTTGGGTTTGTTCTTCAGGGGTTGCTTTCACTTCTTGTCCTTCTTGTCATCTTTCTTCTCCTCTTTCTTCTCCTCTTTCTTCTCTTCCTTCTTCTCCTCCTTCTTCTCCGGCTTCTTCTCCTCCTTGGCCGGCCCCACCGAGATGATCTCGATCTTCCCGAGCTTCTTCAACTTCTTGGCGATCGCCACGGTGTCCATGTTGCCGATGATGGTCATCTTGTTGTCCTTGAGGTCTGCGGCTATCGAGTCGATACCTGCACCCACAAGAATATAACTCCTGCTCACTGATGTGGGCTTCAACTAAGATTAGGAAGCATATTTTTAGTGTGATCAAATTGGTCTTTCTGTTGAGCATCTGTCGACCTCATGAGTCAAGCGTATATATACGAAGGACCCTTCTGTACCAAACTTGCCTATCAAACAGAGTAAGCCATTTTTATACGCTCGCAGTTATACCATAATCCCCTACTGACGGACGCGTGACCGTGTTTGATCAGGTATCACAATTGAATCCCACCTGATAATAATTCATGCTCACAGAAAGTTTCTGAACAACAGATCGCAGGATGAACAGATGAAGAATGCGCAAGACAAGAGCAAACAAGACTGCTCATCCTCACAAAAGTTCAGCTACTGATCGGTAGTAATGCCATGCGTGTTTCTGAATAGGACTAGCTAGATCAAGAGATGAACAGATGATGAATGGGAAAGATGAAAGCAAACAGCAAGACTGTGTTCGGCTTCTGACATCACTTAATTGCAGACTTCCTCTTAAGACTTGCTTGTGAATTCCAAACTGACCAACAAACAAGCAACAAAGGAATGGAGGCAGACCGATTCCTTACCGTAGATGTCGGCGACGGCTTCGATGGCTTTTTGCTTCGACTTGTCATCGATCATGGTGGGAACCCTGAGCACCACCTTCTGCAACGCAAGCAGTGAATAAATCATCAAGAGTTCTTTCAGCTTCTTCCAAGATGCTTAACTTTTCACCGACAGAGACGACACCAAGATGGATCGACATGCAAAAGCCAAGGAATCGAGGAAGGAAATACCGTCGATCGATTTCGCTCTCGTACGTACCTGAGCCATCTGATGTGTTGGATGGGTAGCTGCAGCAGAGGAGAGGCCGGCTCAGAGAGACGGGTCGATATGCTTTCCTGACAGAAATGTGAAACAATGGGAACTTGATGATGCCCTGGAGCTGGCTCTTAATTAATTATATATATGGGAAAGGCTGAGGTGAAGTGTCCACTTCGTCTGAGCGATGGAGAATGGCATGCCAAAACTGCCTGGGTGTTTCCACACGGAGACTGTCCAGTTCGGGAATCCTTCGAGTTAACTAGAGCACGTATATGTTTCTTTTCTTTTCTTTTTTCTTTGTCGCGCACGGCATGCACAGTAAGTGATCTGTCGTGGTTAAGCGTCCACATGTGCGATGCTTATTCCTTCCCGGTACGAAACAAACACGTTCGTTTCACACAATTTCCTAGAGTCAGGTTACTAGGTTGCCCAAGTCAACATCGATGGCTCGATCAGTGATCGGCCTTTCAGTTCCCAAATGATCATGAGTTGCTATCATAAGGGCTCTCGTTTCTTACAGAGGGATGCAGGATGTTGTAAATCGTGCGCATGTGCCATTCATGCCCAATGGCGTCTACTAAACAAGTTACTAGGAATTTAGCCTAAGCTTCGGAGTCTTACTGGGAGTCTCGCTCCAGTGCTTGTTACCGATGGCGTCGTGTTTTATACCAAATTAACTAGGTATCTCGCACAATTATACAAAAAATATTTTTAATCATCATATGTAGATATATATTATTATACTATTTACAATAAAATCATATAACAGCCAGATGTGTCATTTGTACTTAATATGGGAATTAAAATTTTGATCACCGAGCCAATCGTTGGTTCGTACACTAGATGGCTAGTCGTTTGGACGTGATATTAGATCAATACGCATAATTATAGTTTGGATGGGGAGCCAGCCGACCAGGACGACCATTGTATACAGTCAGCAGGCTGTTTGTATGTGATATTAGATCACGCCTAATTAAAGTTCGGACCACTTCAATTTGTATGATATACTTTAATTTGACCGTTTATATTTGATATTAGAGTAGTGCATGAAGTTAAGGTTGTTGATACTATATCTCTAAGCAGACTTAAAAGCTCAGGTAATTTTTGCGTGAGGTGCAAAATTATAAATATCTACCAGTCGTGGAGCACTAAAAATTAAGCTACGTCAAATTATTGGTCGGATAATGTTTAGATACAACTATGAAGATTTATCGATCGTGGTCCATTAATAATAAAGGTCTACTACGTCAATGATCGTATGATGTTTATGTGTAATTATGAAAATTTATTAATTATGATTTGTTTAAATATAATTATAAAGATTTATAAAGGTCTACCATATCAATAATCCTGTGATATTCAGGTGTAGTTACATAAATTTATTGGTTATGATATGTTTAGGTACAACTATGAAGATCTATTGGACGTGATATGTTTAGATACAATTATGAAGATTTATCAGTTGTGATTTGTTTAGATATAGTTGCGATTATCTATTGACTGTGATCTGTTTAGATATGGTTATAATGATCCATCGGCTATCATTTGTTTACGTACAATTATTTTTATGATGATCTATTGGCTGTGATCTACTAATAAAAAAGGAGGATCAGATCAATGACCATATAGATGTTTCTTTCTTTTGTAGTTTTCTAATATATCTTTTTAAAATTCCCGCCACATATATCTTTAATATATAATAGAAGAAAAAGTCTAGTTTTAGTTTCTAAAATATTTTTTCGGTCTAATTTACACCCTTAATTTGAAAGCCAGTCAATGTGCACCCTCAACTACTAATACTAGAGTACTTAACTCCTAGCGGCCATTTGTAGACCATTTTGTCCACCGTGGCACGACCCGTGACAGTGGTTTTTGCAAACATAGCAACCCGACCACCAAAAAAATATCCGAAATAGAAGAATTCAGAAAAATTTAAAACTTTTAGGAAAAAATCAACAAAATTTTGAAAGCTGATAATTTAAAAAATAAGAAAATTCCAAAAAATTGGAGAACTCAGAAAATGTACCAATTTTAGGCAAAAGTCAGCAATTTTTTAAAAACATTTATTAAAAAGTAAGGAGCTTTTCAAAATACAAAAGTCAAAAAATTTGAAAAGGGAAAAACAGAAAGTTAGAGAAAACTCACAAATAATCTCAGAACATTCAAGAAAAAGTATGATGATTTTTACGAATATTTATAAATGTAATGACCTAAATTTTGTAATGCCGTCAAACGAAACTTCGGAGTTTTGCTCAAAGAAAAATGGAGCATTTGCATCTCATGCCATCTTGTAGGCCGGTTAAAACCTGCCCGAATTCGGAAACTTTACATATATGATCAAAAGCTAATCGTGACGATGTAAGGAAACTAAGGACAATAGAATGCCTTCTCAGCATGTTCTAGGTATAAGATTAGTTTAAATCAGGTCCCTACCGGTTTTAAGAATTTTGCGCTACAATGGGTCAGCCAGCCCTAACATTGGGATATTGATTAATAGCAAAATAGTTCAAGTAATGGACTATTGTTGATGAGGAAGAGCTTGTCCAGATATTGCTATAAAGTTTAAACTTGAAAATTAAATATCTTCCTGAATTCCTAATAATATTTCTTAGAAATTCTAGACGACGTTTGGTATAACTATACCGCGAGGCTATATTGAACCATATATAAAATTTAACCCAACTAAGTGATATATCCATTTTAATTTGTACCACAAACGCGTTAGTGGTGAAGTCTCCTTTAAAACATTGCGGTTGCTTATACACATTTTGAAACTTCATCCGAAATCAATTACAAATTTGAATTAATCTCGGGTTAAGAAACCAGAAAAGAATAAGACAAAAAGAAAAGGAAAGTTTCTCTTCTAATAGGCCAATCGAAGTCGGCCCGCTCCTCCTCCGCGTGGGCCGAAGCCCATTTTCTTTCCTCCCTCGCCTGCGCCGAATACTGCTCCCCTCTGCTTCTGTTTTCTCGCCTCGCTGACAACTCGGACCCACTTGTCCGATCCCATGCCACCGCTCCTTCTCTCTCCCCCTTCTCTCACTGGCGAGTCAGGCCCACCGGTAGGGTTTCCCTATGCATGTGGCATCCTTCTTCTGCCAAGCGCACTACCCCGCCACGCCGCTCAAGCACACCGTCGGCCTCTCCCTCACCTCAGCATCCCCTCCGTTTTCCCATCTCGCCCGTTGCGCGAACCCCCACCTCGGTCTCTTCTCCCCAGAACCTCCTCCCCGGTGCTTTCTCTTGAGCCACTCCCCCACGAAGTCATCGAAGAGAACTGGCATTGCAAGCTCCAGCGTGACGCTGTCATCGGCATCCTCGTCGTGCCCGTGTCCGGTGACCCCCTTTTTCCTCCTAACCTTGCCGATTGGCACCACAGTATCCCCATAAACTCACCCGCCAATTTAATTGATTTTTGGTGCAGTGCAATCCTCGCTCAAGTGCTCGTCTTCCCCAAGTTCGGCGGGCATTCACTGGCTTCCACTCCGTTCTTTCCGTCGGTGAGGCTAGCTCTCCCATTTTCTTACTAAATGGTCCCGCCTCCGCTCCGTGAACTCATCGCCCAAGTTGATTGCATTGCAGTGCGGCGGATATCCTCAATTTGTGATTCTTTTCCAGTGCCGGTCACCTCTTCGCCGACGAGGAATTCCCTACTCCCGATAATCCTCTTTCCCCGATCAACCACTGCTTCGGATTCCCTCAATCGCCCTGTGGCGTACCCGTTTTAAGACCGGATACTCCCTTGTGATTACTGTACCGGTCCCTGGATCAGTAGCCGGTACACACAAGTTAACCTGTATATCATTGACATACATACGATTATAACATAATACGAAATATATGAGCAGACCGTCAAGGTCAATAGTCTGATACCTGTAGCCCAACGGCTATAAATCTGCAGCGGAATTCAACGGTGAGGTGGCCCATCAATATGCCATACCTGACAGGCAACTGATTGGGGTTACGCCCTAGCTTTCGCGTTCATATTCGTATCTTCGGAATTGATGTCTCCTTCGTCTGGCCAAATCAACAAGCCAGGTGAGTACATGGAATGTACTCGCAAGCTATTCCCACAGGAGGAAATATACGGCAATATTTCATGCAGGGAATAGATCAAGGAATAGCTCTACCCTATGTTGCTGGTTGTGCAGAAATGTAAGTTTTCATCGTAAATACGATAGTAGGTTTCAAAGCTATTTTGAAAACAGAAGTAGTTTGTAGTAACAATCATTGTTCGAGGTAGAATCCGCTACCTCTCTTTTGCTTTCCTCAGCGTGATAGCTCAGCCTATCACGCCTACCCTTTTTGGCTCCGCTCGCACTACCCCGGGCAGTGCAGCTAGCCTCCCATTCTGCAATTCCTGGCTACCATCCGTGTAGCGTAAATTGCACCCTATGGACACATCATACCCACATCCTTAATCCCATTTCCCAGCTTTCACAAACAAAACTCAGTCTAACCAATGTGTGGCCTTGCCAGTTCATGTCCATGACCGAGGACGCGGCTATTCGAATAGTTTTTAACATTCTGCGGAGGTTGTACGGCTTTACCCACAAGATGTAAGTCACCCTCGTTGCCATGGCCAAATGAGCACTCTTCACAAGGAGTGCCGGCAGGGTTATTACAATGAGACCTTCGCCCGTGTTCACACTAGAGTCGGACCCGCTAGGAGGGTAACCCAACTTTTGCATCCCGGATGTCAAAAATGGGACTCTCCACTTTTGTGTCGAACCATAATTTCACATACTCGTGAGACCCACCGAGAGCTTTACCTCCACAGCGTGGAACTCATCGAGGGCTTTACCCTCACGTAGTCCCGTGAAGATCCTCTAGGGATCCCGGATCCACCTAGCACATCACCCTAACTTCCCACGGTTCTGAGCTTCAGCATTAGACGAGGTACCGAGTCAAGTCCTTTCCATAAAGGACATGTGGACGTACGGTAGGGGAACTGATTCAGCGGCACTTAGGTTCTGTCCTTAACTGATTCAAGCAAGACTCCATGTCCAACCATCTCCTCAGGTAGCAACTGGCTACCCTACCATTCCATGCCTCAGGTAGCAACCGGCTACCCTACCCTTTCCTGCCTCAAGTAGCGACCGGCTACTCTACCACCCCAAACACCCTTAGCATTCTTGCCCGAATCCGAATCCTCCATCATTTCTTTTGGGATTTTGGTAAACATTTCCTTTTAAAAAGATTCCCCGGAATGTATAAACAAACTGAGGGTTTTGATCCCAATCCCATCCTATCGATAAAACTTAGTTTTTACTACAGCAGGGCTAAGCACGGCTAAGGCCTATAGTCCTAATTAGTTTATCGGTCGAATGATAACCGACTAAATAATCCTAGGGATACAAGAAATGGATTTTTAGAACCTACCTCATATGCTATTACTCGGCATAACTACGCTAGCATAAAATAACGTTGATATCAACATAGCATGCAGGTTTGCAAACAAAATACTTAATATTCACAAGTATGGGATTCAATATGGTCAAAGTGGGAATGCTTGCCTGGCAGTTTTGGCCAGGTCTTGAGCTTGAACTTGGTACGACAATCGTCCCGAACTCCTCGCGTGATTCATCGTAACGTCGGAACTACACGTCGGAGAGCAACGAAATGAATAGCGGTGCGAGGAAGAACCAAATAAGAATCACACATACAATCGTGACATCTTAAAACATGTGCTCTGGATTCAGAAGTTTAACAGGGTCCTCAAAGAGGCGGAAAGGAACTCACCTCTCATGGAATAAGGGTTTTACCAAACAGAAAGCAGAATTTTGTTCGTACTTCACCTTTAAAACATCTAGACCTTGCTAACCTCCAATTCTCTAGTTGGGTTCAAAGAGTAGGTTACTTTTTGAGTGTTTTCGGAGGATCTTGTTTAATCCATCTGGGAATATATGCATATGTATATATATATATATTGTAGTACGAATTTAGAAAAGAAAGGTGTTGTTATAGGATGGAATCTTGGGTTACGTTATGGATTTTTTTTATCTGGAGAACAATATGTTGATCCAATAAACATACTGTACCCAGAACATTGCATGTTGCTTTTCGATGTTATTTGGAAAAAGGATCATTTTATTTGGAGCTGATTTGAGAGGGCTATGCACCACCTACTTGAATTTGGACTTTGTTCAAATTCGAATTCAAAACTTATGAAATTGTTACGAGGATGCAGGCTTTGGCTTTAGAAGCATTTGTGACAAAGGATGGGGTCAAGCTGAGTTGAAACTGATGAGATACGGAGTTTCAGGATCCAGTCGAAAGGGAAGTAGAGAAAGGGAAAGATTTTACCGACGGGGTAGGGCTGACATCTTTGGCGTTTGCGACGACTACGTCTTTGGCAGCAAGGCGGAACGAGAGAAAGATGGGCAAGGGAGTATTTTGCCTGATGAGGAGAACGCACTGAGGGAATTACACTCCCAGTAAGCGGAGACGATTTATGAGTGGAAGGATGTGACTTTATATTGCTACAAACATGGTAGCATTCACACGCTTTAGACTCTCAGGTATTAGTTAGGTCCAGGAGAGGTTAATCATGTCAAAAGATCATATAGGTTTGATGGAAAGCTCTCGGAACAAGTTAATTTGTTTAAGTGTATATATGTACACAAAAGTTGTATTGTTTTGAATCAGCTGCATATCTTCTACTGCTTTGCTTATAAGAAGTTTAAAGAAACCAAGGTCTCTAGGGTCAACGCAGTATATGAGATTGCATGCAAAAGAAATCTAAACATGTCAAGATATGCTTATAGAACATATAACACGTTTACCTATGAATTAATTTCGCCTAATAAAATCTAACGCGTAGGTCCGGCTTGATAGTGGGGCTTGCGGCTTTAGCTGTGCTCTTCGTGCTCGCTCAGGAGGAAAGAGGAGGGGCAGGGAGCACGACAGAAGAGTACTGTGGCGCCCCTGGGAATTATCGCCAGCGGCGAGCAGCGGCACCGATGTTGCACAGGAAGGGAAGATTGGGGTACGGAGGGGCGCATGGTCAGATCCGCCGGCAGCGGGGCTATAGGGAAACCCGTGGTGGCTCAATAGTTGTCCGCTGCAGCTAAGGCTGAGGGGAAGTGGAGGTTGTGGCTTACATCGGGTGGGCTCCGCCATCGGCGGCAGCGGTGAGAGGGAGGCGGAGGGGGACGTGCCCGACGGTGGAGAGGGAGTTAGCACGTGGCGAGTGTAAATCAGCTCTCCAGTGGCGTTGATGGCCGAGATAGCAGGTCTCCCCGACGGAAGCGGCGGCGGTAGGGGGGTTCGTCGGTGGCAGAGCTCGATGTTGCTCAAGTGGCGAGAATGGAAAGAGTACGGAGGGAGCTCGGTTGAACTGTAGAGAGGAGCTCGGAGAGTACTAGAAGCAGCTCGGGAAATAGAAGAGGACCGGGCGGCTTGCTTAGGGAAGAAATGAGAGGGGGGAAGAATACGGGAATCTGGCCGTTGCTCGGGACTCACCTCAACTAGTCGGCGGCGGTGCTTGAGAGGCGGTCGAAGCGGAGCTCAGCTGCTCGGGGTTCACAGCGAGAGGAGAGAAAATGAGTGGCGGCTTGAGAAAGAGGATGGGCTCAGCTTGAAGGGGGTGGCTTCGGAGGGGAGTTTGGGCTGGCGGCGCCGCTTACCTGCTCGGGTGGAGAAGCAATGAGGAACGGAAAACTTGGGGAAAGAACGAATGGAACAAATGAGAGGGAGATGGAGGGAGGTAGATCAGCTGAGCTCAACTTGGGGTGTAGATCTACAGAGGAAGGGGCGCTAGCTCGGCCTGAGCTCGAGGTAGAGGGGAGGAGTAGCTCGGCTGTAATGGCGCTCGAGCTGCAGCAGGGAAGGCAGGAGCTGGGGCGCACGTAATGGAGAAGAAAAGAGGGTGCGAGTTGGGGAAGCAGTTGAGTTGAAGTAGGAGGAAGAGAAGTGGCCAGCCTGAGGAAGAAGATAAGGAAATAAAAAAAAAGAATGAGGCCGTGCACTAATGCGTAGCTGTTCTGCTGATACACAGCAATTGTTTGGCACCGAATACTGCTGAGTGTGGCAGTGCATTGGTACAAGAGAAAAGAGAGGGCAGATCAGGGGAAGAAGAAAGGTAGAAACTGAGTAGGGGACCGGGTCCCATACGGCAGAAGGACTAGGGGTGTCGGTTGGTACATTCGGGATTTCAGCTAGCAAAATGCTGGGAAAAGCAACATGAGGAAGGAGAGTAGTTACTGCCTTGGACTTGGATTGATTTCGTGATTGTATGGAGACAGCAAGGAGGGAAATGCCCTTACAGGGCATAGTAGCATAGTAAGAGTTAGGCAACGCCTGGTAAGTTGGCACGGAAATCAAGGGCACCGAGTTAAGGGGTTTGAAGGTAGGTGATAGGACGGATCACATCATGAGCTCAGAAGAAGAGTTAGGTGCTTCCCTGATTCTTTTTAACAGAGGAGGATGGATTTGACAACGGCACGTGCGAACCTAGATTAATATAAGGAATTAAGGCTGTGTATGCCCTGCACATGTAGTGCATAAATATTTCACTACCAGATGAGAGAAGTGATCATGCGATAAGGTTCGGTCAAGGGGCTGGGTTTGATAGGCCGGACAGAACAGAGATGTCGAGCATTCGGGAACCTCGGAAAAACAAGGACAAGGAACTAGGGCCTTGGACGTTTCCTTAGTTCGGAAGAAGTGAGTTAGAATCTCAAGTGTATGTACCCATATACGCTTGAAAATTAAGTGTATATATTTTGGCGATGGGGTTAGGATAATGATAGGGAGTCATGGGGAGCTAGGGTTCGGGAACTATCGTCGGTATACTCTCATATATGCACAGGACTGCAGTAGAGATAGTTTATATGTGTATATATTCTAGGAGAGAGAAAATATGGTGAGAAATCAGATGGACACATGCAAAGACATGCTGGGGCTTCGAGATGTATGTGCCTATATACACTTGGGAAATCTTAAGCATATATACCTAGGATTGAAACGGAGTTGAACGATGAGTTAGGGTTTTAAGAGGAATTAGATTTAAATAGGAAGGGGATGAATCGGGAGCTCGGATCTAGGGTTTCAGGCTGTGGCCAGATGGGGAGTGGTGGTGGGAACTCTCGAGGGTTCTCTCCTCTAGATTCGGGGTCAATCGGTTGCAAGGTGCCGCGGACATACCAGCGTATACGGTCTAGGTATTGAGCTAGAGTATTCTTGCGTTAGGGTTTTAGTGCATAAACCAAAAGCAGTATATATGTGCATATATGCACGATATGGCTTGGCGAGGCAGGTGGCAAAAGATCATGTCGTTCGGAGCAAGTTTAGGGCATGTATATGTTTAAATTTGGCAAGGGTATCGCGTGGTAATTAGCCGTAGTTGTGGTCTAGGTTATTCCGACTAGGAATAAAGGGAGGGGAACAAGGGTGGATGGTTTGGCCTGATTTGCTTTAGGGTTGGAATGATTTGATGTAAAGTTTTAATCGGGTGTACTTCAGTTAGCGTTATTAACAAAAAGTTTTTGAAAGCCCTAATTTTTGGGTTTCGGAAAATCGAGGTGTGACACGCCCCCTCTCTCCTTAACTCCTCGTCTCTCCTCTTGGTGCCCAGGAACTTCCTGCCACCGGCGCCGCCTCACCACTGCCCACTGTTGCCACCACCGCCCCCGACTCTGTCTCCTTCCATTGCTTCCGAGCACCAAAACGAAATCGGGGTAAGCCTCTCCAGCTCCGGGTGCCCTTAGTTCTCTCTCTCCCCCTTTGCAACGCTGATTCGTGTGCTCACCGCCGCCCGCCGCGCCGCATCTTCACCAGAGCCGAGCTAGCGCTGAGTTCGTCGGTCAAAAGAAAACCGGGAGGGAATAACCTGACGCGAGGGGCCCAACTGTAATAGACTAAGGGGAATAAGAAAGAAAGAAGAAGGGTAATAGAAATGTAAGGGATCTGTGGACCCCTTTGTCATTGGCTGTAGCTAGCTGAGATGTAAGTGAGGAAAGTTTTGCTTTAATTCAAAATTATGAGAATTAACAGGAATGGTTAAAAACTAGCAAAACTTCAAAAATTCATATCTTTTGCATACTAACTCCCAATTGAATGATTTTTGTTTTGCTAGTTTTCTCTTAATGTGTAGAATATGATGGTATAATAATTGATTATGTTACATTGCTGCAAATATCTGGAAATGTCCAAAATTTCCCCTTTAGTACCTAGTATCAAAACATCATTCTAATGATTCTTTCCAACTTTAAAATAGCAAAATAGTATACAAAATAGTAACCTGACTATTATTCCATGCTCTAATATCTAGCACTTCTTGTATAATACTTCATGTCGTTAAATAGATGCATGATCTTATACAACCCTAATATCCATATATCTACCTTCGAAAATCCATAACTTCAACCCTAATACTCTGACTCAACGAAACCAATTCCGTTAGATTCATATAGACATCATCTACATGTTAGGGTGCATATCATGCATTTTTGAATCTTTTTATTTACTGGTTTTAATTGAACTCCTTTTGTTGCTTCGTTTCGGTATTCCGGGTTTTAAATTTGTTAGAATCAAGCACCGAGGAGTATAACGAAGCCGATTATTATTGTGATCCAGATCAATCCCAGCAAGGCAAGTTCACAAAAATACTCGCTAAGATTCCCTAAGTTTATTAATGCCTTGCTATTGATTAAGGTTCACTGCTAGCTTGTATTGTTGAAATGATTGCAATGTGGCAGTGATGGCGAATCACTAGTATTGCTAGGTTCGAATATGTGCAAGATCAACGAGGATCTTTAAATCGGACTAATGAAATACGAAACCCCTAATGGTGAGTTGTGAGGACTGGGGTATCGACACTTACAGATGGATCGACAGGTGGTTAACCTGATCGATACCGGTATCGTAGGCTTTACCCGTCACCCACGGCGGGGTTTGAATTGAGACTAGTGGGAAGTCATGGTCGGTCAACCCTGAACTTATGCATTCTCAATTCATCCCTCGCGTCGGGCAAGTTCCGGTCCCTTGCCTGACCACACTTTCGGTTGAGCCTCGGTTGGAGCAACCGCGAATAAATGGTCTTGATTGACTTGATGTGATTATTGGATATGAAATTCTTGCTTGAATGGATGCATATTCAGATCTGAAGATAAACTTGTTCGTGTGATATTTGTTGATATCATTTTTCAATATTGTCCATGTTGTTGTTTATCTTGTCATGGTAATGTACATGTAGTAATTGATTCCTGATTAATAGCTTTGCTGAAATTAACATGGGATGAGTATATGAATGTGTCTTGCAAGTACGAAAGTACTTACGGAATTCAATTCCGAACTTGTTGCAGGAGATCCTAGTATTGGTGAGTACTACGATGTGGAAAATGTCGATACCGATGTTTAGCTTTAGTGGGTTTCCTTTACGGTCGATTTGTGGTGGGTTTGTATCATCAGATGGAGATGGCATGGGCTGCCATCTCAGGTTTTCTATTTGTTTGTTGCTGTTTTTGAAGTTGAAAACTTGTAATCGACCTTCGAGTCGACCCTTGTGTGTGGTATGACCTTCCTCGGGTAAGAGGTAAACTATGTATGTTGATAACGCCTTCTTTTAAAGTTTGAACTGTGATATTCAAGTTGTTTCAGTGGTTGCCCATATGCAATGCGTGTATGAAATGAAGTATATGGGTATGTCGTGAAGAATTAAAGTTGTTCCTCTTATCACTAAGTCGAGTAGGTATTGGTTGAGTGACCCGTTGGCTGAGATACTGTGCCGGCCAGGCAGGGTGTGGGTGTTTCTACCGGGCTTTCGAGCGACCCACTAGCTTTCGAGCTAGGTTAGGGTGTGGGTAGAAACGCCGGGCTCCTCCGAGTTTGCTCTGCGTAGTGGAATTGGAAACGACTCTAAGTTTTCACCGGATCAGGGAATTGTATGTGGTTCTGGGAAGTTTAGTCGCTTCCGGCCGGCTTAACCAACGGTGAAGGCATACGACGTTTGGGAAACGTATGGTGCGTCGGTCAGGTGTCGGACCACTCCGCTTCGGTGTTCACGGTACCGTGCCACCGGGCCGACTGGTTTCTCGGTTCTTGGCGATTACTTGTTCCCCTGCTCATATATAATTCCCAGTTCCATTATAATAAATTATTTATGAGTTTTATTGAATTTCTTGATTTTTCTAATTTTAAAATTTGCAAATTATTTGGAATATTATGTTTATTTTATTATTTTGCATATTTTTGGATACCTTTTTGGTGGCTGGGTTGCCATGTTTGCAAAAACCATAGCCACGTGTGGTGTAACGGTGGATAAAATCGTCTTCAAATAGCTGTGAGGGGTTAGTGCTCTGATATTAGTAATTGAGGGTGCGTATTGAATGATTTTAAAATTAAAAATGTAAATTAGACCGAGTTAATAGTTAAAGACTAAAAGGAGATTTTTTTTCCTAGATTCAACTTACGGGATTTAAGTATCCAAAAATACATCCAGGTTAAGTAGAGCGTCCAAATCTGAACTACGGAGGCCCATCCTGTTAGAAAACGCCCACCTCGATCAGACTCAATGAAAGAAAGGAAGGAAAGACTCAGATCAAAGCCCACGGAGCGATAGCATCTCGGCCCAACATATGATAAACCCCACATGTCAGTGTCACGTAAACTTATCCCCCAAATCCCTTTCATCTTCCTAACAAAACAAAAAAGAGAAAAACACCCACAAAACCCTAACCTCTCAGCTCCGTCGACGGCCTCGGCGGCGCGAACAGCCATCCAACCCGATCTTTCAGCATGGAGAAGGTAATCCTGCACTATGCCGATCCCATCGATGGATCTCTGTGCTTTTCCGCCGCTGATTCGTGCACAAGTTGCTGCGATGTCAGTCCAATTTACGTTTTGTTTCAAATCAGCGGCTCATCCAATTTCTCTCTCTTCTGTTGGTGATGCGAGTAGCAAGTTGACGACAAGGAGCTGGAGCGGAAGCTGAAGAAAGATCAGAAGGTATATTTGACCCAAATCCATGTGGACTTGCTTATGAGAATTTCTTTCATTCATGTCCTGTTGTCTGTTTTGCCCTGCATGGTAATTGGTAATCACTTCTCCCAAATTGCTTGTTTACATTGTAGTGATCTGTCATCTTTGCCCATGTCAGAAACTAGTTCAGTCATAAGATCAAATTGTTTGTTATGCGTATGTGGAAAGATCGCTTATGGGTTGAGTGTTCTACTTGCAGGCCAAAGAGAAGGAGGAGAAAAAGCTTAAGGCAAAGCAGAAGGAGGCGGCTAGGGTCCAGGTTGGAACATTATTAATGAATTTGGTATTGAACGCTTGGTGGAGATGGTTTTGTGCTGATTTGGTCTTCTGTAGGCTCAAGCAACTTCGGATGGACCTAAGAAAAGTGAGAAGAAGCAAAGGAAAAAAGCTATGGAGGACGAAAATCCCGAGGATTTCATTGATCCAGACACCCTAGTGGAAAGAAGAAATCGCTTGCACCTCAGATGGCCAAGCAATATAGCCCAAGTGCAGTTGAAAAATCGTAAGATGCTAGTTTGTCTTTTTCGAATTTATAATTCATTGCATCTGAAATGCCTAGCTGAACGGCATACCTTCTTTTTCATAATGTAGGTGGTATGCCTGGTGGGAATCATCAGGATATTTTGGGGCAGACCCTGCAAGCTCAAAAGCACCCTTCGTTATAGTAAGTGACTCACATCTCATGAAGTTTGTGCAAGATGTGCGCTGTGAGCTGGTTTAGCAAACTGCATCTTATGGAATCACCAGTGTGTTTCTCTACAAACAACATATTACATAAATATGGATTTCCTTCCAGCAAAAGTGTTAAGTTATTTCATTTCAGGTTCTACCACCTCCAAATGTGACTGGAGCGCTTCACATAGGTCATGCACTTACAGTGGCTATAGAGGTATTCATCCTCATGCTTGCAGAGATAGAGATACCTATATGACATTCTAGCAATACAGTCATTCACTAGACAATGATTTTAATCTCCCTGTGTTTTCTTACGTTTAAGTTTTAACAATGCAGGATGCTATGATACGCTGGCGGAGAATGTCGGGCTATAATGCTCTCTGGGTCCCTGGAGTGGACCATGCTGGCATTGCTACACAGGTCTGCATTTTGGAATTGATTCACTACCAACTGAAGTTCATCTTATGAAACACACATATGCTGATAGTATAATTGAGTTCCTTATATATTCTTTAGTGGCACCTGCTGTCATTTAACTTATGAAACATACATTTACATACCATGCTGGCAGTGTTAGTTGTTGATGTGCCACTACTAAAATAAAGCTGTCAACAGGGGTGATAGGCCCTGTTAGTATAGGTCATGTTTGTAACCTGAGCAAATATGTCCAGAATAATATTTACAACCCCATTTCCAACTACTAGATGTTCCTTGCTGTGTTACTGGTAGACATGCCAATTTCTCATTCACCAAAGTCAAAGAATGGCCACATGGATATTTTAGCTTTTGTAAAGATCTTGACAAAATGCTGTACTTTTTCTTTATCAGATCTTTTTCCTTGTAGCAAATCAATCTTGTATGACGTTGCCCAAATGTGGTTACTTTGTATTGACTTCAATTTGCATTATTTTCTCTGAACTAAGCTAGCATCCGTACCTCCAAATTTCTTTTGATTGGACTTTACATTGGTGGATAATTGAATACATCAGTGTCATGCCTTTTTAGTAATGAATTTAATTTAACAATGTGTTCTCCTTTACGCCAGGTTGTAGTGGAAAAGAAGCTAATGCGTGAAAGGAAGTTGACGAGGCATGACATAGGTCGTGACAAATTTATATCCGAAGTAAGGACTGTTTTCCCCTTAACACATGGTTATGTTTGTTGCTGTCATATCTCTATGTTCTTTAGGTGATACATAATTTAATTATCACCTCTATACCATGAAATATTAATAATGCATTCGACATCCTATTTAGTTATGAAAATCATAGTGAGCATAGCGTCATGTGCGATGAAGTGAGAATCACATTGAGCTTAATTTCATTCCACACTTGGTGTATCCTTTTCTTGCTTATTGCATTTTTCTATGTCATCTTCTGTACAGGTCCTGAAATGGAAAGATCAGTATGGTGGTACCATATTGAATCAATTACGTAGGCTTGGCGCCTCGCTTGATTGGTCCCGTGAGGTAAAATTCATATTTTCTTTAGTTAAGAAAAAGCGCGAGAATAATGTATTATCTTATATTTCTAACTTTGAATATATCAACTTAAAATTAACTCATGCATCAGTGTTTTACAATGGATGAGCAAAGATCAAAAGCTGTAACTGAAGCTTTTGTCAGGTTGTACAAAGATGGCCTGATTTATCGGTTAGTTTCCTTGCCTTCTGTTGCTTAGTGTTAGCATTTTTTTTATTGTCTCTATGTCATTCAATTGCCAACTTAGGTTTTTTTTACCCCTTATGGATGATTTGGTCCTTTGCAGAGATTATCGCCTTGTGAATTGGGATTGCACACTTCGAACAGCAATTTCTGACATAGAGGTTGATGAAGCTTATTGTATTGTCTATAATAGACAGTTTGATTCCATACGCACGACTAAGATCAACTTCTTTGTTTGAAAATGCTGTTTTGTCAGGTTGATCATCTAGAGCTTAAAGAAGAAACTATGCTAAAGGTCCCTGGCTATGGCGCTCCTGTACAGTTCGGTGTGTTGATATCTTTTGCCTATCCTCTTGAAGAAGGACTCGGTGAGATTATCGTTGCAACAACAAGAATTGAAACAATGCTTGGTGATACAGCAATAGCTGTTCATCCTGAGGATAAAAGGTATAAGCATCTTCATGGAAGGTATGCAGTTCACCCCTTCAATGGCCGAAAACTCAAAATAATCTGTGATGCTGTGTTAGTGGATCCCACTTTCGGTACTGGGGCTGTCAAGGTAGGATATAATGCCAAGGACTGACTTAATTATCTTCATTTCATTTTTCCTAGTTGAACCTTCTTCGTATTCTACCCCTCTTAGCTTTTATTGTCGTTCGCTTGTTATGCAGATTACACCTGCCCATGATCCAAATGACTTTGAGGTTGGAAAACGACATAACCTAGAGTTCATCAATATCTTCACAGATGATGGGAAGATAAACAGCAATGGAGGTGCACAATTTGAAGGAATGCCAAGATTTACTGCTCGGGTTGCTGTTATTGATGCACTGAAGGAGAAGGTATTACTAGATTCATTTAATTATCATTTCATAAAGTTTATGATCTAGTCTTTAAAGAATGGTTGTTGGTTATTGTGCTGGTTTAGTATAATTTTATGGCATATCGACAAATTTTGAACAGAATGAGAAGGACAATATAGTGAAATACAGTGAACTTTGTAGGGTAATATTTGCATTTCAAATTTTCTAACACGTAGTGCAAAGAACAAAATTATTATCATAAGTAATATGAAGTCATATTGGATTATTGTATGAAACATTCCTACTTTTGACATGGTTGTCCTTTTCCTGTTTTGGTTAATTCAGTTAATGAATCTCTCAGTACTGGAGATTGTACATCATTCTTTTTCTGAGAATATGTGTCTTGGTATATGTATATATAGCTTGAAGGCTGCCTCAGGTTATGCCATTGTGGTTGGATATCCACAATTATGGCTCTCATTTGTTAGAAATAATTTGCATGGCTGTGAAACCAGCGATCAACTATTACCTTTACTTGGTTTCATTTGGATTTACTTAAGTAGTTCTGGACTAACAATGTTTTATTCTACTAATTAAGGGCCTCTACAAGGACACAACAAAGAATGAAATGAGTTTGGGCATTTGTTCAAGAAGTAATGATGTAGTGGAACCTATGATAAAACCCCAATGGTTTGTTAATTGCAATACGATGGCAAAGGCAGGTCTTGATGCTGTAAGATCCAGGAAAATCGAGATTATTCCACAACAATATGAACAAGACTGGTACAGGTATATTTTTATCCTGTGTTGCCTAGTCGAGAAATATACCACCTCTTGCACATGTCATGTTCAAGTAATGAGATATGAAGAAACATGAGGCATCCATTACCATTATCCTTGCAGATGGCTTGAAAATATACGTGATTGGTGTGTTTCAAGGCAACTCTGGTGGGGACATCGTGTACCTGCGTGGTATGTGACACTAGAAGATGACCAAGTGAATGATCTGGGTTCCAACAATGACCGTTGGATAGTCGCAAGAAATGAGTGCGATGCAAACCTTGAGGCACAGCAAAAGTATCCAGGGAAGAAATTCCAGTTAAATCAAGATCCTGATGTGTTGGATACATGGTTTTCAGCTGGTCTCTTCCCGTTAACTGTACTTGGTTGGCCAGATGATACAGCTGATCTTAGTGCTTTCTACCCTACTTCAGTACTAGAAACTGGACTTGATATTCTCTTCTTTTGGGTAGCACGAATGGTGATGATGGGAATGCAACTTGGTGGCGATGTGCCATTTCAGAAGGTAATTGCACCAGTGTCAATGTCACTCTCTGCCGTTAAAATTTTATTCTGCAATTGTAGTGGTCCAATATACATATCTCATCCATGTTTCATATTCTTTAGCCAATAGCTTTGTCTGCCTTCTATGTCCCCTTGACATGGTGAGACTGCTTTACTGTAGCAGTATAACTATGATCAAAAGTCCAAAATTGAAGTGATCTACATTTAATATTGGCAGTGTGAGTACGTGGATGCTATAAACAAGAAATTCAACAGATAAGGTTACTTCCTCCATAGGCATCAATTTTTTGACAAAATCATGCACTATAAATTCTCCAGATATTTGTTGAATGGATAGATTAACCTGCCCATTTTGAATTATTCTCTGCTCTGCAATTTATTTCTACAGGTCATTCTAGTTTTTTCCTAACTGAACTCTGTAGCTTGTTAATTTTTTTGAACATATGTTACTCAAAACGATCTACATTTAATCTTGGCAGTATGAGTATGTGGATGTTATGAACAAGGATAAGTTCAACAAATGAGGTTACCTTCATAGGCATCATTGTTTGGCAAAATAATGCGCTATAAGTTCCCCCAGATACTTGTTGAATGAAATAGGAACTTGCCCAATTTGAATTATTCTGTGCTCTGCCATTGGTATCTACAGGTTACTCTAATTTCTTCCTGACTGAACTCTGTAGCTCATTAATTTTTAACATAAGTCACACACATATTTATCATCATCATCCTTTGGCAGTGTGTAGTGTATGCTTGATCGACACTATCCTGTAATATTAAATGCATACACTCACCAACTTACCTATTTTTCTTCTGGTTGTAAGATACTTCTTTCTGAATTCTGAAATTTCTTATTAAACCAACTGCATTGAGTTTTAGACTACCCTAGTTAAGCGAGGAATTCTAGTTGAATATATGCTTTAATTATCTATTGCGTCATGAGTCATGACTGCACCCTATTTCGCAGGTGTATTTGCATCCTATCATCCGTGATGCACATGGCCGCAAAATGTCCAAGTCACTTGGCAATGTCATTGATCCCCTTGAGGTGATAAATGGTATGACAATTGAAGGTCTTCTCAAACGTTTGGAAGAAGGCAATCTGGATCCAAATGAATTAAGCATTGCAAGAGAAGGGAAGATGAAAGATTATCCTGATGGCATTGCTGAATGTGGTACTGATGCACTCCGTTTCGCACTGATTTCTTACACTTCTCAGGTTGTAGTCACACCCATTTGAGTTTGTTTTGTAATAAGCTTGCAATTCATCTTTTAATAGAATCTCTCTTGTTCTTCAGTCTGACAAGATAAATCTGGATATCAAGAGAGTGGTTGGATATCGACAATGGTGCAATAAATTGTGGAATGCCATTCGTTTTGCAATGGGCAAGCTCGGTGATCATTACACTCCACCGGCAACTGTTGTTGTATCTCCGATGCCACCAATCTGCAAATGGATACTGTCAGTACTTAACAAGGCTATTGGCAAGGCTGTGACTTCATTAGAAGCATACAAATTCTCTGACGCGACATCTGCTATATACTCATGGTGGCAGTACCAGCTATGTGATGTATTTATAGAAGCTATAAAACCTTACTTCTTCAATGACTCTCAAGAGTTCGAATCAGCAAGAGGTGCTTGTAGAGATGCCCTATGGGTTTGCCTGGACACTGGTTTGCGCCTGCTCCACCCATTCATGCCTTATGTAACAGAAGAACTCTGGCAGCGTCTTCCTCAGCCCAAAGATTCTTGTAGGAAAGATTCCATTATGATATCAGAGTATCCATCTGTTGTTAAGGTAATTACTTGCGTCTTAAATAAATCCAGAGAACTTCACATTTGAATACCTATTTACCAGTGGGAAACTATTGTTCTTTATGACAGGAATGGGCAGATGATAAACTTGAAAATGAAATTAACATTGTCTTAGATACTGTGAACAAACTAAGATCTCTGAGGCCACCAACAGATACAAATGAAAGGTGTGTATATGGTCATCTATCTGGACTTTGTGTTTATTCTGTATTCTTCGTGATATCTTCTTGCTTGATTCTTGTTCTGCAGTTGGCTTGCCAAAACAATATCTTATTGCTTTTCTTTTTCATGAACAGGCGACCTGCTTTTGCACTTTGCCGAGGCCAAGATATTGCTGCAACTGTTCAATGCTATCAATCTCTTGCTGTGTCTCTTTCTTCTATATTGTCGCTTAAGGTTTCCATATGATTATTTGTGTTATTTCTTTTTCATTAGTGAGACTAGCAATCAGTTTCTTTTTTATGGATTGAAATTTATGCCGAAACCTGGAGTGGAGTATTATCTCAACTAACTTGGTTATTGCTGAATAATCATTTCTCTTAGTTGACTTCAGCCTTTTCGTGTGTTCAAGAAAAAACACTGATCTGATGTTGGAAATTCTTCAGATCCTGACAGAGAGTGATGAAACTCCACCTGACTGTTCAACTGCTGTTGTAAACAAAGATCTGTCCGTATACCTTCAGCTTCAAGGAGCTCTAAATGCAGAAGTGGAGCGCGATAAGCTAAGAAAAAAGAGAGATGAAATTCAAAAGTAAGCAGACTTCCTTTGTCTTGTCCAATCGTTTTCGACAATAAAGATCTGCATATAGGTCTCGTTGTTATTCTACATACAGTACAGTCACGTGGTTTCTTATCTGTATACGCAGGCTACAGCATGCCCTGTCTCAGAAGATGGATGCTTCCGGTTACAGAGAGAAGGCTCCACAGAGTGTCCAAGAGGAGGACACGAGAAAACTTACTGCTTTATTCGAGCAACTGGAGGTCATCAGTGAAGCTGAAAAGAAACTAGATGTCAAAACTGGCAGTGCTTGAATCAGCTCTGTCTGTGATTTGTGAACAGACATTTTTGTATGGAAGTTGATTTCTCACAAGTTTTCGTGGATAGTGCTCGCATTTATAGAAATTTAAATGGAACGTTGAAACAAAATATCCAGTCTCTCAATTGGCTTAACATTTTAGGTGCATAGAGATTTGTGGGCAATCTGCGAGTGACAATTGATGTACAACCTGACAAATTACAGCTTTTGATCTTTGCTCATGTCCGGCGGTCGCCGTAGCTGGATCAGGCCTCTCCTCTAAACCCGGTGACTGGCGCAGCTTTAACTTCGACAGTGGCGACACGCCTACCTGTAACCCCTAAGCTCGTGGTGACGATGACTTCGCCTCGCCTCTGCCCAACGTCGTCGCCGGCTCCGGCTTGGTGAACCTTAATCTCGTGGCACCGGTGACTCCGCCTTGCCTCTGCACGGCGCCGTCGCTCCGCGTCGTCGCCAGGCTCCGGCTCGGCGACTCTAACCTCGTCGGCCTTGCTCGCCTCTTGCCTCGCCTCCGCCCGGCTCCAGCTCAGCGCATGCTCGCCCTCACCCTTGTCGTCGCCGCCGTCAACTGAGGCCACTGAGGAATAACATTTTCTCAGTCGCCTGAGAAATAGCAATTCCGATAACTAATATAAGAGGCAGGAGTGAGGTGAAGTACCATGTGGCCACCATGATCACTAATAGCTCGTTTGGCTCCTAGGAATTGACGATGGAATTGGAGAATTAGAATTTAATTCTATAGGATCGAATGTTTGGCTGTGTAACATCTCCAATTTCAACATCTCGTAATGTGCATCATCGTCATGACATTCATGCATAAACCTAAAAATGAGACCTTTTTTGAACTTTTTGAATTGCTAGGAAAAGCCCGGAAGAATGAAAGTAAACTCCAATATGTATGGGTTTCAAGTGAAGTTCAAATTATAACCTAAAGATCCTTGAACAAATTGCTTTAGAATCTTTTCAAATAATTCAATTTATTTTCGAAACTTTTAGAAAACTTTTAAGAGTTAAAAGTGAGCTTTTGATTTTGTTTAAAGGATTAAAGCACAAATTGGAGGTAAAAGAATCAAAAGATGAGAACAAAAACAGAAAAACTAAAAAGAATAAATCAAACCCCCTCGGATAGGCCTTCCCCTAGCCCATTCCTCTTTCTCCCCGCCCCCGCGGCCCGCCTCGCCTGCTTCTCTTCACCCCGCTTGGCCCAGTAGCCTCCGTTGCTCGGCCTGGCCCTCCCGTTGCCCATCTCCTCGCTCGGCTTGCCTAACCCTGACGCCCTCTCATCCCTATCCCCTTCCCCTGCCCTTATCCTGCCGCCACCAAGCTGCTCACGCAACTAGTTACGGCCAACGCGCATCGAGCGCTCGGGTGCCTCCTCGCCACCATCTGCTTTGGAGCCGACGCTGACCCCCCTATTTCTATCTCTCCCGGCCAAGCCCTCCTCCTCCCCGGTTTTCCTCTCTCCCTTGCTCTATTTCTCCCGCACCTCCTCACCTACTTCTCGCCGCCCCCGAGCTCACCGTTGTGAAGCCCGGAGACACCGCGCTCACCCCCGTCACCGTCGCCCCCATCACCCGACCCCGGGAAGCTGCTACCACTCCTCACCTCGGTGCCGCCCCGCCTCCACCCGAGCCAAGTCCCACCACCGCCTCCTCCCGTCCACCGCCCCGGAGTCCGTTGTCGCCACCTCTGCTGCATCCCCGCCTCGCCGAGACCGCGCCCCCGCCTGGTAAGCCGCCGCCGCTGCCTATGTTCCCCATCACCGCGCTGCCGCTAACCACAACCCTGTCGCCAGCGGCGGCATAAAACCGGCCGCCCCGACCTCATTAATTAGGTCACTAATGACCTTATCTGGTCATTATGACCGGTTATATATGTCTGTTAAGACATATTTAAAGCTAACCGTGACTCATTAATATGTATAATTAATGCTTGATAATTAAGGTCTAATCATCATGATTAACTACTGTTCAGACACATTAATCATTTAATTAATTCAAATCTGACATAATTAATGCTCGGTTAGTAATTAATCTTTGTGATTAGTGCTAAACAAACATACTTATTGATAATCATAAGCAATTAATGTTTAAACATAATTAATACACTAACTAATACACTGTTTAGCCCAAGTAAATGTTGTCTCCATGACACCCGGGCCCCACGTATAGGAAATAAAAGAAAAGAATAAAGGAAAATGGAAAGTCCATGACAGTGGACCCCACATGTCATTGACCAGAGTTGACCATGGGGCCCACATGTCAGTGGCCGTGGCTATATATGAAATAAGTGATAAAAACAATTATGATTTAATCTTGTTTTTATTTACTGAGAAAAATACAAAAAAGTATTAAATTGATTAAATCTTGAAAAATCATAGTAAATTCATTTTTAATCAGAAAAATACAAATAATATATCAAAATATTCAGAAAAATGAGATCTATCTAATTGTGAGAACTCTATTTTTCGGGTTAGTCATAAGTGTCGTGAGGTGGGGGTCAAGTCAACTCGCGTTGCTGAGTTGACCCGAACCTATCGAGCTACGTCAAGAGTTAGAGAAAGAGAGGGGGGAAGTTGTTGTGCTTTTTGCATCGTTCATGGCATGCATCGTGATGATTAAACGCATTCAAATGCAATGAACATTAAAACTTTATTGATAACAAGGATATTACAAATGTATTGATACAATATTGTTACAAATGAATAAGAAGAAGAAAAAGAAAAAATACATAATGAAATATTTCTACCTATACAAAATCTAAAACTAATCTTCGAATCTTCGAGTCTTGAGCCATCGAGGAACACCGGGAGTTGGAGGGGGAAGATCTTCGGAAATGTTGGCGGTCATCCGAGGTCATCGAGTATGGGCACTCGAGACCATTGGAATCGCGCCGTTGCTGTAGGAGGCAAGGGTTTTCGAAAACGAGATTTTGAAAATAGGGTTTTGAAATACAAGTGGTCACCGGCATAGTTTCACCGACATCCGCAGGGTTAGCTGCAGGGGCAAAATCAAAATAGTGCCGATGACCAAAATAGTTTTTAGTTTTGGAAAATATTTTGAAAAACAATTTTGTTTTTGAAAATGTTCGAGGGCCACGTGGCTAAGACCCTCGTTGGACAAATCTATTATTTCATATGTGTATATGGAGAACAGAGATGAGAGGTAAAAATAGTTTTATTTTTCCTAATCTAAAATGCCTCCATGATTTTGTTTTGAAAAGAAATGGATTTATCAAATAAAAGATTGAGATAAGGCATCCACTCAACGAATGGTTATCCAACCAATTCATCCCAAAATTGATCAAGTCATTTCTTGACCCATAGGCAACATTCCTTCGAGTAGTTATCCAGCAGCCATCAAAAGTTGACTCAAGTCAACATTTCTTAGCAAGTAAGGTATCAAAAGAGAAAATATCTCTTGTGAATATCCAGAGGCACAGTTTTAGCAAAACAAGCATGAGGTAGCAGGTTATGGCCCCCGAAGGGTTGCCAAAGGAGCTTGTAAAGATAAGGCAAGGAAACGAGATAAGTCGGCAGTATGAAAGTAGTAGAGGACTGCTATCTCCATTTTTTTATACACCATCATTTCTAGGAGTTAGCTGAGAGCTATAGCATAGCAGCAGCTATCACATAGGAGCTTAGGGAATAGAAGGCCACCACAGAGGAACACCAAGAACTAAGCTCCAGGGAGCCAAGGTCTTAAGCACAACAAGACCACCAGAGGCTTAGGAGGAGAAGAAAGAGTAGAATCACCAGACCGAAGGAGCCAATATAACCTTGTCTCAACCGACACAAGGTAAAAATCATCGTAGGCATATAACCCTATGCAATACACATGCATTTTTGCATGTTAATAGAACCCTCAAAACTTGTTTTCATCATAAGAACTTTGTAGACAATTCGGTAGTACCTCTTCTTATCAATTAAGCACCACAAACTTCTCAAGCGAAGACCTCAACTAAAGTTCATCATTGGGTTTTCATTTAGGCAACATTGGGTAGGAGTTTGTTCTTATCAGGTTTCTTGCACCTTTTCTTAAGTTCTTTTCAAAGAATGTCATCACTTTGAATCAAGGCAACAACTAGGCATCATGAGCAGTATATCTGTTCTTATCATAGTTGGCCCTTTTCTCACAACCTTCTCAGATAAAACATCACAACGACAAACAAACTAGATCAGGTATAGTTCTGTTCTTATCAATTTTAAGTGGGCTAAGATGCATGCAAAGAAATACTTGAAAATTAGATGGACCAAGTCAAGTGCAGTATCTGTTTCTTCAAGCTAAGTAGTAGGTTATGCACATATATAGTGATAGGCAGGAATAAAAAGGAGAGAAGCTAAGGATCAAAGTTAATCTCTGTTCTTATCAGCCTTCCACAATACCATTTTAAGCTAACATCTGCTCTTACTAATTTCTAATAAGAAATACTCAGATGTAGGCATCGTCACCAAATAGTCAATGATCAAGTAAAGAATCTATTCTTTCAGTCGAGCAACTGACATGCTTATAGGGTAGAAAGCAAAAGGGAGCTAAGATCAAATGTAGAGCTTCTGTTCTTCCAGTTTAGATAAATTGGTTTGTAGAAAAAGGAATGCTAATAGTGATCAGTAACTTTCCATAGAATCTGTTCATATCAATTCAACTGGCTAATATTCAAATGTAAGCATTCCCTTAGATTAACCGAAGAAGCAAGAAATTTAGCATTCAGAACTTCAATTTTTAGGCATCGTTTGGACCAACCAATGCTCAATAGGGCTTAAGCCAAAGCAAATCACACGAATCATGATTAACCAAGCATCGCGGATAAACCCCAATAGAAGAACCCTAGGTATGAGAGTGGGGAGTGAAGAGAAAAGGGGAGGGTTACTCACTGGTTTCGAAGGGGGGGTCGATGGCACCGGTGGCATGGGGAGCCCTGGCACGCCACCGGCGGGAGGCGGGCCGACGGAGCTCCGGTAGTGGAGCTACAACGTCGGCCTCAGCCATCGCGGGCGGCAGCCGAAGCGGAGGCGGCTGAGGGGAGCGGTGCTAGGCCGAGACCAAGATAGCGAGACGAGCCGGTGGCAGGGTCAAACCCGAGCTGAGAGCTCGTGGCGGCGGCAACATCTGGGACAGAAGGGGAGAGCCGAGCGAGAGGTGGCCGCGTCCGAGAGGCAGCGGCGCTGCGGGTGGCGGCGGCGCGTGACCGGAAGCGGAGAGAAGGGGCGCGGCGACGCCTTAGGCACTAGATTGAGGCGGTGGTGACGCCATGGGGCGTCGGCAGTGAAGAAAAGCCGGCAGCGGCGGCGTTTAAGGCAAAGGGGGATTTTTGTTCGACCGGGTGGAACCCGATGTGAGAGAGAGAGGTTTGAGTGAGGGAGGAGGAAGGGCTCTGGTTTGAGCCAAAAGAGGGGGGGGGGTGCGGCTGGAGAAAAGTTAAAAGAAATAAAAATGAAAATGAAAATGAATAATGAAAAAAATAATAATGAAATGACATGAAATTTTTAAAGGAATGAATATATTAAAACTGCGTATGTTTACATATATATATGTATATACATAAGTATATTGAAAATTTAGAACCTTAGTAGTTGCCTAACTTAAGATAATTTCTTGAAAAAGGATCTAAACTATTTAAAATGTTAGATTTCTCTCTAACGTTGAGTAAGATATACTACTCTTTTATAAAGAAGTTAAGTCCTAAGTTAGATCCTAAGATTCTTGACTAAATCCCTTAAGTCAATTAAAATAAAGGAAAGGAAAGTATTAAATGAAGTAAATCAAAAGTTAAGTTGATTTAGTTGAAAATATGAAAAATGAATGCAAGATAAAAATGATAATAATGACTAAAGCTTGATTATTCTTCTAATCAATTCTAAAACCTTTGAATGATGTTTAAGTGAATTGTGTCCAAATTCCATTAGAACACTTTGATATACGCATCATCTCATGCATAAGATGTCATCTCAATTGCATTCATATTTGGATCCTTTGAATAAGTCCTTATCGGACTTTATTGCTTTTATCAGAGGCCGGAGTTCAGCAGGCAGACTAGTCGAACTCCACTACCTATCCGTTACCAGGCAAGTCCAGTTTCTTGTTCATATCCGTTGAGAATATTTCCCAAAATTTCCTTCTCGTCTATAACATGCACAAAATGAAAACCTATTTTCTAAAGATCAATCAATTGTTGTTTTATTTTGATCGCTAGTTTTTGGGCATGATCATGGTGTGTGGTGAAATCCTGGAAAGATTCCGGAGGCACATTAGAAGGTGGATTTCATCACATGGGTTTGTTTCATATAAGGTTAAAACAACAACTGATCGATTGTGCTTAAGCGCCATAGTGATCGCGCATACTGTATGGGCGGGGCTGAGCTAAAGTACCTTTGCCATAGGTCATACTCCTCCGGGAAAGGAAGACCTCAAAGTTAGATTTGTTGTATCAACTATTGGGAAGGTGGCATTAGCCGATGGCTATCCACAATGCGTTGGATCTGTAGTATCAACGTGAGATCGGTAGTCCCTGGCCTGTCATGCGGGACTACGACGTGGGGTATGACTGAGCGGGCGGTGAAACGGCTCTATGACCTCAGGAGTGTAGATGAGGTTTGGCCACCTCAGATGCATGATTGTAGTCATTTGTGGGTACAGTTGCGCACCTCTGCAAAGTGTAAAGAAGTGTGGCGGAGTCACACCATGTTCCTGGTTGGAACTGTGAACGCGGCAGGAAAGGGCTCCATCGGGGATCCTAGCAGCCTGTGAGACATGAGATCATAGTCTCTTAAAGTAAAACTTGACTCTCTTACCTTACAAAATTGCATTGCTTTTGGAGAACATTGCTGTTCTCAGTAGATAGTGCATCAAACACCTCTTGCTATTCCTGGACTTGTTGAGTACCTTTTGTACTCATCCATTTACTCTAATTCCTTTGACTAGACTGTGAGCCGACGACAGAAGAGGAGGTGGTCTACGTCGAGGTCGACGAGGAAGTTGCCGAAGAGCAGGCGCCGACGAAGGAGGACGAAGGCGTCGACTACTACGTCGAGTTCCGCAACGAGACTGCTATCGAGTAGATTAGTAGGTCGAGTGAGTCGATAGTAGTAGTTAGGGCTTTTGCTGTAACCAAACAATATCGGTTTTAAATTTCCTGTGCTTTTGGGATACGTTGTAAGACTTTATGTTGTATTATGAGTTTGTGAATTAAGTTTGTAATAAATAGACCGCTGCAATGTTTCTGGTGTGCTACTCTGTACGACATATCGAGGATAAGAAGGCACTTTGTCTTCGATATGTCAAGACCGGCATATTATCCAAGAGGGTAGTATGTGTATCCAAGAGGGTAATATGTGGGTCACCACACTAATTTTATCATTGTCATACATGTTTGCATGCCAGGAAAAATATAAATGACTAAAAACTCAAATTAGGGTTTTTCGATTAGCCAGAGATCTTTGGATCGTGATATCTCGAGCGTCTGAACTCCGATTAAATTGATTCCACTTGCATTAGTCTTTATTTTGAATCCTCCATGCCATGACATGTATTTCATATCATGCCAATGTTCATCATTTTGATATACATCATTGCACCCTTGTTCTAGTGTTTTTGCTCTTCTTTGTGATAGAACCAAAAGGTCCTGAGACTAATAACTTCGAGCAAGAGCAAGACCTCGTTGCCCAGCAACAAGGCAAGCAACCCCTTTGAACATATTGCAAACACCTACTACTTGCAAATTATTATTTGTTTTCAAAGTTGTTCGTTATCGCATGCGTTCAACTTATACTTTTCGCTAAGTATTAGCCTTCTCCTTTGCATAAACTTACTTTGTCGCCCAATCAACACCACCACGCCCCAACCTAATTAGAGTAGTATAGTTGTTACTTCTATGTTGATTAGACATGCTTAGACATGTAAAAGTCATAATTCCTTGGATGACAGACGAACCAACACATCATGGATGGGTTAAGTGGTAGGTGGGTGTTCATCGGGATGTAACTAATCAACTTGATTAATCATTATCGAGCTTAGACGAGTGGCCATAGCTGGGAGAATGGTGGGTTGTCTCGTTTTTCCCACAAGGACTGGTTGCCCAAGATTTGCGCACTTCTACACGGGTAGTATAATGGGACACCCACGACTAAATAATTTGCCTAGACTTAGTGTATGAGCCGCATAGTTCGCCGTTTCCATTTGTCGGGTGTGTGAAAAAGGATATAATGTCGTGTCTCAATATAGGTGTAAGGGTTACACACGGTCCGGGACCGGGGATGTATCACCTGCTACAACTTTTGGGACCGTGAAGGGGTACCGACCGGATTGGTGTACACGGACCATCCCATTAGGGTGGCTCATACCTAAGGCTGAAAGCATTGTAACGGTCGTGTTTGATCACCCTCCGCCAGCACACCTCGTGAAGTGTGTCAGTCTAGTGGCATTAGGAGTCGATCGATACGTGTAGATAAAGATGTACACTCTTGCAGGGTTTGAACTATTTGAATAGCCGTGTCTGCGATTATGGATAACTTGGTGATTAACTGCGTCGAATTTGACAACTACAACATTACTTTAAAACATGCCAACTCTAAGGTTGAGGAGTTAGTGATTGCTTCCTCCCTGGTGGTTGAGGAAGAATCAAGGGTTTAAGTGTGCGGTGGTCTATAATAGGGTTCATCGTGAAGATTCGACTCATCTCCTTTAAAAGTAATCTGGTAGTCGAATTTCTTCCTACTTAAAGAATATTGTCAAAAGAATAATCAGCTTTCTGCAGAATAGTCCACAATCACCCTTTATTGATACCCGTTGCACCTATTACTAATTTTCCTTATAAGTCTTGCAGAGTACAATTTTTGTACTCAGCTTGCAGTTGTTGATAATTTTGTGCAGAGAAAATCATCCCCTCAACGGATGGTTTCTATGTAGAGATCGACACCCATGACGACTAGTCGCTGGAAAACCCAGGCAGTGGTTCTGCCCAGGGTTCGGCAGCTTGGTTTGTTCTGCCGCCACTTTTGGCCCTACCTTTTTGGCTTCTTAGCCATGTTTAATCTTCCGCTATGTAATCGACTCTTTGTGTGAATATGTGTTAAATTTTAAGGACATCTAGTATTATTGCAATTTTAGTCGTAGAGTTACTGTTGTGATACTTGTTTGTTCTCACCTGCCTCATGTGCCTTGCGTATATGATATTGAAGCACATGGTGCGGGTAGGGTTTCAGAGTCTATATCATAGAATTGTTAAGTGTAATCATCCCTGTGAAGTGACTCTTTCACTGGGAGTTTGGGAACTATATCATCCCACTCTAGCCGAGCATTCATTTGCCGGGATGAGTTTGGGATTGATGTTCCGGCTCAGTAAGAAAATAGTGAAGAGACCATATCACCCTACTTAATCTGTGCATTATTTTGCTGGAGCAAGTTCGGGGTTGACGTCTCGGGCAATTCGAAGCCATATTACTCCACTCCTCATAGAATTGATGCCCAAGGGTTGAGGTCGGGGTTGACGTTTCGACTCAGTGGGTGATTTCACTTAAGATTCTCTGTTATGGATTTTGGGTCCTGACAGGCTGCCACTGGAATTGGGAATTCTACCCCAAATTCCACCGAATAGGTCCAACATTAAGTAAGATTTTTTGGTGGAATGTGTCATTTGGATTGGAATTGCGCACCGAGCTCATCACGATGGTGGCTTCCTTGCTCTCATCACGATGGTGGCTTCCTTGCTCGCCGCCGGCGGAACTCCTTGTCGCGGGTGACATCTCCTCCTCCAAGTAAGGCCTCCTCCCATCTCCTCCGCCTCTCCTCTCCCTTCCACTGCCTCTTCTCTTCTCCAATACTAACCTCCTCCGCTACAGATCACCGTCGCCTGCCGGATCTAGTTGCATCCGTTGCCCCCATCCCTCCTCACCCCTCGGGAAGCCGCCTCCGCCCTCGTCGCCCTGTCCACCTCCTCGTCCTCGAAGCCGCATCCTCGTCGCCCTTTCCACCTCCGCTCCCCAAGGTACGTCCTCCCGCTCCCTCATTGCTTCCTCCGATCTGCTTAGTTGATTTGGGGGTGGTTCGTGGGTGCGAGTGCATCATCAGCGTCGGCGCCGGTGGCGCCGCTGTTGGTGATGACAGCTAGACTGGTGCCTTTTACCAAATAATACTCCACTTGCTTGCTTCCAAATTTCTAGTTCAATTTCTCTAGAAATGCTATGTCAAATGTCAACATGATATCTGTCTTCAAAGGATTAGTTTCTAAGCATAAGCATCCGATGTTACTCGTGATGCTACTCGTAAGCATAAGGATTAGTTTCTAAGCATAAACATGATAGCAATGTCACATGTAGTATAGAAACATCATAAGCATCCAATGTTACTCGTGATCGATGCTAGTAATTTTGGTTCGGTGTGGGCATGTTTTGAGTTGCGCTAGTTACTGGTTCATCTGTGCTAATGCTTGGCTGACTAGCTCGGCTTCTATGATGCAAAATTTGGTGAAAGCTTGTCAAATTCTGAACTAAATTAGGTGATCATATACCAAATATTGAGTGAACATGACATTCTGAAAGAAAGAAAAACTTAACTCTAGGTAGAGAACCTGTTGAAGGAGAACCTACCTATTTAATCGGCATGTAACAATGGCTGTTGTTGAAGGTTAATCCAGAGACTCAGAGATTGTAATAGGTTTGCAATTGAATATGTGTTGGGAAAGTAAGACAAGGTAGTGACTAAGAGCATCTCCAGCCGGTTCCCTAAAATCCATTCCCTATATCCTCATTTGAGGATTCATCCCAAAAGATTCCTTCCCTAAAATCTCTTCACACTCCAACTAAGTCCCGAAATCTCATTCCTTATACTCCACTCTTCAATATTTTATTAGTATGCTATAACTAACATGTTATTTGTAAAGGTAAAAATACAATCGCTATATTAAAACGGGTAAAACTACAAGAACTGGTGCTGTGGTCGTCGCTGCTCCTCCCTGTTGGCCGAGTCACCGTCTGGAGCTCCGCAATGGCTGGCTCGTGCTTCCCCAGGGTATGGCGCTCCCTTTCTCCTAGATCTGACTTCGCTAGCAAAGGAAGAGCACCAACAAACAAAGCTGAAGTGGGATTTGAGAGGAAGATCTGGTGAGGAAGGGAGAGGAGTACCGTATCGCTGATGTGGATGGATGGACCGCGATGGATCTCATCTGCGGGTGGTCGGTGCAGCGAGGGGACGAGCCACGATAGCTAGACGCGGGAGGGGAAAGGAGGATCTACTCCGACTGGCCCAGATCTGTGCGTGCCGAAGAAACCCTAGACGATGACTGCAGGCGGCGCGGATAGTGGAGGCAGGCGCGTCACTGAAGCCGATGGAGATGACGACCCCCACGACTACGAACCAAGTGGGCACGACGACGTGCGAGCGGGGGAGACGAAGTCTGCACGGGCGCTGGATGCAGGGCAGAGGAGAGATGAAGCCAGAAGTTGACGGACGGGGAACGGGGAATGCTTCCTCAGAAATGAGGAATGACGGACGGGGGATAGGGAACCATTAGGGATGGGAAATGAGATAGGGATTCGGCTAGAGGGGTTTTTTTCACTGTTCTCACCTAAATTAGGGATAGGGAAACATATGGGGCACTGGCTGGAGATGCTCTAAGGAGTGTATCTTGTCGGCCCTGTACATTCTTCAGGTATGAGATTTTATATTCTGTACAAGGTAATTGAATAGGTCTGAGTTTTAACCTGGTAATCTTTTTCCGCCTATTCAGAGGAGTGGTATATCTACGGCGACCCACATACTACCCTCTTGGATAATATGCCGGTCTTGACATATCGAAGACAAAGTGCCTTCTTATCCTCGATATGTCATACAGATTAGCACACGAGAAACATTGCAGCGGTCCATATATTACAAACTTAATTCACAAACTCGAGATACAATATAAAATCTTAGAAACTGATTTCCAAAAGTACGGGAAATTTAAAACTGTTATTGTTTGGTTATAGAAAAAGACTTAACTACTACTATAGACCCACTCGACCTACTAATCTACTCGATAGCAGTCTCATTGCGGAACTCGATGTAGTAGTCGACACCTTCGTCGTCCTTCGTTGGCGCCTGCTCTTCAGCAACTTCCTCGTCGACCTCGACGTAGACCACCTCCTCTTCTGTCACCGGCTCACAGTCGTCAAAGGAATTAGAGTAAAGTGATGAGTACAAAAGGTACTCAACAAGTCTAGGAATAGCAAGAGGTGTTTGATGCAATATCTACTGACAACAGTAATGCTCTCCAAAAGTAATGCAATTTTGTAAGGTAAGATTGTCAAGTTTTATTTTAAGAGACTATGATCTCATGTCTCACAGGCTGCTATGATCCCCGATGGACCCCTTTCTTGCTGCGTTCGCAGTTCCGACCAGGAACATGGAGTGACTCAGCCACACTTTTTTACACTCTGCAGAGGTGCGCAACTGTACCCACAAACGACCAATAGTCATAGTGTTCACGTCGTCACATGCACAACCAGACCGTAAAGTCGCAGAGCCGTTTCATCGCCCGCTCAGTCATACCCCATGTCGTAGTCCTGCATGACAGGCTAAGGACTACTGATCTCACGTTGATACTACAGATCCAACGCATTGTGGATAGCCAACGGCTAACATCACCTTCCCAACAGTTGATACAATAGATCCAACTTTGAGGTCTTCCTTTCCCGGGGGAGTATGACCTATGGCAAAGGTACTTTAGCTCAGCCCCGCCCATACAGGGTACGTGGTATGTGCGATCACTATGGCGCGTAAGCACAATCGATCGGTTGTTGCTTTAACCTTATATGAAACAAACCCATGTGATGAAATCCACCTTCCGATGTGCCTCCGGCACCTTTTCAGGATTTCAACACCCACCATGATCACGCCCAAAATTCGGCGATCAAAATAAAACAACAATTGATTGATCTTTAGAAAATAGGGTTTCATTTTGTGCATGTTATAGACGAGAAGGAAATTTTTGGAAAACGTTCTCAACGGATATGAACAAGAAACTGGACTTGCCTGGTAACGGATAAGTAGTGGAGTTCGATGGTTCTGCTTGCTGAACTCTGGCTTTTGATAAAGAAAACCGATAAGGTCCGATAAGGACTAATCCAAAAGATTCCAAATGTGAATGCGATGACATGACATCGTATGCATGAAATGATGCATATATTGAATTTATCATCAAAATCTTTAAACTTAAACCTTCTTAATATTCTCTTAAGGATTTATAATTTTCTAAGAGTAACTCGAGCGTTAAATATCTTAAACCCTATGTTCATCTTTCGCATGATAGCATCCACCAATTTAACTTTTGTTTTCTTCACTCAAGATTTAACATGTTCTATTTAATCCAATGTCCTCAACTTGAGAATTTAGTTATGTTTTCAAGAAAATTAACTTAGGTTTAAAAACTTAGGTTTCAATCCCTTTTTAAAGAACAATACTTGTCACTCAGTTTAGAATAATTCATAGCTTAATCAATCTTAAATTTTCTTCTAAAAAGAAACCCTTTTGAAACTAAACAATTTTGTTCAAATTTTCGGTTCATTCCCTAATTCACATATGTATATCTACCATTTTTTTCTCATATCCCTTTCATTTCCGACTTTAGGGAATTAGAAACCTACATATATACATTTTTTAATATATATTTTCTTTCATCTTCATGCCATTTTTTCTTTCATTTCATTTTATTCATCCTTTTTTTTCCTTCCACCACCCTCCGGCCGGCCCTTTAGGCTCAAACCGGAGCCTCCCTCAATCCTCATTCACCCGACCGAATTCCTTCCTTGCCTTCTTCACTCCCCCTGGGTTCCACTCGGATGCACCGCTGCCGCCTATGCTCCTCGCCACCGTCGACGCCCCTTGGCGCCGCCACCACCTCAGCCCAGCGCTTCCTCTTTCTCCCCGCGGTCTCTCTCTCTCCGCTCCCTGATACATGCCGCCGCCTCAGGCGGGTGTTTCACCGGCTTTGCTCGGGATCTCGCCGCCCCTCCCCATGACCTCGGACACCGCCGCCTCGCGGCTCAGAACACCGCCGCCACGAGCCTAGGGCTCGGATTCGGCCGGCCCCGTCGCCTCGGTGCCTCCGCCTTGGCCGCCGCCCGGGACGGCTGAGGCCGGCGTCGCAGCTCCGCCGCCGGAGCTCCGCCGAGCCCGCCTCCCGTCGGTGGCGTGCCGTGGCCCCCTATACCGCCGCCGCTCTCTGCAGGTGAGTGCTCTCCCCCTTTTCCCCTCTACTCCCCGGTTCTAGGATTCTTACCTCGCTTGGTCCGACATGAGCTTGATTAAAGCTTGACTTTTGTGATGCTGATGCTCTTGCAATTTCAACTTGCTTAGCTCAATTCGGGATGGGAATAGGTTATTGCTTGATCTTTTAATACTGTTGCCGAACATATTTGTTCTCTGCTATAGTTGGTTTAGTTACATTTGACTGGTGCGGTCTAACAAGATGATAACATTCGATTGACTAACTAACTTGATCTAACACCAACTGATAAGAATAGGGTTGCACCCGATCTTAACCTCTTATCACTGGTTCCATGTATGCCTTAATTTTTGTCAATCAGATGACCAAGGTTATACTTGGTCTTAATTAACTAAGGCTGATGTTAAAATCTGAGGTGTTTCTTAACTAGAATTGGTAAAACAGACACTACTTCTTGCTTCCTAGGCTAGTTTATGCTGGTGCTTTACTTTTGAGTATTGTTAACAGAATTGACAAAGCAGATACTATACTTAATCTCAGTTATTTTCTATTGTTTCTGATATATGGTTGTGCCTACATCAGTTCTTTGAATTGAAAAACAGATGCTACTAGTGTCTACTCCTGATAGAGCCATATTTGGACTTGTATACGTGCTCTTTAGTCCTAGCACTAATTTAAACTAATGTATGTGCTTCTGGTATGTGTTTAACCTTTGCCTCATTATTTCTCTTGGTGGTCCAGATTCTAAATGATACCAATACTGACTCTCATATATGCTAGTTCATGTTTTAAGTACGATTGTGATGCTTAATCTGGTACACTTGTTTTCCAAGGACATGAATCTATTACTACTAATCTTTTTCCTAAAACTTAGTATTTATATTTTCCTGGATGATGCCTTGGTTCCAGTGGTCTGGACCTATAGCTATACTTGACTATGCATATCAGTTTATTCAACTGAAAGAGCAGATCCCTATATTTGTCATTTAGATTATTTGTGTATTTCGGTGATAGCTAAAAGAAGTCGAGAAAGGTGATAAGAACAATTACTATACTTGTTTCTTATCCCATTTCTGAGATGGCAAAAACTGAGAGAACTCAGAAACGGTGGTAAGAACAGATACTACACATTGCTGCCTATACCCTATGATGATTCTACAGTGTAAGGTTTCTATTATCATGCTAAACTTTTATGCATGTATATATGAAACTATGGTGGTCTTAGATGGACTATTACCTTGTTTCAAATGGCAGGTTTTGGCCTCTTATTTCTTTGGCCTGCTCCCCAGCTTGCTCAACCTGCGGGTTGCTTGCCTCTCTCCTTTCTACTCCTCCACCTTAAGTCCTTGGTGGCCTTCTCCTCTTGGGTGCCCTTGTTGTTCTTGAAGTCTTGTCTTCCTGGAGCTTGCCTCCCGGAAGCTCTAGTGGCTTGACTACTACTTGTGGTCGATGGTAAGGATGGGTACTACCACTGTGCTGCCTTGTACTGATTTTCTACAGAGGCCTGGCTATATGTGAAGAAAATGGCCACCTTTTGCTGCCTGGTACTGCTACGCAACTGCTTGGTTGATTTTTACCTCAGTTGCCTTGGAAGCTAAGCTATTAGACTTGAGTCAACCTTCCTTGGCCGATGGATAAAGTGCTGCCATGCTTGATGCCTTATCTGATTATAAACCTTATCTCTTCACTGATTTCTTTTTCAAGAATTAAAACTTCTCAAAACAAAACTATGGAGGCATTTTAGATTAGGAAAAATAAAATTATTTTAAATACTCCTCACCTCTTTTCTCTCTATTTACAACTATTAGATTTGTCCGATGAGGATCTTAGCCATGTGGCCCTCGGACATTTTTGAATTCAAAAATGTTTTCCAAACTATTTTCGAAAACTAAAAATTATTTAGGTCCCCGGCACTATTTTGCCCCCGCAGCTAACCCTGCAGATGTCGGCGGAACTGTGTCGGTGGAACCATGTATTTCAAAATGCCGTTTTCGAAAACCTCGATTTCAAAAACCCTTGCCTCCTACAGCAACGGTGTGATTCCAACAGTCTCGAGTACCCATACTCGACGACCTCGGATGACCGCCAACATTTCCAAAGATCTCCCCCCTCCGATTCTCATCGTTCTTCCCCAACTTGAAGACTTCGAAGATTAGGGTTAGATTTTTGTATAGGTAGAACTTCATCATGTAATTTTTTTTATTCTTTTGTAATAATGTTGTATCATGACATCGTAATATTCTATTACTTAATAAAATTTGAATTTCAATTGTATTCGATCATGTATGAATAATAAATGCCATGAGTAATGCGAATGCACAACGATTTCCTCCCCTCTCGTTCTAACTTCCGACGTTCCTCGGTAGAATTAGGTCAACTCAGCAATGCGAGTTGATCTGACTTCCACCTCACGCCTCTCACGACTAAGTCTAAAACTAGGGTTCTCACAAGATCCTTGTTTACATATGGAGCTTTATATGCCTTGTTTCTTCCCATTGTTTTCTGCCATATTTATATCACTGCTAAATGTGAAGATTGTAGAATCAGCTCTGAGATCTGAAGTCATGTAGCTCTTTTTTTTCCAACTAATGCTATAGTTTATGGTACGTTGCATTTTCTATTTTGTATTGTCAAACATTATTTTTTGGCAAGCATCTAGTCATTATTTTTTTCTAAGATAGAATATTGTTCATGTCAGATGTCAACAACAACTTTAGATTTGCAAGTTAACACTGTAGATGATGAGAGAAGGAGGAAGAGAAGAAAGAGGACGGCAACTGGATTCTTTGTTACAGTTGTTGCAATAATTGGAGCACACCTATGGTCGGAGGACTAGAGAGATAGATGATTTTAGTGAGGATGAGGCTGTGATTAGAGTTAGAAAGCAGATGCTTAGAGACTTTATCAGGGTTCAAATATTCATTGCTACGATAGCTAGCGCTTTATTAAACGGTCCTTTAATGACCTATGTGCAATCTTGCGTGAAACGTGTGGTTTGCATGACACTTTCTATGTTACAGTTGAAGAATCTGTGGCATTATTCTTGCTTACAGTAAGTCATGGTACAAAGTATTTGTTAATTCGTAGCACGTATAGGTGGTGACTTGAGACAACAAGTAGACATTTTAATGAGGTCTTAAGAGCAATTTTGTCCTTGTCTCATGAATTTATTAAGCTGCCAAACCCTTCAATTGAACAACCAGAGGACAGTAGGCGGAAGTGGTTTGAAAATGGTCTCGGAGCATTAGATGGCACACATAATAAGGTTCGTGTACCATTGCCCCAACAAGGAAGGTATATGAATAGGAAGCAAAGCATAACCACTAATGTGTTGGGTGTTTGTGACCGGAATATGAAGTTTTTGTACGTCTTAGCTGGATGGGAAGGTTCAGCATCAGATTCTCGAGTTTTGCGAGATGCAATGACATGACATGATGCTTTTGCAGTTCCAAGTGGTAATTTTTTTATCTTAGTTTGATAGAACATCTAGCTACTGATTTTTCAACTGAAATATAATACTTCTTAATTTTATTTCACATAGGAAAATACTACTTAGTAGATGCCGGATATACCAAAGGTCCAGGATTCCTTGCTTCATAGCGGTCTGTACGCTACAATTTGAAAGAGTGGGCTGCTAGTGGAAATATCCCACTTACTCCAAGAGAGCTTTGCGACATGCTTCGACTAGGAATGTGGTAGAGAGGACTTTTGGCCTGCTAAGATGAGATGGGCTATTTTGAGGACTAGCTCACTTTTTAACTTACCAAATCAGGTATTGCTTAGTTTAGTTGCCATACCATGTGTCGGAGTATTATTCCGGCAATACTGAATATGGGGCGGTATGAGCACAGCAAATCCAGATGGGTGCACACGGGAGACAGAATTTAGACAGGTTCAGGCCCTCACGGAGAGGTAATACCCTACGTTCTGTGTTTGGTGGCTAATATAGCTTGAATCCCGAGTGCCGCAAGCCCTTGAGGATTGATCTCGAGGTTGCTTGAGCTATGAAACAATGGAGATAGCCTATGACTAAAAGCCTGCCGATCGGAGGATCCCTACCAGGCCTTATATAGGCGACCGGGGTAGGGTTACAAAGGTCCAGATCGGTTAACAGATTGGTTACCTAGTCGGTTACAACTGAATCCGAGATTGCCGGATGTATGTTTATCCCTGTCTTGTACTCCACATTGATGAGGCGCCCCCGTGTAGAAGTCGGACTCCGAGTAGTCGGCCCGACCCGCCCTATGGCCAGAGGGCCGGATTCGCCCTCCTTGATGATACCCGGGTGCCATGTCATCATCACCATGCATCCATCAATGAGTTCTTTTGGATTTATATTGAATGGATGAGGCTTTGCTGATTGTTTTTGTGGACCACTACAACAAAGGTGATCGTGCTCAAAATGGGTGGAAACCACATGTGTACACTGAAGCGGTTAGAAATGTTCGTGAGAAGTGTAGTATGGATACCACAAAGGATAATATCATCTCCAGAAGCAAGACCTTTGATAAGCACTACATAATTATTAGCAAGATGTTGTCAAGGATTGGTTTTGGTTGGGATTGGGACAAGAACAAGATTTCAGTTGACAGTGAAGATGTTTGGAATGGCTATGTCAAGGTAAATGCACTTCTTAGTTCACTTGTGGTGGCATGAAATTTAAATCTACTTGTGGTGGTATTATTATTTTCCCTTGCCCAAACAGTCCTAGAGAATTGCTTGGTTGTGTTGGTTGCCTAGAATCTACAATTAGTTTGGCATGGCTCTGACCAATCTATCACACTGCACATTGCTTGCAATCAACAAAAGTTTGCCATGTCAAAATGGATAGCTTCAATTTGACTATAGATGTTCTTTTGTTAATGGTGACTAATTTAGGCTCATCTAATGATAAGCAAGTCTCGTAAAGTCTTGTTGTGGTCTTTCCTTTGACCGGCTATTCTAGACCTATTTCTCCCCCAACGAGTGTACTCCTCCATTCTACTTTAAGTCATCACTACCCGACCTCTCTCACAACAATATCACATTTCCTGGAGTGCTAAATCTGGTTAAAATTATACAACTTCAATTGTACAAAAGGTCAGCCAGAAAGACATGAGTTACAATTACACAAGTATCTACGAGTCTTCCCATTTAAGATCTTGAGGAAAAATTGACAACCGCTCCTTTTTACCGAACTGCGCATTTCCAAGGGAGCTTGTGCACCCCCTTGTCTTTTTTAGTTTTTTGCTCTGCATAACAGGGATGATTTGAATATGAAACTATTCTATTTGATTCTCCAGTATAATTTACTCTATGCTTTAGCCCAAGATTTACTATATGCTATCACCTATCTCAAGCTTTGATACAAGATTTACTATATGCTTGCTGGTATACCTTGATTCCCATTCATCTTGCAAATTTTGTACAGGACAACAAGGAAGCCAGTTGCTATAGGTACAAGGTTGTAAAGTTTTTGGATTTCATTAGTCTCGTGTACTCAAAGGACCATGTTATCGGAGAAGGAGCTAGGACTATGGCTGAAAGTGTAGCGGAGTGGGCTGCGGAGATGTCAGTAATTCTGTCGTAACTTCATCAGCTCAAACGAGTGAAGAGCATAAAAGGAAGAGATATAGATCAGATGATTCAATTGCTTCCATGCTTGGGGAAAAATTGGACAACTTCATCATCGTTTTCCTTCAAGATGAAGCTGTTCAAGCTTCAAAAGCTACTCCTCTTGAAGAGATACTAGCAGCTCTTAATCAAATCCCTGGGTTAGCAGAGGATGACATATTGGCAGTTTATGATATTTTGGTTTCTGATGATCGCAAGTTCAAGTCTTTAATGGCGTTGCTAGAAAATCTGAAGAAGAGATGGGTGCTAAAGCAAGTCGAACCATGAACATTCTGTCTTGTGCTACTGTGTGAACTTCCATCTAGATCTCAAGTTTTTTTTAATATGAGTAGTGCTGAATGTTGAACTATTGTATTCTGGATCTAAACTACCTTGTCTTTTCTAGAATTAAATGTTGAATGGTGATGTTAGACTTATGTGCTTGTTTTGGTTTGATGCATTTTTTCTATTGTTAAGAGCCTTACTTGATGTAATGGTAATGATTTAAATTGGTATAACTAGTGTCTTGTATTGTCAGATATATGTTTCCATTCTCATATTTTTAAAATTCTAGAAACAACATTTCAATTTTAGAAAACAGCTAAACAAGGTCTGGATTTCATTTCTTTTCACAATTCCATATGGTAGCCAAACACAAAAATTGGAGGTGGAATCCAATTTCTACCTATTTCAATTCTATTTGAAATGGTATTTGAATTCAAATGAATTCATCAAATTGAATTCCTGGGAGCCAAACGAGGTGTAATATGTTTTCAAAAAGATGCACATGGTACTTGAAATATTCTAAAGAAATAGATAAATTACATTATAAAGATATTTACAAGGAGTCTTCTAGAAGATGAGAAGTATTTTGTCATGGTAAATTGGAATAATCTAGAAGATATGAGAAAGTTGCCAGATGATAGATATTTGCCATGAAGATTGTAGAATAAATACTTAGTCATGCATCATGACCAATAGGTAGAGAAATATACACTTAGATATTTTAGGAGAGAGTTCTAAAGAATAGATATTTGTATTTGTATGTTTTGTATGGTTGCAAATGGTAACAATCCAACAGTCTTGTATTCTATTAGGAGAGAGTTCTAAAGAATAGATATTTGTAATTGTATGTTTTGTATGGTTGCCACATGGCAAAAATCTAACAGTCTTGTATCTATAAATAAGGGTGGTTGCCCTCCTCCCATGTAACCAAGGGAAGAAGAGCCACCCTGAGCATATGAGAGAGGGAGGTAGGAGTGACATTAAGTGAAGTGGTAGGGTAGCCAATAAATGAGTGTTGTATCAAGTTTATAGTGTTGAATAAAAGAGTTTCCAAGTGTAAACAACCAAGAGAAGAGCTACCAAGTGTGAAAGTCTTAGGGATGGCCATGAGAAGCCATAGTAGCGTGGTAATGTAGCCACTAAGAAGAGTGTTTTATCAAAGTTGCATTAGTGAATAAAGAGTTGAGTTATCCCTCTTGTGAAAGTGTGGTATCCTAGTTAGTATAGCGTATCTAAGTCCTCATAGTATTGGTAGTAAGGGCCACCCCCAAGCCATTCTAACATGTCCATTTTCTCTCACTTCAGAAACAAAATCTTAGTTTCATTCCCACAAAAAGAAAGAAGGAGAGATAGATAGGAGATTTCAGTATTCATTTGGTTCACGTCTGTGCCAGGTGTGTCGGAGTCGGCATCGGTGACATGGTTGCTCGGGGACGGCGCCGTGGATGTTGGGCCCTCATCCTCCACTTTTTGGGCTTCTCGCCGGAGGAGAAAAGACACATACCTGAATGCGTTCTTGGAACGGTGCACACGGCGAACCGTGTTGCTCCAGCTTAGCGTACTTCCCAGGGCCTGCAGCTGCTTGCTTGCCCTTCGATCGAACCTGATCCATGGCGAGTAGGAGTTGGGGAGTCGGGGAGTTAGCGAGAGCAAGTTTTCTGCTCGCATGCAAGTTCTCTGCTTGTGAGAAAACACAGTTCTTCCCTGTTCTTTTTGTATTACAACCTTGTAGCTCTCCTCTGCTCCCACTACCGTTTTGGGGGACGAAAGGCTCTGCTGCTCCAGGTTCCTCATGCAATTTTAAAGCGGGGCAGCCGTTAGATGGTACAGAGTCAAAAGAAAGCTCTGAACGCACAGGTCCGTTGTCATGGAGCTCCGCGGGACCAACACAGCAGAGCCACAGTGTGGCCTAATTAATCTAATTTTTTTAATGGTGTAAACATGTAGATCACCGAAAATTCTATTGTTTATATCTAGATCTAAAAAACTTCTCACAAGTAATATGAGAATGCACTATGAACATGCAAGTTTTCATAAAAAATTGAAAAAAAAATCAGGTATGCCAAGAAAAAAGGGTCTATTTGAACACTGGACTTGTTTTAGTTTCACAGTATACGGAGATGTAAACTATTTTTCACGAAAAGTTGCATGCATGCATATTTGGGCAACAGTTGCGTGTGGTACTTTTTAAATATTTTTTGTAAGGTGGAAATTATTTTTTGTGACGAGTAACAAAGAGTGCACGAGGATATTTTTGTACTTCACGTGGCCCGACGCAGCCAAACAACCTTGATCTGACTAACGACGCGAGGTGGCAAATGTATAAACAAAACTAAAGGAACAATGACATTCTCATAATTAGCCATAAAATAATGGCATTAGCTTTCAGACTAGTACCATATGTGTTAAATTATCTTTTTGTTGCTGTGTCCGTTCTGATGTGGCTTGCTGTCGGTCTATCAAATGATGTTCAATTCTTGCAGCGTAACTACAATTCCAACGTCCACATACAGGTATGTTTTGAAAAAGATACCTTTTCAAGAATCTTTATAGATTCCTTGAGCACTTCTGCTTAGTGCTCACCTCCTTTTCAAATCCCCAAATTTGAATGTATCAGCACCCATTGGCCTTTGTACAGTAGGAGTCGCTGATAGTACTATATCATGCATGTGCTAAAATATTTTTCCTTCAAGAAAATGACTACCTTCATGTGATTGCTAAGCGCTTTAATTTCGATGTTCCCGAGGCGAAGAAGAAAATCACTACCTTCATGAGATCAAACTGGCTTGCCACGCTTGCTCCCTACTCCTACTCCTTGCTGATCTAACGAGTCCTTGTGGTTGCTGCTGTTGTTGTTCTTACTGCTGCTCTCTGAATCTGTGCTGCCTGCTGTCACATTTGAACCCTCCTACATGCCAAAGGCAAAAGTAAGAGTTCACAAGCCACAACACAACAAAGCTGTGTAACTCTATACACCAAAAAGTACTCGTAGATTTTGCAGTTACTTTGGGGGTGTGAAGAGCAAGAGACCTCATAGGCCAACAGGGGAAGATATTCGGTGTACGAGGAGGCCTAGCTGTAGCTGTAGCTGTAGCAACTGTAGCAGCAGTGGGAAAGGCTACAAGAAGATATCACAGGGGAGGAGGAGATCAAGACATGCAGGGTAAAAGGGCTGCACTGTGATCACAAATGGAGGGAATCAGTAGGCCCACTGTGGTAGTGAAACTGAAAGTGACTTGGAGTTTATTCACTTTGAGCTGTGCTTCTACTGCTTTGCAGAGAGCAAGAGAGTTGGTAGGCATCGTGGGTGGGTTGTAGTGTACATCCATATCCATACTTCCATACGTCCATACTAATATATAGTGTACCCGCATCAGAGGATATGCACTGTTGGATCTTTCCGATGGGACGTACTTTGTTAAATGACTAGCTAAATACCCGTGCTTTGCTACGGATAAATAAATTAGATTATTGAGGATGTCGAATTATTAACATCACGCTCCATGCCACTTCCTCGGTTTCGTCTCATTTTAACTCTTGGTTGAGCTTCGGCTCAGGCACCCCGAGGGTGTAGCCCCCGAGTGTCCGCTATGTGTAGCCATGGGCGTTCATAGTGGGCCAATCGAGAAAAAAAAGTCACTCGGATGGGACAAATATAGCGTTTTATTTATTAATGTCTAAAATATGGAAATACAAGACTTTAAGCATAGAAGCGACGTAACTGTTCGATGTTCCATGTGTTGGTAAGGAGGTTACCGTCCTTATCTTTCAGTCGGTAAGCCCCTGGGCATAATACTTCAGCGACAACGTATAGGCCTTCCCATGGCGGTGAAAGCTTATGTATGTCTTTGTTGGACTGGACTCAGCGCAGAACCAAATCACCAACGTTGAATGTGCGCCCGCGTACGTGTCGGCTGTGATAGTGCCGTAAGCCCTGCTGGTACTTAGCTGACCTTAGTAAGGCGACTTCTAGTGTTTCTTCAAGCTGATCAACAACGTCTTGTCTTGCTTCCTCTGACTGGCCCTCCTCTTAGGTGCGAACGCGCGGGGATCCGTAGTCTAGGTCAATCGGCAGCATGGCCTTGGCTCCATATACCATAAAGAAGGGGGTGTACCCGGTTGACCGGTTGGGTGTAGTCTGGAGACTCCAGAGTACCGAAGGTAACTCTGCTGCCCATTTGCCCACGAACTTCTGTAGGCACTGGAAGATCCGAGATTTGATGCCTTGCATGATAAGACCGTTGGAACGCTCAACCTACCCGTTTGTACGTGGGTGTGCCACTGCGGCGAAGTTGAGACCAATGTTGTAGTCGTCGCAGAATCGGAGGAAGGCGCCGCCGGTGAATTGAGTGCCATTGTCCGTGATGATGCTGTGGGGGACACCAAAGCGATAGACAATGTCCAAGAAGAACTCGATGGCCCGCTCCGCAGTGAACGTGGCAACTGGCTTGGCTTCAATCCACTTGGTGAACTTGTCGACGGCGATGAAAAGGTGTGTATAGCCTCCGGGAGCCTTCTTGAGGGGACCAACCATGTCCAGGCCCCAAACGGCAAAGGGCCATGTGATCGGGATAGTTTGGAGAGCCTGGGCCGGCAAGTGTGTTTACCGGGTGAAGTACTGGCATCCCTCACAGGTGCGCACAATGTTCTCAGCATCTGAGACGGCTGTCGGCCAGTAGAAACCTCGTCGAAAGGCTTTCCCGACTTGCGACTTTGGTGCCGCGTGGTGTCCACAGACTCCCGAGTGAATGTCATGCAGCAGCTGCTTCCCTTGATCTTGAGATATGCACCACTGGAGGACTTTGGAGGTGCTCTTTTTGTAGAGTTCACCTTCGATGACGACGTAAACCTTGGCTCGCCTGGCGAGGCGCCGCGCCTTGGTCTGGTCCTGTGGGAGCGTGTCCCATAGGATGTAGTCGAGGAAAGGCATTGTCCAGTTGGGGTTAACGACCAGGACCTCTTGTGCAGGCTGCTGAACATCATCTGATCCCTTGGGTTGTGGTTCTTCGGTCTCGGACGCGGTTTCCACCTTGATAGAGGGCGTGCGCAACTCCTGGAGGAAAACTTCAGCTGGAACGATGTCCCGACTGGACCCCATTTTTGCGAGTGCATCTGCAGCCTCGTTGTCTCGGCAGAGGATGTGCGTGATCTCGAGTCCATCGAACTTGGCTTCAATTTTGCGCACCTCTTGGTAGTAGGCTTCCATGGTGGGGTCTCTGCATGACCATTCCTTCATGACTTGCCTAACCACCAGTTCAGAATCCCCACGGGCGAGGAATCAGCGAATCCCGAGTGACGTCACAATGCGTAGACCGTGCAGCAAAGCTTCTTTCTCGGCGATGTTGTTAGACACCGGAAAGTGGATCTGCTATACGTACTTAAAGCGTTCCCCTTTCGGAGAAATGAGCACGATGCCAGCCCCCGCGCCCTGAAGCATCAGGGAACCGTCGAAGTAGAGAGTCCAGTATTCGAGGTCAACAATAGAGGGCGGGGATTGGACTTTCGTCCACTCGGCCACGAAGGCAGCAAGAGCCTGGGACTTGATGGCCGTGCGGGGGGTATAGATTATGTCAAATGCCAACAATTCCATTGCCTATTTAGCAATCCTCTAGGTGGCGTCCCGATTATTGATAACGTCGGCGATCGGGAAAGAACTGGCTACCAAGATCGGATGCCCTTGGAAGTAATGGACCAGCTTCCGTGATGTGACGAAAACTGCATGGGTAATTTTTTGTATCTGTTGGTATCGCGCCTTAGACTCGGAGGGCACCTCGCTGATGAAGTAGACTGGCCGCTGAACCTTCTGGATGTGGCCTAGCTCGGGGCGTTCAACGACCAAAATAGTGCTGACCACCTGAGTGGTCGCCGTGATGTAGAGAAGCAACGGCTCGTTGGGCATCGGCGGGACCAGCACCGGGGACGTGGTCAGTAGTCTCTTTAGCCCGTCGAGGGCATCTTGAGCCTCAGGTGTCCAAGTGAAGGCGTCCGACTTCTACATGAGCTTGTAAAGGGGCAGGGCCCTTTCTCCGAGTCGGGAGATGAATCGACTGAGGGCTGCCATACACCCGGTGAGCCTTTGGACATCCTTGAGGCTTCTTGGTGGCCCTGTTTTGACAATGGCGTCGATTTTCTCTGGGTTAGCCTCGATTCCTCGCTCGGAAAAGATGAAGCCGAGTAGCTTTCCCGAAGGGACTCTGAAGACACATTTCTCCGGGTTGAGCTTCATGTTGAATCGTCTGAGGCTGGCGAACGTTTCCGCCAGGTCGATCAGGAGATCCTCTTTCTTTTCCGACTTGACCACCACATCGCCGATGTAGGCCTCTACGTTTCGGCTGATTTGTCCCTAGAGGCAGCGCTGTATGCACCGTTGGTACGTAGCACCGGCGTTTTTCAAACCAAAAGGCATGGAAACATAACACAAGGCCCCGAATGGAGTGATGAATGACGTCTTGATCTGGTCTTCCTCTTTCATCTTGATTTGATGGTAACCCGAATAGGCATCGAGAAAACACAGAATTTCACAGCCGACAGTGGAGCCAACCACCTGGTCGATGCGAGGCAAGGTGAATGGATCTTTAGGACACGCCTTGTTGAGACTTGTGTAGTCAACGCACATCCTCCATTTTCCATTATTTTTGCGGACGAGAACTGGGTTTGCCAACCAGCCGGGGTGATACACTTCTTTGATAAAGCCAGCCGATAGGAGTTTGGCTATTTCTTCTTCTATCGCCTTGCGTCTATCCTCAGTGAAACGGTGCAGGCGCTGCTTGACTGGCTTGGCGTCTGGCCGAACGTTCAGAGAGTGCTCGGCAGCTTCCCTTGGGGCTCCGGGCATGTCAGAGGATTTCCATGCAAACATGTCTCGATTATCCCGGAGGAAACTGACGAGCATGCTTTCCTATTTATTGGCGAGCATTGTCCCGATCTGTAATCCTCCGGGTCGATTTGAACCGCCTTGGTGTCCTGCACCGACTGGAATGAGGTCGATGCTGAAGCTTTTTTAGTTGGGGGTGACTCTTCGTCCGCGGCCGACTTGAGGTTGTCAAGCTCGGCTGCTGCGACTTGGGCCGTGGCAAGGTTGTAGTTTTCCAGATCACACACGTAAGCGTGCTAAAAATTGCTTTTGACCGTTATTACCCCATGGGGACCCGGCATCTTGAGCTTCAGGTTGACGTAGTTGGGGACAGCCATGAATTTGGCGTAGCAGGGATGCCCCAGGATGGCGTGATACGAGCCCGGGAAGTCAACAACCTCGAAGGTGAGCGTCTCGGTCCGGAAGTTGTCTGGTGTGCCGAAGGTGACAGGCAAAGCAATCTGCCCGAGTGGCCTCGCCAGCTTGCCGGGCACGACCCCGTGGAAGGGTGCGCCGGTGGGCTTGACCTCTGAGCGCAAAATCTTCATGTCGTCCAGGGTCTTGACGTATAAGATGTTCGAGCCGCTCGCACCATCCATGAGGACCTTGGTGAGGCGAACGTCCCGGATGAGTGGATCCACAACCAAAGGGAGCCTTCCTAGCTGAGGGATGTAGTCGGGGTGATCCAAGCGATCGAAAGAGATCATGGACTCGGACCATCTGAGATATTGAGGTACGGCTGGCTCGATGGTGTTGACCTTACGATCTGTGAGCTTCTGGCGGCGCTTTGACTCATAACCATTCATGCCGCCAAAAATCATGAGGCATGCCGTCTCCTTTGGGAACTCAGAGTCCCCATTGGGAGGAGGATCCTTCTTGCTGTGAGCAGAAGCAGTAGGCTTGTTCAGCCTCTTCAAGAGGTGGTTTGACTTCAGACCGTGGAAGTGACAGGGCTGGCCCATCATCTCTTCAAAAGTGGTGTTGTCGCGCTGAGGACGGTGCTGCGGGGCGCGCTCTACGGCGGCAACCATGTCCCGACCTTTACGCTTCCGATGCTTCCTCCTGGGTGACTCAGGGGAATGGGCGCGGTCTCTTGCACCGGAGGACTCGGGCGCCTTACCTTCCCCCTTGTCATCCTTATGTGCACTGCGAACGGCCTCCTCGCCAGTCGTGAAGTTGTTGGTGATGTCGTACAGCTCACGAACGGTTTGAGGGTTCTTGCGTGCGATCTTGTGGATGAGATATGTGCTCTGGATGCCCTTAGAGAAAGCGGTTATCACATCACCCTCTCGGACTTCCGATAGACAATTCTTTTTCTTGGAGAAGCATTGAATATACTCTCTAAGGGTCTCACCGGCCTCCTGAGTACAACTGTGGAGATCCCACGTATTTTTAGGCCTGTTGTAAGTGCCTTGGAAATTTTTTATGAAGAGGATCTCAAGGTCACTCCAAGACTGGATGCTGCCTCGAGGTAAGCTTGTGAGCCAAGCCCGGGTAGAGTCCACTAAGAACAAAGGCAAGTAGTGGATCACGACGTAATCGTTGCTCCCACTGGTCCTGCACGCCGTGTGGTAATCGGCCAACCAGATTTCTGGCCGAGTCTCGCCCATATATTTGTCTATTCTGATGACTCAGAACTGTGGCGGGAAGACGATGTTGCGGATGCGAGAACCGAACACCTTTGGACCCACGAAGGCTATGCCGGGTGGAGTCGGAGAGCGAGAAGTTGGCCCAAGTCAGCTGTGGATGGTCATCCTTCCTTGCATTGCGACGGGCGCGTTGTCTGGCATTGAGAGTGTCGCGCGCATCGCGATCCACCCAAGTCGGCTATGGACCGACCTAGCGGGGTGACGAGCTTCTTGGTTATTACGATGACTGCTATCAGCATGTGGACTCTCTAGTGGGGAAGAACGTCTGCTCTTGGTGCTCGCAGGAGAAACTTCACGGATCCCGGAGATCTCAGCCTGCTAGAGAGCCGCTTCTTCCATCAATACACGGAGCCGCCGAAGCTCATCATGTCCTGGAGTTCCCTCGGGGATGTTGATGGCGTGTGCCACTGCCGTGGCGGCAACAAGATTGTGGCTGGGGAGTGGGAATATCAGGACGTCATCCCTTTCATGCATGCGGAGTGCGTGGCCGACCTGGCGTCCTCGATCTCACAAGTCCTCATTATGTTATCTTTCTTCACGCTGGCGGCAAGCACAGTTTGCTGCTCAGCCAATCATTCCTCCATGGCAAGGAGACAAAGCCGAGTGGCATCAAGCTGCTCGGGAGTCTGATCCGTGATAGGGATTGGCTGGTCATCGTTGTTTTCCTGTTCGTTCGGATCAGCCATGAAGACCTCTCGAAGTCGTTCGAGTTGTAGTTAAGGACGGGTAAGAGGGACTCGATCATGCCAATGAGTCGGGTTCCCAGCTCGACGGGTGAAGACCCGTGTTCAAGCGGTACTTCCGGCCTTTGCGTGATCGTATCCTTAAGGGTGGTCGTCAGAGCCCCCGACTCGGATGAGAGTCCGAGTGAGGACGGCGATGAAGCCTCCGCCGACTGGTTGGAAGCCAAGTCGCAGAGGTGAAACTTGCCGAGGTCATCGGCGACGAAGTCCAGCTTTCCAAATCGGAAAGCCTGTCCAGGATCAGCGACAGAATTCTGGGGGCCAAAGCTCATGACCAAGCCCGAAACGAAGTCACCGTTGATGTTGAAGAAACCCATCTGGATCTGTTCAGACGGATCTATGCGCACCGCCCCTACCTGGCGCGCCAACTGTCGGTGTTCTAATTCGGCAATAATGAATACGGGGTGGTGTGCGAATAGCAGATCTAGATGGGTACACACGGGACACGAAGTTTAGACAGGTTTGGGCCCTCGAGAAGAGGAAATACCCTACGTCCTGTGTTTGGTGGATTGTGTTGCTCGTATCCCGTATGAGGGTATGTGTATATGGTCATCTAAGAGCCTTTTTATCTGAGGATCCCTACCTGGCCTTATATAGTCGGCAGGGTTAGGGTTACAAGAGTCCAGATTGGCTTACAGATTGACTTCCTAATCGGTTACAACTGCCACCCGGATCTGCCATGCAGGTATTTATCCATGTCTTGTACTCCAAGTCGATGAGGCGCCCCATGTAGAAGTCGGAATCCGAGTAGCCTGCCCGGCCCACCCTGTGTCCAGAAGGCCAGATTCATCCTTCTTGACGATACCTGGGTGCCATTTCATCGTCACTTGACTATCACATCGTCGATGTAAGTCTGCATGTTCCTACCGATCTGCCCCTGGAAGCAGCGCTGTATGCACCGTTGGTACGTAGGACCGGTATTTTTTAGGCCGAAGGGTATGGAAACGTAGCAGAAGGCCCCGAACGGAGTGATAAATGACGTTTTGATCTGGTCTTCCTCCTTGATCTTAATTTGATGGTAGCCCGAGTAGGCGTCAAGAAAACACAAAATTTCGCAGCCGGTAGTGGAGTCAACCACCTGGTCGATGCGAGGCAGTGTGAAGGGATCTTTGGGACATGCTTTGTTGAGACTCGTGTAATCAACGCACATCCTCTATTCTCTATTCTTTTTGTGAATAAGAACTGGGTTCGCTAACCAGTCGGGATGATACACTTCTTTGATAAAGCCAGCTGACAGAAGCTTGGCTATCTCTTCTCCTATTGCTCTATGCCTATCCTTAGCAAAACAGTGCAGACGCTGCTTGACCGGTTTGGCGTCCGGTCGAACATTCAGAGAGTGCTCCGCAGCCTCCCTTGGGACTCCAGGTATGTCGGAGGACTTCCATGCGAAGATGTCCCGATTGTCCCAGAGGAAGCTGACGAGCGCACTTTCCTATTTGTCGCAGAGCGCAGTCCCAATTTGCATCATCTTGGAGGGGTCTTCCAAATCAATTTGGACCACCTTGTTGTCCCGTGCCGACTGGTACGACATCGATGCTGAAGCTTTTTTAGTCGGGGGTGCTTCCTCGTCCATGGCCGACTTGAGGTTGTCAAGCTCGGCTACTGCGATTTGAGCCGTGGCGAGGCTGTAGTTTTCCAGGTCACACGCATAGGCGTGCTGGAAGCTGCTTTGCACCGTTATTACCCTGTTGGGACCCGGCATTTTGAGCTTCAGGTAAACGTAGCTGGGAACGGCCATAAATTTGGCGTAGCAGGGACACCCCAGGATGGTGTGATATGTGCCCGAGAAGTGGACGACCTCGAAGGTAAGGGTCTCGGTCCAGAAGTTGTCGGGCGTACCGAAGGTGACGGCCAGAGCGATCTGGCCGAGTGGTTTCGCCAGCTCGCCGGGCATGACCCCATGGAAGGGTGCGCCGGTGGGTTAGATTTCTGAACGGGAAATCTTCATGTCGTCCAGCGTCTTGATGTAGAGGATGTTCAAACCACTCCCTCCATCCATGAGGACCTTGGTGAGGCGGACGCCGCGGACCAGTGGGTCCACTACCAAGGGGAACCTTCCTGGTTGGGGTATGTAGCCGGGGTGGTCTGAACGGTCAAAGGAGATTACCGACTCGGACCACCGGAGGTACTGAGGTACAGCTGGCTCGATTGTGTTGACCTCGCGATCCATGAGCTTCTGGCGACGTTTGGATTCATAACCGTTCAGGCCGTTGAAGATCATGAGGCACGCCGTTTCCTTTGGAAACTCAGCATCCCCGTTCGGAGGAGGGTCCTTCTTGTTGTGAGCAGGAGCAGAAGGCTTGTTGAGCTTCTTAAGGAGGTTGCAATCGCGCGTAAGGTGGTTTGACTTCGGACCATGGAAATGACACGGCTAACCCATCATCTCTTCGAAGGTGGCGTTGCCGCACTGTGGGCGGTGCTGTGGAGCGCGCTCGGCAGCGGCAACAAGGTCTCTACCCTTGTGCTTGCGATGCTTCTTTTTGGGCGACTCGGGGCAATCCTTTGTGTTAGAGGACTCGGGTGATTTGCCCCTCCCCTTGTCGTCCTTGGTTACACTCCGCACGGCCTCTTCCCCGGTCACGAAGTTGTTGGCGATGTCGAAGAGCTCGCGGGTGGCTTGAGGATTCTTGCGCGCGATCTTGTGGATGAGATCTGTGCTCCAGATGCCCTTAGAGAAGGCGATTATGACATTGCCCTCTCGGACTTCCGACGGAGAATTCTTTTTCTTGGAGAAGCATTGAATGTACTCTTTGAGGGTCTCGCCAGCCTCCTGAGTACAACTGTGGAGGTCCCACACGTTTCCAGGCCTGTTGTAGGTGCCTTGGCAGTTGTTTATGAAGAGGGTTTCGAGGTCGTTCCACGACTGGATACTGCCCTGAGGCAGGCTGGTGAGCCAAGCTCGGGCTGAGTCCGCTAAGAACAAAGGCAAGTAGTGGATCGCGACGTAGTCGTTGCCCCCCATTGGTCCTGCACGCCGTGTGGTAATCGGCTAACCAGATGTCTGGCCCAGTCTCGCCCATATATTTGTCTATTCTGGTGAAGACGACGTTGCGGATATGAGAATCGAACACCTTTGGACCCACATAGGCCGTGTCGGGTGGAGTCGGAGAGCGGCGCTGGCTAACGGCGTGGCACTCGTTGCTGTTGTCGCGGCAGTTTCTCCCCGTACGACGAGCGTTGTGTCTTGCTTCAAGGATGTTTCATGCATCGTGGTCTGGCCCAAGTCGGCTGTGCACTGACCCGGCTGGGCGTTCATCCTTCCTCGCATCGCGACGGGCGTGCTGTCTAGCGTCGAGAGTATCACGCATATCGCGGTCCGCACCGAGTCGGCCATGGACCGACCTAGTGGGGCGATGAGCCTCTTGGTTGTTGCGACGAGTTCCGTTGGTGCGTGAACTCTCTAGTGGGGAAGAGCGTCTACTCTTAGTGCTCATAGGGGAGACTGCGCGGATCTCGAGGATCTCGGCCTGTTGGAGATCTGCTTCTTCCATCAATATGCAGAGCCGTCGAAGCTCGTCGTGTCCTGGGGTTCCCTCGGGGATGTTGATGGCGTGTGCCACCGCCGTGGCGGTGACAAGATTGTGACTGGGGAGCGGAAATGTCGGGACGCCATCTCTCGCACGCATGCGGAGCGCGTTGTTGACCTGGCGCCCTCGATCTCGCAGGTCCTCATTATGTTGTCTTTCTTTGTGCTGGCGAGCGAGCGTAGCCTGCTGCTCAGCCAGTTGCTCCTCCTTGGCAAGAAGGCGGAACCGAGTGGCGTCTAGCTGCTTGGGCGTCTAATCCGCGATGGGGATCGGCTGGTCATTGTCGTCTTCTAGAACATTTGGATCGGCAGTGAAGACCTCCCAAGAAGGACGATGGCTTCCTGAGCTCTCGAATTCGACCGAGTCATAGTTGAGGATGGGTAAGAGGGACTCAATCATGCCGATCAGCTGGGATCCATGCTTGACAGGTGAAGACCCGTGTTCAAGCAGTAGATCTAGCTTTTGCTTGGAGTTGACCGCCGAAGTCGTCGACTCGGATGGAAGTCCGAGTGGGGAAGGCGACGAAGCCTCCGCCGACTGGCTGGAAGCCGAGTCGCAGAGGTGAAGTTCGCCGAGCTTGTCGGCGATGAAGTTCAGGTTTCCAAATTGGAAAACCTGTCCTGGATCAGCGGTGGAATCTTGAGGGCCAAAGCTCATGACTAGGCCCGGAGCGAAATCACCGTTGTCGTTGAAGAAACCCATCTGGATCTGTTCAGATGGATCTACGCGCACTTCCCCTACCTGGCGCGCCAACTGTCGGTGTTTTGATCTGGCAATAATGAATATGGGGCAGCGTATGCACAGCAGATCTAGATGGGTGCACACGGGACACAAGATTTAGACAGGTTCAGGCCCTCGGGAAGAGGTAATACCCTACGTCCTGTGTTTGGTGGATTGTATTACTTGTATATCGTATGCTTGTGGGAAAGTGAGTCTCTATCTAAGCCTTGCCAACCCGAGGATCCCTTCCCTACCTTATATAGGCGGCCGGGGTAGGGTTACAAGAGTCCGGATCGGCTTACAGATATGTTTCCTAATTGGTTACAACTGCCACCCGGGTTTGCCAGGTAAGTTCATATCCGTGTCTTGTACTCTAAGTTGATGAAGCGCCCCCGTGTAGTAGTCGGACTCCGAGTGGACGGTCTGGCCCACCTTATGCTCGGATGGCCAGCTTTGCCCTCCTTGACGATAGCCGGTTGTTATGTCATCGTCAAGTAGGAAGAGGAGAATCACTAGGATTATATTTTGGTGATGTTGGTTGCACAATTTTATTTAAAGTCATTTTTTTATCGTAAGTTTAGGGTTGTTGAGCTAAGGTTGGATGAATGCATCTAGATGCTAAACCATGGTGGAACTCCACTTAATGTGCATATAGACTCTCCCTGGTTATATGCTCGATTTGGGTTATTACACACGCGGAGGCGGCCTGCCACCCGAAAGATCTCCTCGCGTTGCAGGCCTTCGCTGGGAACCTCATCTCACGGTTTGGATGGGCTGTAGCTCCTACCATGAGGTTGCCGAACACCTTCCATTAGTGTGTCACCGCAGTGGGGCGGATTGGTAGATCATGGGAGCGTTGAAGGTGTCTAGGTACGACAGCAAAGCGAGGTCGAATGGAAAGCTGTCGAGCAAATTTGGTTCGCCACGTAGACATTAGCGGTGCCCGTGATGGAGAGATGCTGATGAAGAGTGCGATGTGGCAAAGGTCGAGCTCCTCTGGCCACGTAAGGCCGGCTAGGGAGGCTGGGGTGAGCTCCCCAAGAGCAGTGTCGAGCAAATTTGGTTCGCCGTGCAGACATCAGCGGCACTGGTGATGGAGAGATGTCAATGAAGAGCACGTTGTGGCAAAGGTCGAGCTCCTCCGGCCGCGCGAGGCTGGCTAGGGAGGTTGGGGTGAGCTCCGCCAAGCTGCTCTTGGGGAGCTACGGCATAGAATTTGAGTACTTTTATCAAAGAAACACAGATAACTCCCTACGCTTTCAAAATTTTAATGAGTCATGCAATGTTTCGTCAATAAGATCTTATTTTTTTGGTTGGGTAAGGTTGACTCAGGTTTGGAATGCTAAAACTTATAAAGAGACGTTGAAATTTTCCAAATACCAAACACTTTTAAAAATGGGCCACAAGGATGCTTAATGGGCTGTTGGCCCAATAAATATTAGAAAGAGCAGAGGTCATCTTCTTCCTCACCTTCTTTCCCACCTTTTCTACATAAATTATTCCTCAACACTATGCACCATCTCTGCTCTGCATTCTCCAATCTACTGCACTCGCTCTCTTCCCCCTGCAACATAGCTTCTCGACTTCTCCCTGAGACCTCACCTCGTAGCTTCTACCCACGACCTTGCCTCCTCCACCTTCCCCTTTTCTTGCAAAGAGAAACAAGATGTCAGGGCAGCGGTGGCAGTGGCAGGATGATAGCTTCCCCAGGGCATCACAACCGACGACGACGAACAGCACAGACTCCGGAGAGTCCCTTGAGACACTACATTTGTTCTCTGGAGGTGATTTCTTAGAAATTAATGCCAGTTCTTTGAGTTTTTGCGATGAGTTCTTGAAATGGAGTTTAGTTCTTGCATTTCATTTCTTGGAGTTCTTGGCATTTCTTGCGATGGTGATTCTGATGTTCTTGCTTTGGAGTTAGCACTGGTTTTGATTTCTTCTACTGTAGCGAACTGGAGCGACAGGCCGGAGCATGGAGCGGACTGCACGTGGGCAGCGCCGTCACGAACAGGACGTAAGGGCCAGAATGACATGCCGCACCTGTTGCAGCTCTTCGAGACGAACTGGGTGCAGGAGGATGAGGGCCCAACGTCCACGGCGCTGTCCCCGAGCAACCATGTCACCGATGCCAACTCCGACACACCTGGCATAGATGTGAACCAAATAAATACAGAAATCTCCTATCTATCTCTCCTTCTTTCTTTTTGCGGGAATGAAACTAAGATTTTGTTTCTAAAGTGAGAGGAAATGGACATGTTAGAATGGCTTGGGGGTGGCCCTTACTACCAATACTATGAGGACTTAGATACGCTATACTAACTAGGATACCACACTTTCACAAGAGGGATAACTCAACTCTTTATTCACTAATGCAACTTTGATAAAACACTCTTCTTAGTGGCTACATTACCACTCCACTATGGCTTCTCATGGCCATCCCTAAGACTTTCACACTTGGCAGCTCTTCTCTTGGTTGTTTACACTTGGAAACTCTTTTATTCAACACTATAAACTTGATACAACACTCATTTATTGGCTACCCTACCACTTCACTTAATGTCACTCCTACCTCACTCTCTAATATGCTCATGGTGGCTCTTCTTCCCTTGGTTACATGGGAGGAGGGCAACCACCCTTATTTATAGGATACAAGACTGTTAGATTTTTGCCATGTGGCAACCATACAAAACATACAATTACAGAACTCTCTCCCAATAGAGTACAAGACCGTTGGATTGTTACCATGTGGCAACCATACAAAACATACAACTACAAATATCTATTCTTTAGAACTCTCTCCTAAAATATCTAAGTGTATATTTCTCTACCTATTGGTCATGATGCATGACTAAGTATTTATTCTACAATCTTCATGGCAAATATCTATCATCTGGCAACTTTCTCATATCTTCTAGATTATTCCAATTTACCATGACAAAATACTTCTCATCTTCTAGAAGACTCCATGTAAATATCTTTATAATGTAATTTCTCTATTTCTTTAGAATATTTCAGGTACATGTGCATCTTTCTGAAAATATATTACACCTCGTTTGGCTCCCAGGAATTCAATTTGATGAATTCATTTGAATTCAAATACCATTTCAAATAGAATTGAAATTGGTAGAAATTGGATTCCACCTCCAATTTTTGTGTTTGGCTGCCATTTGGAATTGTGAAAAGAAATGAAATCCACACCTTGTTTGCCTGTTTTCTAGAACTGAAATGTTGTTTCTAGAATTTTAAAAATATGAGCATGGAAACATATATCTGACAATACAAGACACTAGTTATACAAATTTAAATCATTACCATTACATCAAGTAAGGCTTTTAACAATAGAAAAAATGCATCAAACCAAAACAAGCACATAAGTCTGACATCACCATTCAACATTTAATTCTAGAAAAGACAAGGTAGTTTAGATCCAGAGTACAATAGTTCAACATTCAACACTACTCATATTAAAGAAAACTTGAGATCCAGATGGAAGTTCACTCAGTAGCACAAGACAGAATGTTCATGGTTTGACTTGCTTTAGCAACCATCTCTTCTTCAGATTTTTTGGCAATGCCATTAAAGACTTGAACTTGCGATCATCAGAAACCAAAATATCATAAACTGCCAATATGTCATCCTCTTCTAACCCAAGGATTTGATTAAGAGCTGCTAGTATCTCTTCAAGAGGAGTAGCTTTTGAAGCTTGAACAGCTTCATCTTGAAGAAAAGCGACGGTGAATTTGTCCAATTTTTCCCCAAGCATGGAAGCAATTGAATCATCTCATCTATATCTCTTCCTTTTATGCTCTTCACTCGTTTGAGCTGATGAAGTTGCGGCAGAATTACTGACATCTCCGCAGCCCACTCCGCTACACTTTCAGCCACAGTCCTAGCTCCTTCTCCGATAGCACGGTCCTTTGAGTACACGGGACTAATGAAATCTAAAAACTTTACAACCTTGTACCTATAGCAACTGGCTTCCTTGTTGTCCTGTACAAAAATTTGCAAGATGAATGGGAATCAAGGTATACCAGCAAGCATAGAGTAAATCTTGTGTCAAAGCTTGAGATAGGTGATAGCATATAGTAAATCTTGTGCTAAAGCATAGAGTAAATTATACTGGAGAATCAAACAGAATTGTTTCATATTCAAATCATCCCTGTTATGCAGAGCAAAAACTAAAAAAGACAAGGGGGGTGCACAAGCTCCCTTGGAAATGTGCAGTTCGGTAAAAAGGAGCAGTTGTCAATTTTTCCTCAAGATCTTAAATGGGAAGACTCGTAGATACTTGTGTAATTGTAACTCATGTCTTTCTGGCTGACCTTTTGCACAATTGAAGTTGTATAATTTTAACCAGATTTAGCACTCTCTCCTAATAGAATACAAGACCGTTGGATTGTTACCATTTGCAACCATACAAAACATACAAATACAAATATCTATTCTTTAGAACTCTCTCCTAAAATATCTAAAGTGTATATTTCTCTACCTATTGGTCATGATGCATGACTAAGTATTTATTCTACAATCTTCATGGCAAATATCTATCATCTGGCAACTTTCTCATATCTTCTAGATTATTCCAATTTACCATGACAAAATACTTCTCATCTTCTAGAAGACTCCTTGTAAATATCTTTATAATGTAATTTATCTATTTCTTCAGAATATTTCAAGTACCATGTGCATCTTTTTGAAAACATATTACACCTCGTTTGGCTCCCAGGAATTCAATTTGATGAATTCATTTGAATTCAAATACCATTTCAAATAGAATTGAAATAGGTAGAAATTGGATTCCACCTCCAATTTTTGTGTTTGGCTACCATATGGAATTGTGAAAAGAAATGAAATCCAGACCTTGTTTAGCTGTTTTCTAGAATTGAAATGTTGTTTCTAGAATTTTAAAAATATGAGAATGGAAACATATATCTGACAATACAAGACACTAGTTATACCAATTTAAATCATTACCATTACATCAAGTAAGGCTCTTAACAATAGAAAAAATGCATCAAACCAAAACAAGCACATAAGTCTAACATCACCATTCAACATTTAATTCTAGAAAAGACAAGGTAGTTTAGATCCAGAATACAATAGTTCAACATTCAGCACTACTCATATTAAAGAAAACTTGAGATCTAGATGGAAGTTCACACAGTAGCACAAGACATAATGTTCATGGTTCGACTTGCTTTAGCACCCATCTCTTCTTCAGATTTTCTAGCAACGCCATTAAAGACTTGAACTTGCGATCATCAGAAACCAAAATATCATAAACTGCCAATATGTCATCCTCTGCTAACCCAGGGATTTGATTAAGAGCTGCTAGTATCTCTTCAAGAGGAGTAGCTTTTGAAGCTTGAACAGCTTCATCTTGAAGGAAAACGATGATGAAGTTGTCCAATTTTTCCCCAAGCATGGAAGCAATTGAATCATCTGATCTATATCTCTTCCTTTTATGCTCTTCACTCGTTTGAGCTGATGAAGTTACGACAGAATTACTGACATCTCCGCAGCCCACTCCGCTACACTTTCAGCCATAGTCCTAGCTCCTTCTCCGATAACATGGTCCTTTGAGTACATGGGACTAATGAAATCCAAAAACTTTACAACCTTGTACCTATAGCAACTGGCTTCCTTGTTGTCCTGTACAAAATTTGCAAGATGAATGGGAATCAAGGTATACCAGCAAGCATATAGTAAATCTTGTATCAAAGCTTGAGATAGGTGATAGCATATAGTAAATCTTGTATCAAAGCTTGAGATAGGTGATAGCATATAGTAAATCTTGGGCTAAAGCATAGAGTAAATTATACTGGAGAATCAAATAGAATAGTTTCATATTCAAATCATCCCTGTTATGCAGAGCAAAAAACTAAAAAAGACAAGGGGGTGCACAAGCTCCCTTGGAAATGCGCAGTTCGGTAAAAAGGAGCGGTTGTCAATTTTTCCTCAAGATCTTAAATGGGAAGACTCGTAGATACTTGTGTAATTGTAACTCATGTCTTTCTGGCTGACCTTTTGTACAATTGAAGTTGTATAATTTTAACCAGATTTAGCACTCCAGGAAATGTGATATTGTTGTGAGAGAGGTTGGGTAGTGATGACTTAAAGTAGAATGGAGGAGTACACTCGTTGGGGGAGAAATAGGTCTAGAATAGCCGGTCAAAGGAAAGACCACAACAAGACTTTACGAGACTTGCTTATCATTAGATGAGCCTAAATTAGTCACCATTAACAAAAGAACATCTATAGTCAAATTGAAGCTATCCATTTTGACATGGCAAACTTTTGATGATTGCAAGCAATGTGCAGTGTCGCAAATTATATAGCTCTCTTGGAGTAAGTGGGTTATTTCCACTAGCAGCCCACTCTTTCAAATTGTAGCGTACAGACCGCTATGAAGCAATGAATCCTGGACCATTGGTATATCCGGCATCTACTAACTAGTACTTTCCTATGTGAAATAAAATTAACAAGTATTATATTTCAGTTGAAAAATCAGTAGCTAGATGTTCTATCAAACTAAGATAAAAAATTACCACTTGGAACTACAAAAGCATTATGTCATGTCATTGCATCTCGCAAAACTCGAGAATCTAATGTTGAACCTTCCCATCCAGCTAAGCCATACAAAAACTTCATATTCCGGTCACAAACACCCAACACATTAGTGGTTACGCTTTGCTTCCTATTCATATACCTTCCTTGTTGGGGCAATGGTACACAAACCTTATTATGTGTGCCATGTAATGCTCCGAGACCATTTTCAAACCACTTCCACCTACTGTCCTCTGGTTGTTCAATTGAAGGGTTTGGCAGCTTAATAAATTCATGAGACAAGGACAAAATTGCTCTTAAGACCTCATTAAAATGTCTACTTGTTGTCTCAAGTCACCACCTATACGTGCTACGAATTAACAAATACTTTGTACCATGACTTACTGTAAGCAAGAATAATGCCACAGATTCTTCAACTGTAACATAGAAAGTCTCACGCAAACCACACCTTTCACGCAAGATTGCACATAGGTCATTAAAGGACCGTTTAATAAAGCGCAAGCTATCGTAGCAATGAATGTTTGAACCCTGATAAAGGTCTCTAAGCATCTGCTTTCTAACTCCAATCACAACCTCGTCCTCAGTAATATCATCTATCTCTCTAGTCCTTCGACCATAGGTGTGCCCAATTATTGCAACAACTGTAACAAAGAATCCAGTTGCCGTCCTCTTTCTTCTCTTCCTCCTTCTCTCATCATCTACAGTGTTAACTTGCAAATCTAAAGTTGTTGTTGACATCTGACATGAACAATATTCTATCTTAGAAAAAAATAATGACTAGATGCTTGCCAAAAAATAATGTTTGACAATACAAAATAGAAAATGCAACATACCATAAACTATAGCATTAGTTGGGAAAAAAAGAGCTACATGACTTCAGATCTCAGAGCTGATTCTACAATCTTCACATTTAGCAGTGATATAAATATGGCAGAAAACAATGGGAAGAAACAAGGCATATAAAGCTCCATATGTAAACAAGGATCTACCACTCCTCTGAATAGGCGAAAAAAGATTACCAGGTTAAAACTCAGACCTATTCAATTACCTTTTACAGAATATAAAATCTCATACCTGAAGAATGTATAGGGCCGACAAGAGACACTCCTTAGAGCATCTCCAGCCAGTGCCCCATATGTTTCCCTATCCCTAATTTAGGTGAGGACAGTGAGAAAACCCCCTCCGGCTGAATCGTTATCTCATTCCCCATCCCTAATGGTTCCGTATCCCCTGTTCGTCATTCCTCATTTCTGAGGAAGCATTCCCCGTTCCTCGTCCATCAACTGTCGGCTTCATCTCTCCTCTGCCCTGCCTCCCGCGCCCATGCGGACTTCGTCTCCCCCGCTCGCACGTCGTCGCGCCCACTTGGTTCATAGTCGTGGGGGTCGTCATCTCCATCGGCTTCAGCGACGCGCCCGCCTCCACTGTCCGCGCCGCCTGCAGTCATCGTCTAGGGTTTCTTCGGCATGCACAGATCTGGGCTGGTCGGAGTAGATCCTCCCTTCCCCTCCCGCGTCTAGATGTCGTGGCTCGTCCCCTCACTGCACCGACCACCCGCAGATGAGATCCATCACCGTCCATCCATCCACATCAACGATATGGTACTCCTCTCCCTTCCTCGCCAGATCTTCCTCTCAAATCCCACTTCAGCTTTGTTTGTTGGTGCTCTTCCTTTGCTAGCGAAATCAGATCTAGGAGAAAGGGAGCGCCATACCCTGGGGAAGCACGAGCCGGCCATTGCGGAGCTCCAGACGGTGACTCAGCCAACAGGGAGGAGCAACGACGACCACAGCACCAGTTCTTGTAGTTTTACCCGTTCTAATATAGCGATTGTATTTTTACCTTTACAAATAACATGTTAGTTATAGCATACTAATAAAATATTAAAGAGTGGAGTATAAGGAATGAGATTTGGGGACTCAGTTGGAGTGTGAAGGGATTTTAGGGAAGGAATCTTTTGGGATGAATCCTCAAATGAGGATATAGGGAATGGATTTTAGGGAACCGGCTGGAGATGCTCTTAGTCACTACCTTGTCTTACTCACATATTCAATTGCAAACCTATTCAATTGCAAACCTATTAAAATCTCTGAGCCTCTGGATTAACCTTCAACAACAGCCAATGTTACATGCCGATTAAATAGGTAGGTTCTCCTTCAACAGGTTCTCTACCTAGAGTTAAGTTTTTCTTTCTTTGAGAATGTCATGTTCACTCAATCTTTGGTATATGATCACCTAATTTAGTTCAGAATTTGACAAGCTTTCACCAAATTTGCATCACAGAAGCCGAGCTAGTGAGCCAAGCATTAGCACAGATGAACCAGTAACTAGCGCAACTCAAAACATGCCCACACCCAACCAAAATTACTAGCATCGATCATGAGTAACATCGGATGCAAAATTGAGCATCTAGGCCCCAAGTTGGTTTTGATGGTTAATGGCAACTCAAACTGGAATCTAATGTTTATAGTGAGTGTAAGCAAGTTTGTAGGTTTCAGGAAGAAGGGTCATCAAGGAAAGGATGACCACCAAAAAGGGTACAAGGGTGGTTTCCAGGACTAAGGAATGGCTGTGCTAGGCAGCTGTGCCACAGCTGTGAAGAAGCCGATGCTGTGCATGGAGTTGCAAGTAAGGTGATGGTGGCTTGATGCGTCAAGGACCGTGACTACAGTTGGTGGGCAGGTAAAGCCTAGATTTGCTAGTTTCTTTGAGTCCATAGGAAAAGCCTGTACTATCAAGAGGGATGAAGCAGTGATGCTCTGTGGAGGTTCTAGTTGCTCAATGCTCAGGAAGTTAGACAGTGGCACTAATGCTTTGAGGTTAGTGGCCCTGTGTCAGCAGTTTTGCATAAGTATAAAAACTGGTTGGAGCTGGCACTCTACAGTGCTAGCAGTAGAAAATCCTAGGAGTTAGAGTCACCGGTGTGACACAGCGGTGTCACAGGTGGTCTAACGCTCTATGACTCAGGTACATCTCTGTATCAGGGGAGAGCTTATAAACGCTAAGGAACCTGCGCTGCGATAGCTTGTCTGCTGAGTCAGAGGGCTGTCGGAGGTTCTCTCCTTATAGGTTTCAGAGAGTGTGTGCGCTGAGGGCATGTCATGTGCCAAGACCAGGCTGAGCAGTGCGGCTGCGTCAGTTTAGGGTTTACCTGTGTGTACCGCCGGTGACACAGGTATGGTCTGCTTGAGCTGGTTATAGTTGGGTGGAGTGATTGGCTGTGTCACCGGTGGCTGACACCGGTGATTCACTTAATCCTACGTGGCAACAGTGTAACGGTCAAGTGCCTGTGAACCCTATATATAGGGGACCAGGGGAGGTCTTCGATCTCAACTAATGAGCCAATCAGTAACTCACATTCGACTATTGCAAAGCCTCTTTCCACCGAACGAAAGCCAAGTTTCCTAAGTGTCAGTTCGGCAAGGGTTAGAGTTCTTGAGCAAAGAGCATTGGTTCCTCCAAGAGTTGTTACTGCTGAATCTATTACTCTTGGAGTGTCTACTCCTAGACGGGCGTAGGAGTTGCTGGTACCACCCAAGCTTGTGTGGGCTGGACCAGTAGTCTGTGAGGGTGATTGAAGTCTACCTGCTGCAAGCAAAAGGACTTCCACAAGCAAGAGAAGAGGCCTGAGATCAGGTACTCAGAGAACAACCACGATTCAGTGCTGGCGACCTCTTCGGAGTAGCCTCTCCAATGGAGACGTACCACTCTACAAAGAGCTAAGAACTTCGGTGAAAAACACTCTGTCTCCTGAGTACTTGTTGTTTTACTCCTTGCTTCTTGCTATATTTGTTTGCTTGTATGCTCGTATAGATATTCTGTTTATCTGCTTAGATCACCTTTACACCTGTGTCTTGTTAGCTATCTCACAGTTGGTATAGATCATATCTCACACCTGTATCAGCTACCTGTTACATAGACACTTTGATTGCTTATCATTTGGCTAAGTCATTAGCCCACCTGTGCTAGGCACCTGTGTGACAGCTGCATGCTAATTTACACATCGCAACTTACCTGTGTCACTCACCTGTCACACAGCTAGCTAATCCTTGCTTCTGCATAAGGCTTAATCTAAACAATCTAGTTAAAAGAAGTAATTTTTGTTAGCCTCCTATTCACCCCCTCCTCTAGTCGGCATCTGAGGTCCTTTCACTTAGAAACTAATCCTTATGCTTACGAGTAGCATCATGAGTAACATCGGATGCTTATGCTTAGAAACTAATCCTTTGAAGACAGACATCATGTTGACATTTGACACAGCATTTCTAGAGAAATTGAACTAGAAATTGGAAGCAAGCAAGTGGAGTATTATTTGGTAAAAGGCACCAGTCTAGCTGTCATCACCAACAGTGGTGCCACCGGCGCCGACGCCGATGATGCACTCGCACCCACGAACCACCCCCAAATCAACTATGCAAATCAGAGGAAGCAACGAGGGAGGAGGAGGGCGTACCTTGGGGAGCGGAGGCGAAAAGGGCGATAAGGATGTGGCTTCGAGGATGCGGAGGCGGACAAGGCGACGAGGGCGCGGGGTAGGATCTCCCACGGGCGGAGGCGGCTTCCTGAGGGGTGAGGAGGGATGGGGGCGACGGATGCAACTGGATCTGGCGGGCGACGGCGATTTGCAGCGGAGGAGGTTAGTATTGGAGAAGAGAAGAGGCAGTGGAAGGGAGAGGAGAGGCGGAGGAGACGGGAGGAGGCCTTACTTGGAGGAGGAGATGTCACCCGCGACAAGGAGTTCCGCCGGCGGCGAGCAAGGAAGCCACCATCGTGATGAGCTTGGTGTGCAATTCCAATCCAAATGACACATTCCACCAAAAAATTTTGCTTAATGTTGGACCTGTTCGGTGGAATTTGGGGTTGAATTCCCAATTCCAGTGGCAGCCTGTCGGGACCCAAAATCCATAACAGAGAATTTTAAGTGAAATCACCCGCTAAGTCGAAACGTCAACCCCGACCTCAACCATTGGGCATCAATTCCAAGAGGAGTGGAGTAATATGGCTTCAAATTGCTCGAGACGTCAACCCCGAACTTGCTCCAGTAAACTAATGCACAGATTAAGTAGGGTGATATGGTCTCCTCACTCTTTTCTCACTGAGTCAGAACATCAATCCCAAACTCGTCCCGACAAATGAATGCTCGGCTAGAGTGGGATGATATAGTTCCCAAACTCCTAGTAGGCAGGTGAGAACAAACAAGTATCACAACAGTAACTCTACGACTAAAATTGTAATAATACTAGATGTTCTTAAAACTTAACAATATATTCACACAAAGAGTCGATTACACAGTGGAAGATTAAACATGGCTATGAAGCCAAAAAGATAGGGCCAAAAGTGGCGGCAGAACAAACCAAGCTGCCGAACCTTGGGCAGAACCACTGCTTGGGGTTTTCCAGCGACTAGTCATCATGGGCATCGATCTCTACATAGAAACCATCTGTTGAGGCGATGATTTCCTCTGCACAAAATTATCAACAACTACAAGCTGAGTACAAAAATTGTACTCTGCAAGACTTATAAGGGAAATTAGTAATAGATGCAACAGGTATTAATAAAGGGTGATTGTGGACTATTTTACAGAAAGCTGATTATTCTTTTGACAATATTCTTTAAGTAGGAAGAAATTCGACTACCAGATTACTTTTAAAGGAGATGAACCCTATTGCAGACCACCGTACACTTAAACCCTTGATTCTTCCTCAACCACCAGGGAGGAAGCAATCACTAACTCCTCAACCTTAGAGTTGGCATATTTTAAAGTAATGTTGTAGTTATCTAATTCGACGCAGGTAATCACCAAGTTATCCATAACCGCAAACACGGCTATTCGAATAGTTCAAACCCTGCAGGGGTGTACATCTTTACCTACACATATCGATCGACTCCTAATGCCACCAGACTGACACACTTCACGAGGTGTGCTGGCGGAGGGTGATCGAACACGACGTTACAATGCTTTCGATCTTAGGTATGAGCCACCCTAATGGGCTAGTCCGTGTACACCAGTCTGGCCAGTACCCCTTCACGGTCCCAAAAGTAGTAGCAGGTGATACATCCTCGGTCACGGACCGTGTGTAACCCTTACACCTATATTGAGACACCACATTATATCATTTTTCATACACCCGGCAAATGGAAACGACGAACTATGCGGCTCATACACTAAGTCTAGGCAAATTATTTAGTCGTGGGTGGCCCATTATACTACCCGTGTAGAAGTACGCAAATCTTGGGCAACCAGTCCTTGTGGGAAAAACAAGACAACCCACCATTCTCCCAGCCATGGCCTCTCGTCTAAGCTCGATAATGATTAATCAAGTTCATTATTTCCTTCCCAATGAACACTCACCTACCACTTAACCCATCCATGATGTGTTGGTTTGCCTGTCATCCAAGGAATTACGACTTTTACATGTCTAAGCATGTCTAATCAACATAGTAGTAACAACTATATTACCCTAATTAGGTTAGCACGTGGTGGTGTCGATTGGGTGACAAAGTAAGTTTATGCAAAGGACAAGGCTAATACTTAGCGAAAAGTATAAGTTGAACGCATGCGATAACGAACAACTTTGAAAACAAATAATACTTTGCAAGTAGCAGGTGTTTGCAATATGTTCAAAGGGGTTGCTTGCCTTGTTGCTGGGCAACGAGGTCTTGCTCTTGCTCGAAGTTATTAGTCTCGGGACCTTCCGGTTCTATCGCAAAGAAGAGCGAAAACACTAGAACAAGGGTGCAATGATGTATATCAAAATGATGAACATTGGCATGATATGAAATACATGTCATGGCATGGAGGATTTAAAATAAAGACTAATGCAAGTGGAATCAATTTAATCGGAGTCCGGACGCTCGAGATATCACGATCCGAAGATCTCTGGCTAATCGAAAAACCCTAATTTGAGTTTTTAGTTATTTATATTTTTTCTAGCATGCAAACATGTATGAAAATGATACAATTAGATAGATCTCATTTTTCTGAACATTTTGATATATTATGTGCATTTTTCTGATTAAAAATGGATTTACTATGATTTTTTAAGATTTAATCAATTTAATACTTTTTTGTATTTTCTTATTAAATAAAAACAAGATTAAATCATAATTGTTTTTATCACTTATTTCATATATAGCCATGGCCACTGACATATGGGCCCCATGGTCAACTCTGGTCAATGACAGGTGGGGTCCACTGACATGGATTTTCCATTTTCCTTTATTCTTTTCTTTTATTTCCTATAAGTGGGGCCCGGGTGTCATGCGGACAACATTTACTTGGGCTAAACAGTGTATTAGTTAGTGTATTAATTATGTTTAAACATTAATTGCTTATGATTATCAATAAGTATGTCTATTTAGCACTAATTACAATGATTAATTACTAACCCAGCATTAAGTATGTCAGATTTGAATTAATTAAATGATTAATGTGTCTAAACAGTAGTTAATCATGATGATTAGACCTTAATTATCAAGCATTAATTATACATATTAATGAGTCACGGTTAGCAATAAATATGTCTTAACAGACATATATAACTGGTCATAATGACCAGATGAGGTCATTAGTGACCTAATTAATGAGGTCGGGGCGGCCGGTTTTATGCCGTCGCGGGCGGCAGGGTTGTGGTTAGCGGCGGCGCAGCGACGGGGCATATAGGGCAGCGGCGGTGGCTTACCAGGCGGGGGCGCGGTCTCAGCGAGGCGGGGATGCAACAGAGGTGGCGACAGCGGACTCCGGGGCGGTGGACGGGAGGAGGCGGTGGTGGGACTTGGCTCGGGTGGAGGCGGGGCAGCACCGAGGCGAGGAGTGGTGGCAGCTTCTCGGGGTCGAGCGACGGGTGTGACGGTGGTGGGGGCGAGCGCGGGGTCAACGAGAAGTAGGTGAGGAGGTGCGGGAGAAATAGAGCAAGGGAGAGAGGAAAACCAGGGAGGAGGAGGGCTCGGCCGGGAGTGATAGAAATAGGGGGGTCATCGTCGGCTCCAAAGCAGGTGGTGGCGGGGAGGCACCCGAGTGCTCGACGCGCGTTGGCGGTGACTGGCTGCGTGAGCAGCTTGGTGGCGGCGGGATAAGGGCAGGGGAAGGGGATAGGGATGAGAGGGCGTCGGGGTTAGGCGGGCCGAGCGGGGAGATGGGCAACGAGCAGGGAGAAGCAGGCCGAGGCAGGCCGCAGAGGCGAGGAGAAAGAGGAATGGGCCAGGGGAAGGCCCATCCGAGGGGGTTTGATTTATTCTTTTTAGTTTTTCTTTTTCCTGTTTTTGTTCTCATCTTTTGATTCGTTTACCTCCAATTTGTGCTTTAATCCTTTAAACAAAATCAAAAGCTCACTTTTAACTCTTAAAAGTTTTCTAAAAGTTCCAAAAATAAATTGAATTATTTGAAATGATTCTAAAGCAATTTGTTCAAGGATCTTTAGATTATAATTTGAACTTCACTTGAAACCCATACATATAGGAGTTTACTTTCATTCTTCCGGGCTTTTCCTAGCAATTCAAAAAGTTCAAAAAAGGTCTCATTTTTAGGCTTATGCATGAATGGCATGACGATGATGCACATTACAAGATATTGAAATTGGAGATGTTACACAGCCAAATGCCCGATCCTATAGAATTAAATTCAAATTCTCCAATTCCACCGTCAATTCCTGGGAGCCAAATGAGCTGTTAGTGATCATGGTGGCCACATGGTACTTCACCTCACTCCTGCCTCTTATATTAGTTATTGGAATTGATATTTTTCAGGCGACTGAGAAAATGTTATTTCTCAGTGGCCTCAGTTGACGGCGGCGACGACAAGGGTGAGGGCGAGCATGCGCTGAGCTGGAGCCGGGCGGAGGCGAGGCAAGAGGCGAGCAAGGCCGACGAGGTTAGAGTCGCCGAGCCGGAGCCTGGCGACTACGCGGAGCGACGGCGCCGTGCAGAGGCAAGGCGGAGTCACCGGTGCCGCGAGATTAAGGTTCACCAAGCCGGAGCCGGCGACGACGTGGAGCGACGACGTTGGGCAGAGGCGAGGCGGAGTCACCGGCGCCACGAGGTTAGGGGTTAGGGGTAGGGGTGTCGCCACTGCCCGGAGTTAAAGCTGCGCCAGTCACCGGGTTTAGAGGAGAGGCCTGATCCAGCGGCGGCGACCGCCGGACATGAGCAAAGATCAAAAGCTGTAATTTGTCAGGTTGTACATCAATTGTCACTCGCAGATTGCCCACAAATCTCTATGCACGTAAAATGTTAAGCCAATTGAGAGACTGGATATTTTGTTTCAACGTTCCATTTAAATTTCTATAAATGCGAGCACTATCCACGAAAACTTGCGAGAAATCAACTTCCATACAAAAATGTCTGTTCACAAATCACAGACAGAGCTGATTCAAGCACTGCCAGTTTTGACATCTAGTTTCTTTTCAGCTTCACTGATGACCTCCAGTTGCTCGAATAAAGCAGTAAGTTTTCTCGTGTCCTCCTCTTGGACACTCTGTGGAGCCTTCTCTCTGTAACCGGAAGCATCCATCTTCTGAGACAGGGCATGCTGTAGCCTGCGTATACAGATAAGAAACCACGTGACTGTACTGTAGAATAACAACGAGACCTATATGCAGATCTTTATTGTCGAAAACGATTGGACAAGACAAAGGAAGTCTGCTTACTTTTGAATTTCATCTCTCTTTTTTCTTAGCTTATCGCGCTCCACTTCTGCATTTAGAGCTCCTTGAAGCTGAAGGTATACGGACAGATCTTTGTTTACAACAGCAGTTGAACAGTCAGGTGGAGTTTCATCACTCTCTGTCAGGATCTGAAGAATTTCCAACATCAGATCAGTGTTTTTTCTTGAACACATGAAAAGGCTGAAGTCAACTAAGAGAAATGATTATTCAGCAATAACCAAGTTAGTTGAGATAATACTCCACTCCAGGTTCGGCATAAATTTCAATCCATAAAAAAGAAACTGATTGCTAGTCTCACTAATGAAAAAGAAATAACACAAATAATCATATGGAAACCTTAAGCGACAATATAGAAGAAAGAGACACAGCAAGAGATTGATAGCATTGAACAGTTGCAGCAATATCTTGGCCTCGGCAAAGTGCAAAAGCAGGTCGCCTGTTCATGAAAAAGAAAAGCAATAAGATATTGTTTTGGCAAGCCAACTGCAGAACAAGAATCAAGCAAGAAGATATCACGAAGAATACAGAATAAACACAAAGTCCAGATAGATGACCATATACACACCTTTCATTTGTATCTGTTGGTGGCCTCAGAGATCTTAGTTTGTTCACAGTATCTAAGACAATGTTAATTTCATTTCAAGTTTATCATCTGCCCATTCCTGTCATAAAGAACAATAGTTTCCCACTGGTAAATAGGTATTCAGATGTGAAGTTCTCTGGATTTATTTAAGACGCAAGTAATTACCTTAACAACAGATGGATACTCTGATATCATAATGGAATCTTTCCTACAAGAATCTTTGGGCTGAGGAAGACGCTGCCAGAGTTCTTCTGTTACATAAGGCATGAATGGGTGGAGCAGGCGCAAACCAGTGTCCAGGCAAACCCATAGGGCATCTCTACAAGCACCTCTTGCTGATTCGAACTCTTGAGAGTCATTGAAGAAGTAAGGTTTTATAGCTTCTATAAATACATCACATAGCTGGTACTGCCACCATGAGTATATAGCAGATGTCGCGTCAGAGAATTTGTATGCTTCTAATGAAGTCACAGCCTTGCCAATAGCCTTGTTAAGTACTGACAGTATCCATTTGCAGATTGGTGGCATCGGAGATACAACAACAGTTGCCGGTGGAGTGTAATGATCACCGAGCTTGCCCATTGCAAAACGAATGGCATTCCACAATTTATTGCACCATTGTCGATATCCAACCACTCTCTTGATATCCAGATTTATCTTGTCAGACTGAAGAACAAGAGAGATTCTATTAAAAGATGAATTGCAAGCTTATTACAAAACAAACTCAAATGGGTGTGACTACAACCTGAGAAGTGTAAGAAATCAGTGCGAAACGGAGTGCATCAGTACCACATTCAGCAATGCCATCAGGATAATCTTTCATCTTCCCTTCTCTTGCAATGCTTAATTCATTTGGATCCAGATTGCCTTCTTCCAAACGTTTGAGAAGACCTTCAATTGTCATACCATTTATCACCTCAAGGGGATCAATGACATTGCCAAGTGACTTGGACATTTTGCGGCCATGTGCATCACGGATGATAGGATGCAAATACACCTGCGAAATAGGGTGCAGTCATGACTCATGACGCAATAGATAATTAAAGCATATATTCAACTAGAATTCCTCGCTTAACTAGGGTAGTCTAAAACTCAATGCAGTTGGTTTAATAAGAAATTTCAGAATTCAGAAAGAAGTATCTTACAACCAGAAGAAAAATAGGTAAGTTGGTGAGTGTATGCATTTAATATTACAGGATAGTGTCGATCAAGCATACACTACACACTGCCAAAGGATGATGATGATAAATATGTGAGTGACTTATGTTAAAAATTAATGAGCTACAGAGTTCAGTCAGGAAGAAATTAGAGTAACCTGTAGATACCAATGGCAGAGCACAGAATAATTCAAAGTGGGCAAGTTCCTATTTCATTCAACAAGTATCTGGGGGAACTTATAGCGCATTATTTTGCCAAACAATGATGCCTATGAAGGTAACCTTATTTGTTGAACTTATCCTTGTTCATAACATCCACATAATCATACTGCCAAGATTAAATGTAGATCGTTTTGAGTAACATATGTTCAAAAAAATTAACAAGCTACAGAGTTCAGTTAGGAAAAAACTAGAATGACCTGTAGAAATAAATTGCAGAGCAGAGAATAATTCAAAATGGGCAGGTTAATCTATCCATTCAACAAATATCTGGAGAATTTATAGTGCATGATTTTGTCAAAAAATTGATGCCTATGGAGGAAGTAACCTTATCTGTTGAATTTCTTGTTTATAGCATCCACGTACTCACACTGCCAATATTAAATGTAGATCACTTCAATTTTGGACTTTTGATCATAGTTATACTGCTACACTAAAGCAGTCTCACCATGTCAAGGGGACATAGAAGGCAGACAAAGCTATTGGCTAAAGAATATGAAACATGGATGAGATATGTATATTGGACCACTACAATTGCAGAATAAAATTCTAACGGCAGAGAGTGACATTGACACTGGTGCAATTACCTTCTGAAATGGCACATCGCCACCAAATTGCATTCCCATCATCACCATCCGTGCTACCCAAAAGAAGAGAATATCAAGTCCAGTTTCTAGTACTGAAGTAGGGTAGAAAGCACTAAGATCAGCTGTATCATCTGGCCAACCAAGTACAGTTAACGGGAAGAGACCAGCTGAAAACCATGTATCCAACACATCAGGATCTTGATTTTGTTGAAGTATATGTGGATTGCCCAACCTTCTCCATCAGTTCGGACTTTTGGTTCTACTGGTCGGTGCATGAAAACTTAATATGGTATCAGAGCCAAGACGTCTTGAGTTCAAGTCTCAGCTTTCACAATTTAAATTAAGAAAAATTGCTTGCCCTCTTTCTGTCCACGTTTAGGCCTTATCGAGCCATACGTGAGAGGAGGTGTTGAAATATATGTGGATTGCCCAACCTTCTCCATCAGTTCGGACTTTTGGTTCTACTGGTTGGTGCATGAAACTTAATAGATTTAACTGGAATTTCTTCCTGGATACTTTTGCTGTGCCTCAAGGTTTGCATCGCATTCATTTCTTGCGACTATCCAACGGTCATTGTTGGAACCCAGATCATTCACTTGGTCATCTTCTAGTGTCACATACCACGCAGGTACACGATGTCCCCACCAGAGTTGCCTTGAAACACACCAATCACGTATATTTTCAAGCCATCTGCAAGGACAATGGTAATGCATGGATGCCTCATGTTTCTTCATATCTCATTACTTGAACATGACATGTGCAAGAGGTGGTATATTTCTCGACTAGGCAAAAACAGGATAAAAATATACCTGTACCAGTCTTGTTCATATTGTTGTGGAATAATCTCGATTTTCCTGGATCTTACAGCATCAAGACCTGCCTTTGCCATCGTATTGCAATTAACAAACCATTGGGGTTTTATCATAGGTTCCACTACATCATTACTTCTTGAACAAGTGCCCAAACTCATTTCATTCTTTGTTGTGTCCTTGTAGAGGCCCTTAATTAGTAGAATAAAACATTGTTAGTCCAGAACTACTTAAGTAAATCCAAATGAAACCAAGTAAAGGTAATAGTTGATCGCTGGTTTCACAGCCATGCAAATTATTTCTAAGAAATGAGAGCCATAATTGTGGATATCCAACCACAATGGCATAACCTGAGGCAGCCTTCAAGCTATATATACATATACCAAGACATATATTCTCAGAAAAAGAATGATGTACAATCTCCAGTACTGAGAGATTCATTAACTGAATTAACCAAAACAGGAAAAGGACAACCATGTCAAAAGTAGGAATGTTTCATACAATAATCCAATATGACTTCATATTACTTATGATAATAATTTTGTTCTTTGCACTACGTGTTAGAAAATTTGAAATGCAAATATTACCCTACAAAGTTCACTGTATTTCACTATATTGTCCTTCTCATTCTGTTCAAAATTTGTCGATATGCCATAAAATTATACTAAACCAGCACAATAACCAACAACCATTCTTTAAAGACTAGATCATAAACTTTATGAAATGATAATTAAATGAATCTAGTAATACCTTCTCCTTCAGTGCATCAATAACAGCAACCCGAGCAGTAAATCTTGGCATTCCTTCAAATTGTGCACCTCCATTGCTGTTTATCTTCCCATCATCTGTGAAGATATTGATGAACTCTAGGTTATGTCGTTTTCCAACCTCAAAGTCATTTGGATCATGGGCAGGTGTAATCTGCATAACACGCGAACGACAATAAAAGCTAAGAGGGGGTAGAATACGAAGAAGGTTCAACTAGGAAAAATGAAATAAAGATAATTAAGTCAGTCCTTGGCATTATAATCTACCTTGACAGCCCCAGTACCGAAAGTGGGATCCACTAACACAGCATCGCAGATTATTTTGAGTTTTTGGCCACTGAAGGGGTGAACTACATACCTTCCACGCAGATGCTTATACCTCTTATTCTCAGGATGAACAGCTATTGTTGTATCATCAAGCATTGTTTCGATTCTTCTTGTTGCAATGATAATCTCACCGAGTCCTTCTTCAAGAGGATAGGCAAAAGATATCAACACACCGAACTGTACAGGAGCATAGTTTCTTCTTTAAGCTCTAGATGATCAACCTGACAAAACAACATTTTCAAACAAAGAAACTGATCTTAGTCCTGCGTGTGGAATCAAACTGTCTATTATAGACAATATAATAAGCTTCATCAACCTCTATGTCAGAAATTGCTGTTCCAAGTGTGCAATCCCAATTCACAAGGTGATAATCTCTGCAAAGGACCAGATCATCCATAAGAGGTTAAAAAACCCTAAGTTGGCAATTGAATGACATAGAGGCGATAGAAAAAATGCTAACACTAAGCAATAGAAGGCGAGGAAACTAACCTATAAATCAGGCCATCTTTGTACAACCTGATAAAAGCTTCAGTTACAGCTTTTGATCTTTGCGCATCCATCGTAAAACACTGATGCAAAAGTTAATTTTGAGTTGATATATTCAGAGTTAGAAATATAAGATAATACATAATTCTTGTGCTTTTTCTTAACTAAAGAAAATATGAATTTTACCTCACGGGACAAATCAACAGAGGCGCCAAGCCTATGTAATTGATTCAATATGGTACCACCATCCTGATCTTTCCATTGCTTGATCTGTACAGAAGGTGATATAGAAAATGGAATAAGCAAGAAAAGGATACACCAAGTGTGGAATGAAATTAAGCCCAATGTGATTCTCACTTTATCACACATGACACTAGGCACCAAGTGTGGAATGAAATTAAGCTCAATGTGATTCTCACTTCATCACACATGACGCTATGCTCACTATGATTTTCATAACTAAATAGGATGTCGAATGCATTATTAATATTTCATGGTATAGAGGTGATAATTAAATTATTTATCACCTAAAGAACATAGGAGATATGACAGCAACAAACATAACCATGTGTTAAGGGGAAAACAGTGCTTACTTCAGATATAAATTTGTCACGACCTATGTCATGCCTCGTCAACTTCCTTCCACGCATTAGCTTCTTTTCCATTACAACCTGGCGTAAAGGACAACAGATTGTTAAATTAAATTCATTACTAAAAACGCATGACACTGAAGTATTCAATTATCCACCAATGTATAGTCCAATCAAAAGAAAATTTGGAGGTACAGATGCTAGCTTAGTTCAGAGAAAATAATGCAAATTGAAGTCAATAGAAAGTAACCACATTTGGGCAACGTCATATAACATTCATTTGCTACGAGGAAAAAGATCTGGTAAAGAAAAGGTACAGCATTTTGTCAAGATCTTCACAAAAACTAAAATATCCATGTGGCCATTTCTTTGACTTTGGGTGAATGAGAAATTGGCAAGTCTACCAGTAACACAGCAAGGAACGTCTAGTAGTTGGAAATGGGGTTGTAAATATTATTCTGGACATATTTGCTCAGGTTACAAGCATTAACAATACTAACGGGGCCTATCACCCCTGTTGACAGCTTTATTTTAGTGGTGGCACATCAACAACTAACACTGCAGATGTGTAAGGAGTGTCGCATGAAAAGGGCGCTAATCATTATGTGATATTTTTTTGCAGGACGTGCCAGTGATTCATTTCAATATCAATGGCCACGATGAAGAGGCCCGCAAAAGGCGTTTGAAGCAAATACCTGGATGGACTCCGTAGAAGGCTTCGCAGGGCCAAGAAGATCGGCCCTGGAGTCTACTACGGCAGACCAATTACTCCGCGTTCTAACCCCGCCAATCCCAATATTCCCATATCAGGTCGGCACCACTGTTGAAACTTAATCTCGTTGTCTAGTTGTTTAGTTAGTGTTTAAATTGTCTTTGCTTTCAGTCATGCTTGTAGTTGAGAACATAAAGAAGATATCACTGATGTTGTGTTTATAGTGTAGCGGTTAGTGCATGTAGGTGAGGACGCGAGCATTTGCACGTTGCCGAGCCGAGAGATTAGCTCCAAATGTGTTCGAATTAGTTGAGGCATATATGTCAGCCCATCTGCGATGATGATTTTCAGAATAATCCTCTTATATTTCCATTTATATGTCATAGCCAATCTGAATTGATTAGTAAAAAAATGATTGCTTCTTACATTTGTGTTTACAAACCTGCTACAATTATCCTTTTCCCGCAATTGTAAGGAATTTGTGTACAAGAACACTGAACCTTACATTCTGAACCTCATTAACTGCTATTTGATTCTTTAGCACACTTGACTTCCTATACCAGTGCTATCCTAGCAAAATCAATGCACTAGGGCAGATATACGTCTACCTTTGGAGAGTATAGAACTGAACAAACTTTCTTTTTCAGTTTTTGTGTCAAATTGAGTAAGGGAACACTTGCAAATTCTGTTACCACCACTGTTTAATATGAATATTCTTTCTTGTGTTCGATATAACCGCTGGACTCCTGCAGTCCTGCTTCATGCTTTCCTTGTGTGCCAAGAATGAATAGGAATAAAAACAGTGCTAATTTGTAAATCATGGAACAAATCTTAGATTCCACTATTCTCTTCTCTGACTGAAATTATTTCTCAGTGACTGCGAACGGTACAAGGTTTTGACTTTGTTCTCTAGAGCTGTCCACCTATCTCTTCACCACTAGACTAGTTTACTTTATTTCTCGGATTTTTGCACTATGATAAGAAGTCCAGGTTAAATTCATGCCTCGTATTGAATATAAATTGTAGTTTTGCTTGAGTTCTTGGATGTGTACTTTTGTATTCATTTACGCTTGCTTATTACCTATCATACTCTTACTATTGTATGCATATTCATACCCATCTTGAACATAATGAAGCTCCTAAAATAGAATATCTTAGGCTAAGCAAGAGAGCAACTCTCTTGTTTACTTGCTTCTTTTTAAAAAAAAATTTATTCACTTTTACTAAGATTTTCCATTGCTTTATCTTCTACTTGACCATTTACTTCATTCTTAACTGAGTCTGTGCTCTATAATTGATACATTGTCATGAGAGTAGTCCTTAGCGCTTTCATATACATCCTTCTTAATGAAACATTGAAAGCTGAACTTATCATGTGGTTGAAGAAAAACTTACTGTTTGTGGCTTTGTGCTTCATTCTTTCGTGCACCGCTATGTCACATCCCTTTAGTTTTCCTTCACAACCTAGAATCCCATTTCTTTTTTAGAGAAAAATTGCAATTGCTACAATTATCTGATAGACCTGCTTATTTATGATAGAAGCCTTTATTCATATAGTGATTGTTTCTTAGTTAGGATCTCGACAAACAGGTGGACCGAATTAACAACCCGTTTGTGATGACATTTATCTCAGACAGGCCTTGTTTTTGGCCTGTCTGTGATGATTGTTATCACAGACGGGCCTAGCCTATTGTTTTTGGCCCATTTGTGATTAGAGCTTCTATTGTAGTGTGCATGACTCTAGGAGGTGTGGCGTTGTGTGACATGAGAAACCGGGCAGGTTGTTGCTCCGGCTGCATGTGTGTGTGTTATTTAAGCATTGTAATCACTTTGTTCAAGTGAGTTGAGAACAAGAGAAAAGGCACTAGTTGTGCGGTGCCGAAAAGACTCGTGTGTTCATTGTGTATCGCGTGAAAGTGTTGAGGTGTGTCCACTGTGTTTGTGTGAGTATAGTTCCTGGGAGAGCTAACAACCACAACCTTGCTAATCTCAAATCTCACGGTCTTAATGCAGATCATCACGACAACTCTGCAAATCTCAAGTTTCTCACACTTTTGCAGGTACATCAAGGACGTATGATAATACTGGCTTCAGCTACCACATCATCGAGATGGTCGACTCTGGGTCCCCCGGTGCTGAGAGGGTGCAGCTACTGATTCGAGATTACGATCAGTACCTGGTAGCGTTTAGGCGAGAGAAGAATGGGATTTGGTCTTCATGGTACTACGGTAGTCGGACACCAATCCCCGAGCACTACAACGGAGTAAAAATAAGAGGATTCGATGGATCTCATACACGCGAGTATGTATCTAGTACTGCCTATTTTCTAATAGTTTAATTTCTGTCAAAAAAAATCTAGTACTCCTTCTTTGCATATATTGTTAATGTACAGTCAAACAACAAGGTACCTCATGGTCAGATAAGTTCCTGAAATGACAATCTCCTGCAGCCTCTGATGCATAGATCAAATCAAATACGGAGACAGCAGCCTCCACACCTAGGAAATTTTAAGAAAAAATATACAGCATAAGATGTCTTTCCCATCAAAGCAACAACTTCAACACATAGGCATACCACATCTCGTAATAGCCATATTTGCTTCATCTTCAGGAAAACCCATTCCACTAAGGACTTGATCTTCTTGTCCTTCTCTGACATCTCGTGCAGGAAATCCTGAGATTAGAAAGCACTTGCTACATCTCACTGCTATTTTAATGCCCATTAAATAACTATACATTGATAGAAGAGAAAAGACCAGAAAAAAGAAGGTGGGAGTACAGCTAATCAATGATCAAGAAATGAATAGAACAGACTACCCAAGCAATAAGAGAAAAGAAACTGATCAAAAATTAAATCAATGAGCTCCTATTTGGGAACTCAATTTGTTATTCTCCAGTGCTGTTTGAGAATATAGTTAATACAAGAGTTTGTATGCAGGAACACAAATGCAGTACCTATGATTTTCTTGTAGCATTAAGTCTTGTAAGTAATACTTCAAATGCATCAGAACTGAAGAGAAAATGAGTGGTGCCTAAACAGAACTAAAAATTGTGAGTCGTCATAATTACAGCCAAGTAGGGACAATACACTGATTTGCTACTCTGTTCCAGTTCGTTTGATTACTCTGCAGGAGGTATTGGTTTAATGGTATTCAACCTCACTTCCTAAGACATTACACTCTTACATTTATTCTGTTCAGTATTGCTTTATGTGTTCAGTATTGCTCCTATGTGGGAACTCAATTTGTAATTCTCCAGTGCTGTTTGAGAATGTAGTTAATACAAGAGTTCATATGCATGAACACAAATGCAGTATCTATGATTTGATTGTAGCATTAAGTCTTGTAAGTAATACTTAAAATGCATCAGAACTGAAGAGAAAATGAGTGGTGCCTAAACAGAACTAAAAATTGTGAGTCGTCATAATTACAGCCAAGTAGGGACAATACACTGATTTGCTATTCTGTTCCAGTTCATTTGACTACTCTGCAGGAGGTATTGGTTTAATGGTATTCAACCTCACTTCCTAAGACATTACACTCTTACATTTATTCTGTTCAGTATTGCTTTATGTGTTCAGTATTGCTCCTATTTGGGAACTCAATTTGTAATTCTCCAGTGCTGTTTGAGAACGTAGTTAATACAAGAGTTCATATGCATGAACACAAATGCAGTATCTATGATTTGCTTGTAGCATTAAGTCTTGTAAGTAATACTTTTCAATGAGTTTTTTGTACTGAAAATAATTGTCTCTCACAGGTCAACCATAGGAGGTAATGCATGTATATATGACATGTTCTATGGCCTTCTATCGTATCCAGACAATCTGAATGATGAGGATCAGATAAAGAGGTCATTTCTTAGAGCGGCAGTGATATTTTTTGAAGTATTCAGACTCTATCCAGTGTATAAGGAAATAGTGCGGAGGATAAAATATAATGAAGAACCAACTGAATTGGGTGATGATCTATGGAAAGAGATTAATGCATGGGGCAACTTATCTGGCGTGCCCTTAAAAGTTGGCATGAGCAATGGCAAATTCAGTGAGGACATGTTGAAAAACTATGCTGCAATCCCTACCATCAAAAGCTTCGACGACTTGATTGGAGCTGAAACGAGTGCTCTAATGCTGTTGATGAGGAACGAAGACATTTTATTACCCGAAGGTATCCCTGCTAAGTTGAAAGTGAGAAGAGCAGGGCGGGATGTCGAAGATCCAGGTTTCGATCCGCCGACAGAAGGTTTGGAGTGACCTGCAAGATTAGTCTAAAATTCTGGATCTACCCTATCCTTTTGGACCAAGACTTGTGCAAGCGAAAAACATTTGACTCAGTTAACGTTAATTTAGATTTCTTTGTGTTGTTATTACTGTTCCGCATTTTGTACTTCGTGACCTCCAGATTAATCCTCCAGATGGCATGAATGTAAGAGTATTCTGTTAATTTGTACGAGTTGCACTTGGACGTATAACATTAGAACTCTTGTACACCAGTTGTATTGCACCATGTCCTTGGTATATACGACTGACCCTTGCTAAACAATCCTCTCGCTTATAATTGTACGTGAGATTTTACATCTTGTGCGCTAGAGATAACAGGACTTGCTTACTCCTCCAAAAGAAAAGGTAATAGGCTAATAGCTAATAAGAAAATAAAAGATTATCCTGTTGACAATAAACCTCACGCCACAAAGGATTCCTTATCGTATTTCCTCAAATTGATTTGATGTGCCCCTACCTTAAACCAACGTGGAGGATTCCTAAAATAGGGGCGCAACTCTTGTGGTTGTGGATCGTGGATATTCTTTGGGTCGTGCAAAAACAACCTGATTCTTTTGATTTGTACGAGTTGCACTTGGACGTATAACACTAGGAGTCTTGTACACCAGTTGTACTGCACCATGTCCTTGGTATATACGTTTAGGCCTTCTCTCTGGAATCAAATATTTGACACGATTAATTACATGAGTAGTGATACGCGGACCACATAGTTGTGGCAGTCGTCCATCTTTCAAGATTCCCAAGATCAATGCAGTGTAGAACAATTTTGAAAAAGAAGAAAAGCGGACTGGCCCAAGAATGAAAAGCCCATCCCCCCACCCTGGATCGATTTAGGCCATCACTTGTGAGAAGAGATGGATGTGGATTCACCGGATGGAGAGCCTGAGTTAGGGGAGTTTGTCGAGGAGATGATTAGATCTGAGGATTGGATCGGCACGGAGGAGATGGACACTTGGAGAAGGCGGTAGAGGCGGAGAGGTCTGAGGAGATATGTATGGATGCGAGGATGAAGGAGGCGGAGAAGGTGATGGAGGAGAGGTGCGGGAGGGTGATGGAACCGGAACTTGCGTTGGAGGCTTATCAGTGTCTTCAAAAGGAGGCTCTTAGAGAGATGAAAGAGGCTTCTAGAAAGACTCGGAAAGCACCGAGCAGTTCGATGGAGTCAGAGATAGATTCTTCGGACTCGTTGGATTGCGAATCTCTGTTTCCCCTTTCTGACGAGGATCTCAGGGACGAGGCAACGGAGATCAGGAAGAAGGCAAAGGCAAGGAGGGTGAAGAAAGCAGCGGTGGAGAAAGTGCCGGCGAACAGCAACATTGTGAAAGTGGATAGGTTGGCGGCATTTTTGGCGGCGAGGGCAATGGAGAGGTGTAACAACCCAATCTTGTAATCCTGTACTATATGCTTGTTAAAAATCGGAAGAAAAAGAACCCTAGATTGCTATCCAACCATACGTGCATATACCTCATTTTGAAATGCTTCAAATCGAAAACCTTGACATTTAGGCATAAAAATTTACTCGAAAATAAATTCCCAAGTGAATCTCCTCAAAACTTTGATTTAATAAATTGTACTAGTTTCCAATGTCATAGAACAACCCCATAAGGAATTTCAAACTAAATGAGATGAATTTTTTTGTTAAAATAGGAGTTTATCTACATGAAGACCATTTTGCAAATATACCAAAATACTAGTTCAGACGACATTACCTTAGTTTGAAAATATTTCAGAGAGGCTGTGCATGTGTTCAAATGTCCTTCGAAAATTTTTACAAGTTTAATTGAATCATCCATGTTCCAATTCTAAAACAGAAACAAAAGAAAAATAAGTAAAAGAAAACCTAAAACTACTCCCTCCCCCTCCCCCTGTCGAATGGGCCTCTCAGCCCAAAACCTCCCCGCCGCGCTAATGGGCAAGGCCCATTTAACCCGCACTCTCGGCCACGTCCCCCTAATCCACCCGCAGGCCACTTGCCGTGCCTGCCCTAACCCTCCTTCTCTCATCGCCATGTGGGTACCACCTACAGCCCTTCACGTCTCCCTTATGCATCAGCCGCCATCCCGTAGTGATGTTCCGACTAAGCCTCGCGGGACGCGCCACAAACGCCGTTGCCACGCAAATACTCCACATAGCTGTTCCGCCCTTGCATACTGCGACATGCGTCGTTCGCCACCACCCTGTTGTGGCGTACCCGGTTTTAAAGCCGGATAAACCCTTGTGTTTACTGTACCGGTCCCTGGATCAGTAGCCGGTACACACAGGTCAACCTGTATATCATTGTCATACACGCACATATCAGAGTATTAATCATATAAAGACCGTCTAAGCCGAAGGTATTGTACCTGTAGCCCAACGGCTAAAATCTTTGCAGTAGAAATTCAAGCAATGATGTGGCCCATCAGTGTGCCATACTCAACAGGCAAATGACTAGGGTTAAGCCCTAGCTTTCGCGAACTCATTCGTATCCTCAGAATTGATGTCTCTTTCGTCTGGCCAAATCAACAAGCCAGGTGAGTACATTGAATATACTCGTAAGCATACCACAGGGGAAATAACAGATGTATTTTATGCAAGGCTTGTTCAAGAAGTGGCTCTACACTAAGTTGAATGTTGTGCGGAAAAGTAAATTCTTAATCGAATTACGGAATAGTAGATTCAAGAGCATTTTCGAAATCAAGTTCGTCTCTGTCGAGACAGTATTTAATGCTGGACGATCCAGCTGAACAGTCGTCAACTAAAGGCCGGTAGCTCCTTCTACCGCCTCGAACAATCCTTACAACCTACCCGTGCTACCGCCTTGCGGCCTGAGCTAGATTTTCTCTTCTGCAGTTCCTCACTACCAGACTGTAGTTTAAACTGCTCACTGTGGACACGTCATGCCCATGTCCTTAATCCCTTTTCCCAATTTTCGCAAACAAAACTCAGTCTAATCAATGTGTGACCTTGCCAGTTCATGTCTATAACCGAGGACGCGGCTATTCAAATAGTTTTTAACACTCTGCAGAGGTTGTACGGCTTTACCCACAAGATGTAAGTCACCCTGGATACACTTTGCAACGTATACTGACAGGGATATTACAACGAGACGTTTCGCCTATTTTCATACTAGAGCCGGACCCGCTAGATGAGTAACCCAACTTTTGCGTCCCGGACCAAAAATGGGACTCTCCACCTTTGTGTCGAACAACTCCTACGCCATGCGGTGGAGGCTCTCTAGAGATCTCAATCCATCTAGTCACATACTCCCTACTGCCTACGGGTCCACGCACTAGCACTCGACGGGGTAATAAGCCAAGTCCTTCCCATAAAGGACATGTGGACGTACCGTGTGGAACTAGTTTAGCGGCACTTAGGCTCGATCCTTGGTTGATTCGAGCAAGACTCCACATTTGTCCTCGACAACCAGGTTACCACCTGTTACTCTATCATCCCTGAACTACCTTTAAAATTCTTACCCAAATCAAAATCATCTCCCATTTTGTTTAGGGTTTTAGCAACAATCCACTTTTAAAACATCACCCCGGAAAGCACTTACAATCCAAGGGTTTTAATCCCATGTCCGAGGAAGATTGTATACTCCGAACAAAATTTAATTTTTAACTATAGCAGGTCTAAGCATGGCTAGCGCCTATAACCTTATTATTTTGCCGGTTGTGACAACCGAATAACTATGACTAGGGTTACAAGGATCGGATTTTCAGACCTATGTCATATGCGACTACTGGATATAACTGCGACTACTGGATATAACTAGGTCTAACATAAAATATCTTTGATACTCACATAGCATGCAAGGTTCGTAAACAAAATACTTAAGTTTCACACATATGGGATTCAACATGATCAAGGTGGGAATGCTTGCCTGGCAGTCTTGACTGATTCTCGAGCCTTGGACTCGATACGGCGATTGCCCGGAATATTTCGCACGAGATCTCATTACACCGTATCTACAAATCGGAAAACACCGAATAAGCAATGAGGCGAGGAAAAACCAATTAAGAATCAATCATACACTCATGAATTCTTAGAATAGGTGATCTGGATTTAAATGTTTATTAGGGGTTTTTAAAGAGGCGAGGAGAGCTCTATCTCGCATGATATATATTGTGGGTTTAAGGATGCCTTGCTTGTTATTAACAAGCTTAAGGAAAATTGTAATTTTTGGAAGAATGAGTTTCTTTCATGTAATTGCTCTAGCATGTCATCTAGGATTAAATTGCCTAGTCAAAATGATGATATGCTTGCTTTGGTATGTTCACTTGCATCGATTTCCTCTCGTTCTTGCAAGCCTAATCTTGTAGGGGAAACCGATATGTACATGGCACATGGAAAAGGTGGAAGGCCTAATAAAAGGATTAAGAAAATGGTGCCACCTAGGAGAAGGTCCTATGAGCACAAAAGATGCTACACATATCGAGAACGTGGACACTTTGCTGTGGCTTGTCCAAGCATTGGACTTGAAGATCCCGCCTCTCCAAAATGTTCATCATCTCAATCCGAGGCCATCATATGCCTCATGGCAAAAGGTACTAAGATATCATCCTCCAATAAACCCTCACTAGCAATTCTAAATGATATTAGTGATCTAGATAGTGATGGTGAGGATAACTTGCTAGATACTAAGTTCTTGAGTTCTTTAAACAAATATACAATGTCTAAAGTCACTCAACTAGTATCAACTATAGAAGCTCAAGACTCAACCATAAATGAACAATATGAGACTCTAGATAAACAAGAAGACATGCTTATTGATAAAATTAAAAAGCTAAGAGTTTTAACTATTGAGCATGATGAATTAAAAGAATCTCATGACAATTTGACTATTGTTCTTAATAAACTTAAAAGTGATCATGTATCTTTGCTTGAAAAGAACAATGTCATGTCTCTAGTGGATTTAGAGAAACAATGTCCTAAATGCAATTATATATCTAAAGACAAGTCCACTAGTTCTTCTAATGATGATGCTTGTGCTACTAACTCTACATTATGTGAAGCATCAATTATGAAGGAAAATGTTGAGCTTTAAATTCAACTTACAAAGCTAACTAGTAATCATGTGAAATTACAAAGAAATCATGAAAAGCTTTTAAGCATACATAAGAATCTTGTAATCTCTCATGATGAACTAAAATTAGCTCATGAGGCGAAAATTACAAAGGTAACATCAAGTACACCTCATTTGAACACTAGCACTATTATTACTCAAAATGATATATTGCCATGTGCTAATTCTAGTAGTTCATCCATTCATAATGATAATAAATCTTGTAATGAATTACTTCCAAAACCTTATTGCTCTAACAAAAATGATTCAATATCCTCTAGTACTCTTGTTGATGCTAACATTATAGAGAAACTAAAAGAGCTCAAGGATCAAGTCAACTCTTTGAAAGAAGATTTGACTAAGTGTTTCAAAGGGAAGACAACCCTCAACGAGATCCTAAGTGACCAAAGGCACCCACATGATACTCGAGGACTTTGATTCAAATCCAATCACAAGAAGTCCACAAACACTAAGGAGAAGGGTCAAGGTCAAGTCATTCCTCCGGCTACCATCACTTGCTTCAAATGTAAGAAGGAGGGACATCATGTGAGGGATTACCCTTTGAAGAAGAGGGAGATCTTGAGCGAAAAGCAACAAGGCAAGAGGCCCATGGTGGATGAAGCTCATTCATCTTCAGATTCTTGCAATTTATTCTTGCTATAATGTATATCTTATATAGAATTGAATTGCTTGCCATATAGTATTGCTTGTTAATCAACCTAGCCTTGAAATCATATACACTTGATTAGGTTGCTTATGCACTAGTTAAACCAAGTTCTAGTGGGGGATAATCTTGCTCATAGCCAATAGTTTAATTCCGCATTTAAATTGGCTAGAATTGATTAGAAGTTTTAATTGCCTATTCACCCCCCTCTAGGCAACATCTTGGTCCTTTCAGAAACTATCCCCTCCGATGGTGGTTTCTACCTAGAGATCGACGCCAACGATGACTAGTCGCTGGAAATCCCAGGTAGTGGTCCTGCCCCGGGGTTTGGCAGCCCGTTTTGTTCTGCTGCCACTTTTGGCCTAACCTTTTTGGCTTCTTAGCCATCTTTACTCTTCCGCTGTGTAAGAAACTCTTGTGTGTATATTATGTTGTTAAGTTTCAAGAACTTATAATATCGCACCTTCAGTCATAGAGTTGCTGTTGTGATACTGGTTTATTCTCACCTGCCTCATGTGCCCTGCGTGTATGTTACTGAAGCACATAATGCGGGTAGGGTTTTAGAGTCTATATCATAGAGTTGTTAGGTTTAATCACCCCTGTGAAGTGACTCTTCTACTGTGAGCTTGGGAACTATATCATCCTACTCCAGCCGAGCATTAATTTGCCGGGACGAATTCGGGATTGATGTTCCGACTCAGTAAGAAAAGAGTGAGGAAACCATATCACCCTACTTAACCTGTGCATTCATTTGCCGGAGCAAGTTCGGGGTTGACGTCTCGGGCTATTCGAAGCCATATCACTCCACTCCTCTTGGAATTGATACCCAAGGGTCGAGGTCGGGGTTGACATTTTGACTTAGCGGATGATTTCACCTAAAACTCTCTGTTATGGATTTTGGGTCCCGACATACAGGCACTATATCGATATCCATAGGATCCAATGGTCCACCGAGCTCCATGTTATTTGGCTGTGAAGAGGACATCGGCTCGTAGACTATCACGATGTTCCTCTTTAGCCACTGAATGAATGAGGCAATCGCCTCACCTAAGGTTCTGATCTCATCGTCAGAGGACAACGACAGAGGACACTAGTTGAATAGTGGGTGCATGTTGTCCACTTGTACCTTAGCCATGTTCGAGGCCAATGGGACATTGTGCACTCTATCATTCGCCCTAGGAGGAAAAAAAATTCCATTTCCAGCCCTAATGGGGTGACCACTAGCCATCTGGACCATGATTAGACATTTCATTGTCACGTGCATAACACCTCACAAATAGCATCGACAAAGATGTTCATCTTATTTAATGTTATGACCAAAAAATTATCTGCTTTTCTTACTAGGATGAGGTCACACGACTCAATAGCCGGCTTTGATTCCTCTGCTTGGCCGGCGGATCCACAGCTACTACGTTGGCCGCCGGGACTAGCGGTGGGTGCTATGGTTTGCTCTATCACAAGTTATTTTTTCTGTGTTTGCCACATAGGTTTCTAATTTAAGCTATCCGAATTAAGTTCCACTTGGTCAATGGATCACATATCCATGGACATTTTCTTTTTATCAACATAGAGCAGATTGAATATATCCCACTCCAGTCTTCAAGTCTGACTTTTATGAATGAAACATTACTATTTACTTAATTTCATGTTGCATGCAGGATCCATATCTAGCACTGGCAGGTCCTTCCCGTGTGGTTTTGTTGTCGGTGCATGCTGCGTACATCGAGGTAGATCTAAAACTGAAGGGCCATATTGAATTTGAGGATAAAGATTTTAGCCACCTAGCTACCGCGTACATAGGTACCAGCGGGTATGTTTCATTCATGACTGGTCATTTTGTGACTAGCAGACTTAGCACACTGGAGTTTACAGTTGGGCACATCAAACACTCTGTGGAGGCCACAAACAGTATGGAAGTCACTGATGGGGAATGCCATATGGTTTTCAAGGTGTATTTACTGCTAGTACCTCCAGTATAGGTGACATGGAAGTCTTGCTGCCTGCTTTTGGAGATGATAAATCGCCTGTTGAGGATGATGACAAGATCAAGCTTTCACGCTGTGTTGTTTGTGTTGAAATTGGGCAGTCTGAGAAAAAGCTTAAAAGTTTCAGTGACTACATGGTAACGAGCCAAAAGATGTGCTGAGAGATGATCAAGTTTTTACACCTAAGGAAGCCGGCAGAAGCCGAGAGATGCTGAAGGTCGGCTCCTGTGAGATGCAAGTAACTGTAGCATGATCCCTACTCTCGTCTTTTGAATGATGGAGCCCATCTGGATTCATTTCAAAGGTTTGTGCTTGCTTCCTTTGCTGGAAGTAGTGATTGTCTTATTTATCTGATGTGGTCGACCGTATGTATGTTTTGCAGTGGTCTAGCTAGTGGTACCCTAGCTGTTGCTTGTGAAGTGCTAGCTAGCGAGTTGACTGTTTACTCCCTTATCTTAGTTAAATTTGTTTGGAGTTGTATGTCCGTAAGTTAGATTTGTTGTGTTAATCACCTCGCTCTTGTGTACACGAGAATCACTCCACGTACGATGGTTCTCTTACAGTCTGTGCACGATGTCACACTTGTCATTCTCTATCATGATGAGCCGGTGCTGCCTGTCGTACGTGCATCGTACTAAAAAAGTTGTTATGTATAGCAGTGTTGATAATTTTATACTGGCATGCATGCATGGTTGATTCTTCCGAGGAACGTTCGGTTTTGGTTTGGTTTAAGGTACAGCTACAAACGAGCTAGGTTGCAGTCTACGCGCGGCCGGCTGATCGATGTGTCTTGTGCTTTTCCCGATCAACCGCCGCCGGCAACGAGTCATTCGCATGCACAACGCTGCCGCTACCGGCCGGCGCCTATGCACGCTGCTAATTAAGTCGCGTACAACTGTTGCATCGACCACGTACAATAGGAATACGACGTGAACTTGGTGTCGTTGTCTTGGACTGTCCCTCCTTTTGCTACGAGAAATGGCTAATTTGCCCTTGCCAAGGGCTGGATGCTCAGCTTACCCTAGTCACGATTTAGTGGGCGGAATATAATGGACATCTGATTCACATGATGCACGGTTAACAATTTTATGTTAGTGCTTAAATTGTTTAGGTTTGATTTATCATTATTTGATCACTATATAACTATCGCAGAACCTGCGTGTGTTCAGTTGAGTGGTGTATATGTTTGCCATCTCCCATCCTCCCTTTCACCTCCATAAGAACCTCTAATAAACATCCCAACAAATAATTATAACTTGTAACAACTTTTAATCTAATCATAATTCACAATCTACTCTCATCTCTCACTAATGTATTTCCATTATGCCCATCGACCATCGTTTCTCCTTCATCCAACTCGGTTTTACCCAACAAGAGTACGAGAAGAGACCTTGATAGTATCAGTCAATCTCACTCTCCTTTTCTTTTCTTTTTTTGCCTTTTTCAAAAAAGAAGAGTGAGATTGCCTCGTGAAACTCACATGCACGGTGATGCCAAGCATAGCGGTCATCAGCGAAGAATACTTCACGTACGCCCACACAAGAACGCACGAGCAAAACTGATGATAGAGGTGACACGCACATGACTGACACAAACACATTAACACGAGAATTCACGGCAAGATAGGCCTTTGGTGAGAACTAGATGCGCTCTTTCTGATGTAAGATTTCGTTTCAGCATCTTCCTTTCAACAGCTCAAAAATTACCCGACCCAATCCAGAGCAGAGCGGCAGGTGCTCGCTCCGGATCTACATCAGCTGGTTACCCACGGGGTCGACGGTGAAATGCAGCTCAAGAGATCGCTCCGCAATCGGATGAAATTTCGATGACCACATCTGCATTTCAGAAGGCAAACAAAAAGACTATTGGGATGATAACTTGATAAGGCATAGCAAAAATCCCATATACTGCAGTTAGAAGCTGTTATGGAGTATAGTGTCACGCCCTTAATTTAAACTCGAGCAATGGGTATAGTTGTCGTACTACTTGAGAGTTGAAATTGGCATCTCCTGATTTTAGGTAATTACTCACCATCATTCTCTGGACCTTGTTTCAGTTTCAGGTTTGCAATGCAATAGAGCAATGGGTAAGAGAGTCCTGCCCAAAAATTTAAGAGCTATCTGTTGCTATTTTCCCATCATTTTTTTGTACCACAAAAGGTCCTGAATGTCCTAATTTGTTGAAATGAAGTTACACAAAGGCAAGGCCAATTTCAGAGCATTTCTTTACTTTTGTTGATCTCTTATTATTTGGTTTCGTCGTCCATAAAAAAAATTCCCCATCAAAATCCAATTGAAGACAGAATTTACTAAATCCCAAATTTCTGGCGACGCAGGTACAGAAGCCTTACATCCTTGTACTCCATGCTCTCCCTGAATAATTTGAAGTCATCAACTGCAGGAAACAAGAAAAAGTAGAGTAATCAGCCCTGGTGATAGGCGAGATGTCCATCATCTAGCTTTGCTTTACATTTATCTGGTTTAGGGATCTTAAAAGGAACAAAAACAAAATATATGGAATACTTACATGATGGAAAACGGATAACTGCAGCATGACTGTACCGACTGTCCATATGATTCAGACAGCAACCTGATTTGAAATATAACAGCACAATTGGTTCCTTGAGACCAAGGACAAAATATACCAGAAAAGTTTGTGCAGATTAGAAGTTGTCTATATGAATGAATGAAGCAAGACAAATAGGTGATACTCTGAGCCTCAGCCAACTGCACGGCAAAGTCACTTACTAGCAATTTGATGGATGAAGCAAAAGGTACCTGAGGTTGCCTGCACAATGAAAGAACTGCATTGGCTGATCAACTTCTGAAGATGAGCTAATGCATCCTCCACTGCCTCTCTGGATGCAGTCTCCAAGAAAGATATCAACAAGATAAACTCGACTCCGTAGTTAAAATCCTGTTGGGCAAAGCAAACTTATGTTCAAATACAATGCTAATGGGAGATCGGGAGCATCTTGCTAAGCCAAAGGAAAGGAAGATAACAATTTGTGCCAGCACAACGTCAATTACATTACCTCACCCCTCCGAAAAAGAGGGATAATGTCATCTTCCACCTCAGATTCAAAATCTACAGAAACTGAGCCCTGTAAGTTATCCAACTAGTGACTCTCACAATGCTATGAGCATAACGAATCAGTATGGTCTATGAACTGCAAAGAAGATTACATGATGAGGCGTACATAGGAAACAGGTTTTACGTGCTCATCAAGAATTTTGGAATAGTATGAGCTACTCTGGAACTTTGCAATGTCTTCTCTTTGTTGGAAACGCATGAAGACAGCATGCGTGAAGTTCTCGCTATTAGGGTCCTCTATGCGGCCTGCATCCAAGAGACATATACACCAACACATCAAAGTGCAATTCATAATTTACATGAATTCTCAATCAATAAATAGATATAAATCTCTGACCTAATGACACTGTGAGTATCCCTCTCATCTGATACTGAGATGTATATAAGTAATCAAGCATGTCCTTTTCTTCAGCATCGGAGATGTTTGGCTTGGCTCTAAGCAGAATAATGTGCTCCACAATCTTTCTGCCAAAGCTACCAAGTTAGAGTGTCTACATTAGCATGTGCTATATAATGCTCTCTAAAGCATCTACAGGGAAACACCCAACGTACTATATTTAGGGAAATAAAATGGTGGTATGGAAAATATTATGTATTCACTATGTACATCTGAGGATAGCCATTTCATTTTTGTGATCTCAAGGTAATTATTAGTGCAAAAATAGAGTCCTGCACCTTTTCTTCACAATGTCACCAGATGGAGCACCTTTGCCAGATCCAAGTACACTGCGAGGGGAAAGAACCACCTTACTTCTAGCCCCCCACCATCTACAATCTGCACCAGAAAGATTTAGCTCAACTTTAGGTATGCATACACTTGGAAACATAGATTTAGCAAAATACTGGGATCAAGAACTCACATCGGTCCGAACTCTGTGCGTGGCGGTCATGCAGCCCAAAGTAACTTGCAACAGGACGTGTAGCCTGAGGGATCTGAGCTGAAACTGGCATCAGCATCCTGAAATTGCAGAGCTTGGAAGCTTAGCTCTCATTGTTGTTGCAGAGGTTTTATGGATCTTGGGGTGGAGCTGTGGTGAGGTATCTGTAAGGGCACCTCACCAGAAATGGGTGGTTGAAGTGTATAGCACTGTCCTTTTCTATTCTGCCACTCAGTTTCTGATATTTCTTGTGGCCAGCAAAATTGTTGATTTCAACTTTATGTGCACCAAGAGTACAAGGACTAGGCAGGGTCGCAACATACCAATCACTATCACAAAATCAGAACCCAAGTTCTAATCTGAACTTTACAAACTAGAGACCTGAGAAACTAGTAGTCTTCTTTCCTACTTTGAAGGCTAAATGATGAAAGCAGCATAAGACATGTTTATGTTCCATCAGTACAGCACTGTACAGTACACATGAGGAATTAGCACTAAGAAAAACAGACCTCAGTGAACACTAGCTTTATGACTTTATCTGTTCTTTTACCACTAAAAGAACCAACTGTGTCGCGGTGAAGAAATGGGGGATCTCTCGTTTGCATAAGATGTAATTAAAATAATGTTTGTATAAGAACTGTGTTGACAAATTTGTGAGTAACTTGTGTTGAGAAATTAACTAGCTAGAGTTCGTTCAGGAAGAAATTAAGAATGACCTGTAGACACAAATGGCAGAGGAAAGAATAATTCAAAATGGGCAAGTTCATTACTTCATTCAACAAACAACTGGGGAATTTATAGTGCATGATTTCGTCAAACAATGATGCCTATGAAGGAAGTGACCTCATATGTCGAACTTCTTGTTTACAACATCCATGTACTCATACTGCCAGGATTAAAGGTAGATCGCTTCAATTTTGGACTCTTGGCCGTAGTTACTTTTTTTGTTTTGTTGCAATGACAGTTATACTGTTACATTAAAGCTCGTATCACCATGCCAAGGGCCATAGAAGGTAGAAAGAACTATTGGCTAAAGAGTATGCAACATGGATGAGATGTATATATTGGACCACTACGATTGTAGAATACAGTTTTAATGGCAGAGAATGCACATTTGCACCATTACCTTCTGAAATGGCACATCAGCACCAAGTTGCGTGGCAAATAACTGCTCGAGTTGCTGTTATTGAGGCACTGAATGCAAAGGTATTACTGAATTCATTTGATTGTCCTACCAAAAAGCTTTTGTGATCTCATGATAAATGGATGTTGGATTATTGCTGGTTTAGTATAAAATTATGGGATGATATGCACAAGAGGGGCTTACGTAATTGATTCAGTGCTGCACTAGTTTCTAAAAAATTTGCCAGGTGGGATACTCTGAGTCTGTGCGTCAGATCCTGAGTGTTATTTGGCGTGTCCTGAACAATGTTGCCGAGCCGGATCTGACACTGTGTCCAGTGTAAGAAAAGGATACACCAAGTGTGGAATGAAACTAAGCTTGCTACGATTCTCACTGAATCACACATGACACTATGCTCACTGTGATTTTCATAACTATATAGGACACTGAATCCATTATTAATATTTCATAATATAAATGTGATCATTAAATCATTTATCATCTAAAGAACATAGGACGGTGACAAACATAACCGTGTGTTAAGGGGATACTAGTGCTTACTTCAGATATAAATTTTGTTAACCTACATTATGTCTCGTCAAATTCCTTTCAAGCATGAGCTTCCTTTCCACTACAATCTGATGTAGAGGAGAACAGATTTTTGAATTAAATTCATAACTAAAAAAATGTAACATTGAGCTATTCAATCATCCACCAAAGTGAAGACCAAACAAAAGAAAAAATGGATTATAGATTAGTTCAGAGAAAATAATAAAAGTTCAACTGAGTAAAAAAATAATCACATTTGGGCAATGTCATGCAAGATTGATTTGCTAAAAAGGAAAAGATGTGACCAATAAAGTACAGCATTTTGTCAAGATCTTTACAACAACCAAAATACCCATGTGGACATGATTTTGGTGAATGAGAAATTGGCAAGTCTAGCAGTAACACGGTAAGAAACATCTAGCAGTTGGAAATGGGATTGTAGATATTATTCTGAAAATATTTGCTCATATTACAAACATATCTTATATTAGCAGCGCGTACACCCCTGTTGGCAGCTTTATTTCAGTGGCTGCACATCCACAACTAGCACTGGCAGCGTGATCTCTAGATGTATGTTACATAATTTAAATGACAGCAAGTGCCACCAAAGAAGATATAAGCAACTCAATTATATTATCTGCATATGTTTTTTAAGATAAAATTCAGCTGACAGTGAACCAACTCCAAGATGCAGACCTAAGTAGGAATGCCAGAATGGTCCACTCCAGGTACTCACAGAGCATTATAGCCTGACATCCTCCGCCGGCGTATCAGTGTCCTGCATTATTAAAATCATTCTCTAGTGATTGGCTGTAGTGTTAGAGTACACCTAATGGTATGGCAAAAATATATTTTGAACCATGACAATTGCTTGGAACAGGATCTTATTATTCTACTATTTGACTACGAATCTGTATATATGAAATGAATTAAGCTACTAGACTTCTCATTAAAAAAAATATGTCCGACAAAATCAGAAATTGCCTCACAAAGCAAATGCTGAAATGCTGGAACCAAAGGAAAGAGACACAAGAGTACAAGGTACTATGCAGGCTCTCAACATACCAATCACTATCACAAAGCCAGAACCCACTGTCCCACACTCTCAACCTTAACAAACTAGAGACCTGAGAAACAAACAGTTGTCAGTTGTCACAGTGTACAGAAATCTGCACAGCAAAGTGAACAGTACATGTTTGCTTTACAAGTAGCTAGCAAATAGAGATTGAAAGCCACTGGCAAATAGTACTGCATTCTGAATAGCCACCAGGCTACAGTCTCATGACTTTACCTTTGTTTTCAGTCAACAGGAATTGTGAAGGCAAAAAATTGAATAGGGTTCAATATGTCCAATCTTCCCGAGTCTTAGTTACTCTAGTGAACTCACCAGAAAATGAAATTCATCGAAAGATACTTCAGAAAGCCAGAGTAATGATGGAACCCATAAGCAACACTTCAAGAAATCCAAATGTTGTCACAGGTAACCTTCGTACCCTTCACGCCAGAACTGCAGCATTACATAATTAGAGTAACATTGCAAGTATATCACCATTGCAAGTATTGGAAAAATACTACAACCTGTTATCAATTAAACAATCAGACTATATGTTACCGTTGGTATTTCATCATTTCAAACTCACGACTTTGTTGATTCAGTAGCACCGCTTCTGAGAGTTGGGGATGTAGAGTAAATGATTTTGGAGTTGAGGATAAAAATTACACCCCGAGAGTAGACTTTTTCTAATAAAGATGAACGGGTTCTAAATTAGTTAGCAATAATAAATCACACAGTAAAGTTTATGTGATCTGTCTCCCAAATAACATCCTCCACAGCAACTTGGTGTATTAAACTTCAATGAGAGCACGGTCCCTAGAGATAAGCACTAAAAGATAAGAACAGGCACTAGAATCATTAGCCTACATCCTCGCCATAGTCGACTTGACGGTATCCAAGATTCTGAAGTAGTGGTAGAACAAAGCAGATTGCTCGCCCTCCAAGCCATCACGGTGGTGCCGATTGCTGCCAGCAAGATTGTTGCATGGGCTGCCCCCAATCACCAAGTCAAAGCCACCAAATCTTCTAATGAATGATTCAATTATATCAGTTGTGAGAGACTGCACATCAGGAATTTCAATAAGCGTGCCTGTCTGAGTCTGATCCCACCAACCCTTCAAAATCCTCCTATTTACTTCAGATATCTCAACAGAAACCACTGCCTTCATGCGGATCCCAAGCCTGTGGAGAGCTACCTCTCCTCCTCCAATACCAGTGAATAAGGACAGCACGTTCATACCATTGGGAAACATGTCCCTCAGCACTGACAAGTGGTACGCAACTGTATCAACTTGAAATGAATTGCCAAGAGATTTGTATCTCTCTGTCTTGCCGACTCCTCTAGTGTGATCCCTTGGGAAACCAAGTAGAAATTCCACCTCATCAGGCTCCAAAGGAACAACCTTGTTCTTTCCAACCCAGACAAGATTCCATTTCTTGCACTCACCCATGACATATTTCTGAACATTTTCGGGCGGTGGATTACCAGAGCTTGCAAGAGAGCAGCGGATCCGTTCTGTCAGTTTTGTGCTTGCCACACATGTCTGCAAGCAGTTGAGCTGTCTTCTTGGGTCCCAGGAGGGCCACCATTTCTTATAATGGGGAAAGGCCTCAAATATGGTCTTTGGAGGGAGGGGAAGTAGAGGAAGCCTGTTCTCAATTGGCAGATTATGGATGTAGCCTCTTTTCCTGGCAGCTGCACACACATACTTAGAATCCACAAACTCTGGCTCAATGTCATACAGGAATCTTGAAATAGTTGCCCAGACGCCTTTTGGAGCGAGGGCCACGTTTTCATAGTAGAAGAAAGGTTTTCCAATAGCTTGTTCGGGAAGCCTTCTATTCACTGACCTTAACCTGTCACTAGGCAGGTTAAATCCAACCATTGGATTTGGCAGAGGCATTGGCTCATCATGGCTACCATCCAAGGGGGGTCGACTTTCTTGTGCTCCACCTCCATACCGCTTTCTCTTTTTCTTGCACTCTTCCTTAACCTGCAAAATTATAAACAAATTCCACTGTGCTTCCATCAAATTAAAAGAGCAAAACAACTATTTTTTATTCAAATGTACAGTCAAACTACAAGGTACCTGACGGTCAGATAAGTTCCTGAAATGACAATCTCCAGCAGCCTCTGATGCATAGATTGAATCAACTAATACAGAGACAGCGGCCTCCACACCTGGGAAATTTTAAGAAAAGTTATACGGCATAAGATGTCTTTCCCATCAAAGCATGATCATCAAAGCAACAGCTTCAAAACAGAGGCATACCACATCTCATAATAGCCATATTTGCTTCATCTTCAGGAAAACCCATGTCCACTAAGGACTTGATCTTCTTGTCCTTCTCTGACATCTCGTGCAGGAAACCCTGCACAAAAGCACAGCAAAAATAGAGATTAGAAAGCACTTGCTACATCTCACTGCCATTTTAATGCCCATTAAATACATTGATAGAAGAGAAAAGACCAGAAAAAAGAAAGTGGGAGTACAGCTAATCAATGATCAAGAAATGAATAGAACAGACTACCCAAGCAATGAGAGAAAAGAAACTGATCAAGAATTAAATCAATGAGCTACTATTTGGGAACTCAATTTGTTATTCTCCAGTGCTGTTTGAGATGTAATTAATACAAGAGTTATTGTGTGCACGAACACAAATGCAGTACCTATGATTTGCTTGTAGCATTAAGTCTTGTAAATAATACTTCAAATGCATCAGAACTGAAGCGAAAATGAGTGGTGCCTAAATAGAACTCAAAATTGTGAGTCGTCATAATTGCAGATAAGTCGGGACAATACACTGATTTGCTACTCTTTTCCAGTTCATTTGATTACCCTGCAGGAGGTATTGGTTTAATGGTATTCAACCACACTTCCTAAAACATTACACTCTTACATGATAAAAAATTTAACATGATGAGAATTCTATGTAATTAAAATCAAGTGCTCAAACCTAACAATGCAAAAAAAACAAAGCAGATCAAACAATACGTAAAGGCGTGCTCAAGGTATGCATGGCACCCATTAAGAAGACGAATCATAAGAGATATGAAGATAACAATCTAACATGCAACAGTGAGTGCAACAAGCTCGATATGGAACTTTTTTCTGGAGAATGACGTCCCAGCTATCATGGTGTCTGTTTGACTCATATGACTGTACATAAATAATATATGCAAGGAAATATCCTCTATAGATGTTCTTTAGGTACCTTCTGCTGGATCATTTCTGATTAACATCAGCAAGGAAGGAACAGAAGTACCATGGGGGCCTGTTTGCTTGGTGCCTAACCTTGCCAAACCTAAGTTAGTCCAAGTGTGGCTTGCCACAAAAAATGTGGACAACAAAATGAGAGCCACAAGTGTGGCAAGCTTAGCCAAAAATATGAGTTTATGACATGTAGGTTTTGGAGCTAAGAAAGTGTGGCAAGTCATAGTTGTGGAAAATCATAGTTGTGGTAGTGAACCAAACACGAGGCTAACTTTCTTAGGCAAGTTGTGGCAGCTTGTGGCCTTCAACCAAACACCCCCTTAAAACTAATAAACCACCCTTCAATTAAAATAACCCCGACATTATTACATAGCAACTAATACTTAAACAGACCAACAAGTCAAAGATTTCACATATATCATCATGAATATAATTAAAGAATTCTCAATTACCAAGCTGAAATAAGGAATCAACTACCTCATCACCAGAACCATCCGAGTTGGGCTCCCTCCCACCAGCATCCTTGTTGTCATCCCAGTTTTCAAAATCAAGATCATCGTCATCGTCATCGTCATCTTCAACACTCTGAGGAACGCAGCTAGAAGTAGAGCAGTTACCCACTGAAGCGTCATCACCTAGTGCCTGCATTTCACAGGACCAATAGGAACATACAGTCCTTTCCACCATGCAGCAAGAGCTTCATAGGATAAACTCAGCAATAGAAGCACATGGACAAATACCTTATATGTGAGAAGTAGCTCGATCAATGCATTTGCATCACTGTGCCCTGAAAGCAAAAGCATTGGTTGAAACAGAAGGTGCAAACACAAACAAGACAAATGAAATGAAATTGATTACTACTAGTATTACCAATCTCTTTGATGCCCTTCAAGACCATCTCCTTTGGGAAACCCATTCTTACATATTCTCCGACTAAAGATGCAGATGGTGCTGCCCCCTTGGCCCTCCCATTAGCTTCCTTTAGACCATTGCACAAACAAATATCACACTATGATCATAATAATACCAAGGTACTAACAAGCCATGGCCACCTACTTCTATCAATTACTACCTGCCGCACTAGCGTGGACGGGCCAGAAGCATCGAAGTTCCTCAAGGCCGGAGCAGACGAGGGCTCGGCCTCACCATCGCTTTCCCATTCAAGCTTATTGTTATCATCATCATCGCTAATCCAGTCCTGTGACATGAGTTAAGCACACCTTGATAAATATTTAAAGCAAACCACCAGCAAAGCCAATATAGAGAAGACAATAATGCAAGGGAAGAATTGTATTGCACCGCAAGCCCACAACAACCACACGACATCACAATCAAAATCTGTAGCGCGAAATCAGCACAGACGCATTAAATTCTAGGGTCTAAAACACATCAAAGAAGAAGAAAAGACCATCTTTCTCGATCAAACAAACCATCAACCCCCTCCATCCCCATCTCAACAAGACATTATGCTAATCACCCAAAAAATATACATCAGTACAATTAGAAGCACTTGAATTTCCAGTTATGGGGATGCCTAACTAATTGAAGTGTGCTAGCTTTCACGGGTCAGGATAGTTCTCTGGAGGCAACATGCTCATGATAGAACAGTAGGACACAATGACACATTATGCATAACAGCAGGAATAACAGAATTTTTTGTGGCTATGTCTACCTGTGATAAAGATCTAGATTTTCTAACCTATTAAATGCTATGTATGGTCCCAAAAAAGTGTCACCATGAACGACAAACAGCCAAACAATATGAGTTATGACCAACAGTATCTTACGTGAACATTTATATTAGCCAAGCAAGGGTGATATTTTAGTAGACTTATCTTGAAATGCACTTTCGTAATGCTACAATTGCATGAAGTATAATAGATATTTACTATCAAAATTGGTCTTCAAACTTCCATTTTGGAGACCATGTCATTGACGTCAATTTCAAAAGCAACAATTTTGCTGTCAAACGAGAGTGAAGTTAGGACGTAAAATGGAGTAGCTGTTCTAAGCTTCAATGGACAAAATCTTTCAAGGCAGAATTTCAATGACGATGAGCTAATAATGCACAAAAAATATAAATCGGTACAATCAGAAGCACTTGAATTTCCAGCTATGAGGATGCCTAACTAATAGCAGTACGCTAGCTTTCACAGGTCAGGAAGAATAGCTCTCTGGAGACACATGTTCATGATAGATCAGTAGGACACGCATTACACATAACAGGACTAACAGAATTCCGTGGGACGGTGGGAGGCAAGTGATAGGTTGACCGTATCAGAGGTACGAAGAAACTGGTGTATCATCACTGATAGATTTCCACAACGATACTGCCTTTGAAAGAAGTAATCTCCTGCAGATATCCAGCTTATGGCTATGCGCAAAGATGCAACCCAACCCTCGTAGAAATCTCGAGCTAAAGCAGCAAAGCTAATACACTGGTAGTAGCATCTCAGACTAGCATGCTGCACAGCAAACCAAGCCCGCAACAACCACACGACATCACAATCGAAATCCCAAACGTGAAATCCGACAGCATAGCCGGATTCAACTCTAGGGTCTCGAACGCATCAAACAAGATTGAGAAAAGGCATCTATTCGATCGAACAGACCATCAACCCCCTCCCTCAATCTCCTTCTCACGTTCAGAGGGGTAATCTTAGCCTTGAACATGTAGAGGCAAAGAAAGTTACAAATGGGAGTGGCCTATGCGGAAGGTGTTTAGCTGGTGCTGAGATTTCACCTATACAGGTCAGTACTTCCACAAACTGCTGCAGCATCATATTTGGTGTAATCCTGATACATGATCGATGTACTAAAATGCAGACAAGGACAGGTAAACTGATCCCAAAGTATGAGAAACAGATAGGGGAGCTATCCAGACAATGCAACATGAAATCTGATGAGTGCTACATGGCGTGGTATTCACTATTCAGTAGAGTCTGCCAGTCAGGAGCCAATATACAGAAGGAAAAATAACGCAAGGGAAAAATCTAGTTCTAAGTAGCATCTCATACAGGTCTGCTGCGCCCGCAAGAACAACGCGACATCACAACCGAAATCTCTAAGGCGAAATCAGCACAGCCCATCCAAGTCTATGGTCTAAAACGCATCAAAGAAGGGGGGTAAGACCATCTTTTTCGATCGAAAAACCATCAATCCCCGTCTCAAGTCAAAATCCCACATGCAGACCAAATCGCGCACGGAGAGATACATCAAGCATAACAAACACAAGAGCTTCGCCCGCAGCGGAACGGAGAAACTCCACAGTGACGGCATAGAGGGAGGAGAGGAGAACTTACCACCATTGTTGTTGCCACACGATACGCCGCCTCTCTCTCCCCCTCTCGCGCGCGCGCCCCTCGTGGTCGCACTCAGCGCGGCAGTGATGAGGAGGAGGAGGAGGAGGATGAGAGCACGAGGAGAGCGGAAGCGGAGGCGGAGGCGGAGGAGAGCGTGACGGCGACGGCGCGGGCTCCTCCGCCCCTCTCTGCTTTTTGACGGGAGAGGAAGAGACGGGGCATCTCCACGATACCGGTGTGCGCTGCGCGCGTTAGACAAGCGCGGCAGCGGCCGCTTCGCCAATGCTATCACACTGACCTGTGGGGCCCTCTGTTCTCGGGTAGAGTTGTCAGTGAGAGTAAATCTGTTCCGTGAGGGTGTACTCTGTGGGACCGGGTATCTAGGATCTCGTGCGGGGGAGAGAGCTGTGGTCGTTGGTGTGGGAGTTGATACGCGGGAAAACGGGCTCTGGGTCCTGGTGTCTCTCTATTCGATGTGTGGCTGCACACAAGCCTGGTTGCACGGTTTTTGTGCGCAGCGCACATTCCGATGGGCAAGTGGGAGGAGAGAGAGAAAAGTGTGTATACGTATTGATTATTCTAATAATAAAGTCATATCAAACATAGCTGGTATGTACTGTTCTTGCTTGCCAGCTTTTGACTAGTCTTTATATGTAACATATGAATATGTTATTTATAGATATATTAATGGTCAAAATTGTATTTTGAAGTATAAAGAAATGATAGGCAGTAGTTGACACCAGCTTTAATGAAAATAAATTAATATTTTTCAAATATTCTTTTATATATGCAGGAGACGTAAGTTAATTAATGTCATGTAGAGTGGTTGGTGGTCAAAATTATTCCATGAACCTTGCAGAAATACATGAGTGGAGTGTCTTACGGTTTATTTTTAACTAATAATTAGTTTAACGACATAGGATTATGTGTTGCAATATTGATACTGTTGGATTCGTATTTAGAAGCACTTTTCAACGGTATCAATTTTATGTTATATAATCAATATGTTGTTAAATTAAGTATTGGTTAAAAATAAATCTTAAAAATATACGTGTCTTATATTTATCAACCAATGGAGTAGATGATAGCTGGCTTCCACTTTAGTGGAGAGAATGCAAAGATTTCACGTGCAAGATATGAACATACTATAGATGAAAACATTAAGAATTAATATTATGTATAGAAATTAGTTACCAAATTGTATCTTAGAATTTACTAAAGTAACAGATAACTCATAGCAATTTGCACGTGACATGTTATATGTGATAGGCATGAAATCATGTTGAAAATCGTGGTAGGTAGGCTTGCCAACTCTTCTAAGTTGGCACTACCTACTACGTACCTTCAATAAAAGATATATATTTTGGGCATTGATCGTTGATTTCTGTTCTATCCATCACAAGTTGTATCTTTGTATATTCACAAAATCTAATGTAGTTAAAATGCATTTAAAATAGTTTTGATCAATGTAAATGCTTAAAAACATATGTTTCTTTCAGTGTATCATTTCGTCACCGCTCTAGACATCACAGAAACTAAAAATCCCACATTGCAGGATATTTTTTAAGATTACGTATAGGCTACATTAAAATGGTAATGTAAGTATATTTAGAGATCCAGATGCTTCATCAAGAAGCCCGTTTGACAGGGTTCTCTATCTTCAACATATTTCAAACATGGCTACAACAACTCCGGTTTCTACATCTACATAAACAAATTCGGAAGGAAGATAGCGAGAAAGAAAAAAGAAAAGACAATGTTGGTACGACTTCTCTCGAGAAATTCAGAATGGAGCGTCCTGTATTGGATCTAAGCATGCCCATTTTTCTCCTGGAGGCGTACGATTAACAAAAAATGCATGACTACAGTACGTACGGATCGATGATGCTTGTATCGAATGGGTCAGCAAGAGTAGATTGCAATTCAAATGAACAAAACACCGCTCGAAAATCCTCAATTCAACTAAGCATAGTTCTGTCATGAGTTAACCATGTAGGTACTCACATGTATACCAGCATATACGCACCGCATTATATTTGTTGAAACCGTCATGAACCATATGCATGATAATTAAGCTTGTACCACTCGATCGCTAGGCTATATATGATAGCGACCGCATACGTGTATGCATTTTTGCAGCACCCTGAATATATCAAAGGGGAGCTCAAAAGTATTCAAAGATATCTGTGCATAAAGGTGGTAATCGGGTCGGGTCTTTCCGGGTTGACTCTTACCAAACCCATACCCGAACCCACGAGTATACCCGCGACCCACCCACGAAAAAACCCATGGGTCCAGGACTATACCCATACCCATACCCGACGGGTACCCATTAGGTCCAACAAAATCTTATAATTGCATTAAAAAATTACAACACAGCAGCACACAAGCTCAACACCACATCAGCACACTCAAGTCACTAGTTACAAATTAGACAGCACACTCAAGAATCAACTTTACTTAACACACAGTAATTGAAAGGAATTAAAGTTGAAAAGGAATAGCAGTTTAGCACATCACAATTCACAAATCAGGTCCAACACTCCAACAGCTTACAAGTTCAACACTACAAATGCAGTAAAAGGAATAGCAGTTTAGCACATCACAATTCACAAATCAGGTCCAACACTCCAACAGCTCACAAGTTCAACACTACAAATGTAGTAAAATATGCATCTTCACCACCTGTCAACACCTGGAAAGTTTTAGAGATATCATTGTCAGAAATATTCAAGAGAAATGTGGGTTGTTTTAATGTAGCTAATGACAGGTAACAGATTGTATACAAATCGAGAGTAAATATTCCTCTCAGTGTAGTATCTTAAATAAAGGAAATCAGTAGGTGCAGTATATATGGTTCACAGAAAGCTAAAGTATTATTTCTCAGGCATTTGAGGAACTATAGATCACACATGATAGACTGGAGCAAATGGCTAAAAAAGATAAGCCATAAGTGAGAGAGCCATATATTCTTCTAATATTTGAAAATGGTGGACTGCACTATTATCAGCATGACAAGGAAGTATAGGTTGTCTCTAATGAAAAAGAAGAGTAGCAAACATATATACTCTGCATGCCAAAATCTTCACAAAGAACTGGATCTCTAATTGAATCAGTTACGGAGTAATGCTGTACTCAATCAAAGCTTAATTGACAAGTGCATTTTGTATTTGGGAGGCATATCAAATACATATTACTTAAAAGAACAACCATTACCTTTGAAGGATGAGGTAACAATGCTGCACCTGAAGCCAACACAGGTGTTGATAAAGCTAATGAAGCCACCCTGCATATGAATTAGGAGCTCCCATGCTCCCAGCTTGCAAGTCTGATTATTACAACACAATAACAACACAACAATTTAGAAAATCAATTAGTTAGTAGCAGCAATTGATGTCCTTGCAGCTCACGGCTCAGTAATGATAGAATCATTCTCATCCTGGAAATGAAAAGAACAAGAATTAGAATCTCGAAAATGGAAAGAACAATCATGGCAGCCTCAAGGAATAAGTTCTAAGAGCAGAATGTGGTACCATCATTTCTTCTTCATCCTCAAGAACAGTCTGAAATGCTGCAAAGAGACTGGAATTGCTATCTCCTAATGGAGAAATAAAGTAATTTAGCAATGATTAGTAAATAAATAAATAAGATACAAGGATCAAGCAAAGGATTACCTAACATGTCCGCACGAGACCAAACTTGCATACACATAAGAGCTTCAGCCATATTTGGTGCAAGTCGACTACGATGTGGGCTAAGTATTCTCCCGCTAGTACTAAAGGCAGACTCCGACGCCACGGTTGTTACAGGGATAGGCAATATATCATGAGTAATTCTTTGCAATAAAGGATACTTGATACCTCTAAACTTCCACCAATTGATGATGTCTAAGTCTTGTGTTCTAGGGAGGGTGGGCTCGTTCAAGTATAAGTCCAGTTCTGTCCGCACTTGAGAACCACTAATAACAGGCTGCGAGGACATATATTGATCAAATATATCAAACACTTCATCTACTCCATCACCTTGGGTAGTGATGCTAGCAATCTCTGATGTACCCACAACCTCACAATCTTCTTGATATTGCTCCAGCAAATCAACCATCAAACTCCTAATTTTTCCAACTTCCCTAGTTGCATGTTCAAATCCATAAAGAAAACCAAAAAGAGCCTGCAGCATATGCATCTTATATCTTGGATCAAGAACAGTTGCAACAGCCATAAGACCATGGACATCTTTCCAATACTTCTCAAATTTCCTTTTCATTTCCTCGGACATTTCTTGTACAAGGTTATTGTCACTAGCAGCCCATTTCCGTATTGCCAAACGAATGCCACATATTTTAGGAAAGAAGAGATTTGATGTAACATATTTGGTGCCCGAGAATAGCTCAGTGATGTCAAAGAACATTTTTAGCCTATCACAAAGTTCCTTTGCAAATTTCCAATCATCTTGGGTTGGACAACAAGTAAATAGTTTGTCACGTGAGCTTAGCTTTTCAAAAATATCCGTGTATCTCAATGCAATGCTTAACATTGTGTAGGTTGAATTCCACCTAGTTTTGCAATCAAGATTAAGTCTTTTAGTGTATCCAATGTTTAAAGTGCGTGCCATCTTTTCAAGCTTCTCATGCCTTTTAGGTGTGGCTGACCAAAATGCAACACTATCACGGACCCTATCAATGCCATTCTCCATTATACTCATTCCACCTTTAACAATAAAATTCAGTATATGTGCACAACAACGCATATGCAAAAATTTACCCTTCAACATAAGAGATGTAGAATCCAACTTATCTGACAAATATTCAATAGCCTTATCATTTGATGTGCAGTTGTCCAGGGTAACTGTAGATACCTTCCTTTCGAGATGCCAATCAACAAGACATTCATGTAGAGCTTGACATATAACCTCAGATGTGTGAGGACATGGCACATAAACGAACCTAAGACATAAGAAAACATGTAGGTTAAAGAGACATTTTAGTTTGACAACAATCACAACAATGTGATTTTTACCTCAAAAGGAAGCTCTTTAAGTTCCAAGATTCATCAATAAAATGTGCCGTCACTGCCATGTAGCCTCTCTTTTGATGGCTTGCGGTCCACAAGTCTATAGTGATGGCTACTCGGTTTTTAAAATTTGCAAAGTACTTTACCATCTTATCCTTTTGGAATTCATGCATACCAAATATATCCTTCCTAATAGTATTTCTTGACACCATCTTGAACATTGGTTGCAATGAAGAATAAAATCTTCGAAAACCAGAATGATCAACCATAGATAAAGGGTACTCATGAACACAGATCATTAATGCAAGCTCTTTCCTAGCAACTTCTTGGTCAAAAATATGATTCTCCACAATAACTTTCCCATCCTCACCCTTTGACAACCTTAAATTTTGTTGCTTTAGGCCTAATGGTGCACTCCGTGCGGGACAAGTTTTCAAATGATTATTTAAGTGTGAGGTGCCACTAGTACTTTCTGCACTAAGTCGTTTGTGACAATACATGCACTCAGCTAGCCATTTGCCCACAACAAATTGTCTAGTAAATTCATTCCATAATTCTGAGGTTAGCTTCCTCTTACTACCAACTCTAACTTGATCTATTTGTTGAGGTTCTGAACCTTGAGATGTCTCTGCACCACCAGTACCTTGTGATGCTTGTGGAGTTATTGAGTTCACATGTCCAGCCACAAAAGAGCTTTGTGCTGCCTGTGAGCTATTATCTGGAGACGCCATTCAAGTGTACAATAATCTACAATAATACAAGAACTACTAAGTGTCGTTCTTAACTCTAGGTGTACATAATGATGCAATATACAATAATACAAAAATCAATAAAAAATTAACTATCCTATATACTTCACATGAGAAATTTTTGCAAGAACCAGTACAGAATTAATGATCATATATACTACAATAATGCAATAATGTTTTCTCTAAAACCTGATACGCATTTCTTGGTTACTAGACAAAACAAAAGTGAGAAGCAATTCTTGCTGGCACATTTTTAAAGCAGCAGTTCATGACAAGAGAAAACAAAACAAAACAATGCAGCATCATGTGCTATGTAAATCAAAAAGCAGGTAACAAGAGCTATTCCATATACTTCACATGAAAAAATGAAAGCTAAGTAGGCAAATTTATCGCTACAAGTGAATTAGAAAAGCACTGCAATGTAAATCAATAAGAAAATCAACAAGAACGTCTTGGGTTTGATTTGGTACCCTACTTTGTTGAGAAAACTACGAGCTCGTGGATTGATTCGGCCGAGTGATGAAGATGGGCCCTAGGCCACGTCGGCGCCGCCCCTAGTCGGCCTCCTTTACTCCACCATAGCTGGCCTCCCTTGCTCCGCCTGTGGTCGGCCGCCGCTGCCCTTGCTCTGCTCGCCGCAGGCTCTTCGCCTCCCTCGACTGGCCACTGCTTCCGTTGCTCCACGTCGTCATCGCCAGTGCTCCGCCTCGCCGCCTCCCTTCGCTGCTCCGCCTGAGCGCCTTGCCTCGCTATGTCGCCTCCCTCACTGCTCCGCCTTGCCTCACCGCCGGCGCTCCGCTGTAGGCCATCGCCGCTCCGCCTCGCCACTCCGCCTTGCTAGGCTGGCCGCCGCCGCTCCGCCATGCCACTCCGCCTTTCTCGGGTGGCCGCCAACGCTCCGCCTTGCTCAAGCGACAGAGGACGGGAGGACCGAAGGCAGCAAGAGCTGTGGTGGCGGCGTGGCGGCGGGAGTTGGGAATGGGGATCTGACCGTGAGGTGAATTGGGGATGAGGACAGCGGGCAGCGGCTGCTAGGGTTGCTGCGGTAGGGCACTTAGGGAGTTGGGGATGGGGCTGCAGCGGGCCAGCGGCTGCTAGGGGAGTTGGGGTGGTTTGTGGGCTGTGGCCTGCAGGAATTGATGGGATTCGTAGCATAGAAAATAAAAATTTTCTTACGAGATGCAAACGAAAACCTAGATCCAATCTAGAAAACCAAGATCCAATCTAGAAGAAGCTTGCAACGAGAGACAGATCATATTTACATACCCTCGACGAACACGTCAATGCAGCGGAGAATTTGACCGTTGTCGATGAAGCCCGCAGCCTCCCGCAGCTAAGTTATACCTCCCAGCCGCGAGAGGGATCTTATCGTGTTCCAATCCGATCAAGCACCGCACGAATGGCACCTCCGAGATGTGCACACGTACGGCTCGAAGACGTCACCTCCTTCTTGATCCAGCAAGGCGGGAGATGAGGTAGATGAGATCAACTCCGGTAGCACGACGGCATGGTGGTGGAGGTGGTGGGGTTTCTCCGCGGACAGGGCTTCGCCAAGCGCTGCGCACGAGAGAGAGGAGATGGGAGAGAGGGAGGCGGCGGCTGAGATGGATCTGTTCGGAGGGCTGTCCCTCCCCTCCTTTATATAGAGGAGGAAACTTGGAGGAGGAGGAATAGTACCCGTGAACAGTACACGCGTGAACAGTACGCGCGTGAACGCGTGAACAGTACGCGCGTGAACAGTACCCTCCCCCCAAGTAAAGCCTCCCCTTTCGATCTTTATCTCCTATTTTTAAGGGATTTGATCTTATCCATCTAGGAAGGGGGGTTACTGTTCACGCGACACTATTCACGTGTGTACTGTTCATGCAGTACCCTTGGTCCATGTGGACCCCTCCGGGATAAGTGGGCCCCACCCAGGGACCCCCGGAACCTTCTAAAACCTTCCCGGTACGATGCCGGAAAAATCCCGAACTTTTCCAGAACCCTAAAAATACTTTCCCATATATGAATCTTTATCTCCGGACCATTCCGGAGCTCCTCGTGACGTCCTGGATCCCATCCGAGACTCCGAACAAAATTTCGGTCTCACCATATTAATATCTCATTTTATACCCTAGCGTCAACGAACCTTAAGTGTGTGACCCTACGGGTTCGGGAATATGTGGACATGATCGAGACACCTCTCCGATCAATAATCAATAGCGGGACCTGGATGTCCATAATGACTCCCACGTATTCAACGAAGATCTTTATCGGTTTGAACCACGATGTCGAATATTCCATTCCTTTTGTCTCGCGATATTTTACTTGCCCGAGATTCCATCATCGGTATCACCATACCTAGTTCAATCTCGTTACCGGCAAGTACTCTTTACTCGTTCCGTAATGCCACATCCTCTGTGACCAACTCTTTAGTCACGTGCTTGCAAGCGATACAGAATGTGCTTTACCGAGTGGGCCCAGAGTATATCTCTCTATCACATGGATGGACAAATCCCACTCTCGATACATGCAACCCAACAAGTACTTTCCGAAATACCTGAAAGACACCTTTATGATCACCCTGTTACGACGTGACGGTTGATGCCCCCAAAGCATTCTTCCGGTACCAGGGAGTGGCATATCTCATGGTCTAAGGATCGGAACATTTAACAATGGAAAGCTATGCAATATGAACTTTGTGACGTGATCGAATTGCCTAACTTAATTTGGGTTTGTCCATCATGTCATTCTCCTAATGACATGACTGTTGGAAATATGCCCTAGAGGCAATAATAAAGTTGTTATTATTCTATTTTCATGTTCATGATTAAGTTTATGTTCTATGCTAAAATTGCATTGGTTCTTGAATATGAGATTCAGAGGAAAACCTAATTGCATGTGTGGAATAATAAACACCATTCAGATCCCTAGTCAGGCCTCTGGACTAGCTCATGTATTGTTGATGATCTTGTTTTCCTGATCATGGGCATTGTTAATGTAACAAGGATGCCGGCAATAATGGGAACACATTGTTAGGGTAACAATGGTGTTGGATAGACCCCTTATGAGATACTGCGAGATCACTTCGTCAATATGTTGTCAGTATCTTCTCATAATGTGTTAACGTTTACTTGCGTCCTTAGACCATGAGAATATCATAGACCCGGATACCGGATGGTTGCTTTGGGGTCATCAATCGTTACGCCGTAACTGGGTAATTATAAAGGTGGCTTCCAGGTACACCAGAAAGTATATCGTGGTTCTAGATATGTCAAGACTGGGATTTGCCCATCCGGCGATGGAGAGATACACTCTGGGCCCACTCGGTATTACGGTGTCCAGCATCGCCTGGCCAGGTATTGTGACTAAAAGGTTAGTCACGGGGATACCGAAATACGGAAACGAGAAAAGAGTACAAACCGGTAACGAGGATAACTAGGTATGGTGATCAAGGAGTTGATCACAGGGATACCGTCAAAGTCTCGCCTCGGGTTGTGTAATGTATCGTGAGGCAAAAGGAATTGTATGCGACAATACAAGGTTTGCTCGATAAAGATCTTCGATGATATGTGGGAGTCGTTATGGGTGTCCAGATCCCGCTGACGATTATTGACCGGAATGTATTCCGGACATGTCCACATATACTCGAACCTATAGGGTCACACGCTTAACGTTTTAGCGACATTTAGGAATGCTATGATTTATGGAGAACGAGAGAGAAGGGTTCCGAAAGTGTTTCGGATGATCTCGAAAGTGTTCCGGGAGGTCCCGGATGGTTCCGGTGATGTCCGGAAGTGTTCCGGAAAGTATTGGAAGGTTCTAGAAGGTTCTGGAAGGTTCTAGAAGGTTCTAGAAAGTCTAGAAGGTTCTGGAAGGTTCTAAAAATTCTAGAAGGTTCTGGAAGGTTCTAGAAATTCTAGAAGGTTCTAGAAGGTTCTAGTGGAGTTGGACTCCAACTCCAACAGGGTGTCCCTGCTGAAGTAGGACTCCACCTGCCTAGGGAGAGCTGCCCCAACCCCTATAAATAGAGGGGCAGGGCACCTCAAAGGGTATCCCAAGCAGCCCCAGAGGCAGCCCTAGTCCCTTGGACTAAACCCTAGGCCGGCTATCTCTAGATTGGCCACAGCCTTCTTTTTCTCTCTCTTCTAGATTGGATCTAGTACAGCTGTCGGCGCGCTGCTGATTCTCCTTCTCGTAGATCCCCGCTGTTCTTGTGTGCTGGTCCACACATTACCGCGGTGTCGCTGATTCGGTACGCGTGGATACCTCGGAGACGTCGTATACTTCGGCGTTTGATCGGGCGAACTATTCACGAGGAGATCGCTCTCGCGGCTGGGAGGTATAACCTAGCTGCGGGAGTCTGCGGACTTCATCGACATCGGTCAACTTCTCCGCTGCATTGACGTGATCGTCGAAGGTATGATATCGTTATCTACACCTCGATAGTGTTTCTTGGTTTGGTTCGTGCGCGGAAAAATTTTGTTTTCCGTAGCGCGTTCCCCAACAATGACCCCGTTATTAACCGACATCACATGTCCATGATTAGGAAATCTTAACCATCATTTAATCAACGAGCTAGCCAGATAGAGGCATTGCTAGGGACGCGGTGTTGTTTATAAAACCACACATGTATTATGTTTCCGGTTAATACAATTATAGCATGGAGTATAAACATTTATCATGAACAAGAAATATGATAATAACAATTTATTATTGCCTCTAGGGCATATTTCCAACAGTCTCCCACTTGCACTAGAGTCAATAATCTAGTCAATAAGTAAGCACTTAACACCTATGGCATTCCGGTGTTATTCATATGCTTTGCATGTGGTAAACTTTATCAATGGATCTGACATGTTCAGGTCCATGTATTTGTAAATCTTTTACGTTTCCACGCATCACTCATTCTCGAATGAGTTGGCATTGTATATGTTTGGTCACTTGGTGGGACCTTAATTCCTCGTCCTGAATTATGTTGCCACCATTGTCGCACAATAGAGCTTCATAGTACTGGCTCACTTGGAACTACACCAAGTTCGATAACGAACTTTTTGACTCAAACATCCTCCTTTGTCGTTGTTAAAACAACGATATGCTCAGCCTTCGTTTGTGAAATCCATCAAAATGTTTAACTTTGGAATTCATACAAATCCAGCATGGAACCTCCTTCCAGCCCATTGTGCCACCTTTTATTAAACACATAGCCTAATTGAGATAAATTGTTTGTATCTGTAACAAAAACTAGCACCGATGTAACACCTTACAATGGACCGTTTGTCACCTCTGCATACAAAACATATCCTTAGTTCTTCCAAAGTACTTAAGGATATTCATAGTATTGTTCAAAGATCAACATGTGATCATTCTGGTATATGCCCGTAACACTCAGAGCATACGACATATCTGGTTTGTGTGCATAGCATGGCGTACATGATTACAAAAAAATGCTCATGCGTTTAGCTCATCAAGTGTTTGTAAAACACTGAGTCTTGCATCAACCTCTTCCATGCGACAAGAACCCTTTCTTGGTGTTTCCATACTGAACCAACTCAATATCTCATCTATGCACTTTGGCTTAACCATATTCGGTGCCTCAATCTATCTCCATAGATTTTGATACCCAATATGCTGTTTAGCCTAAGTCTTTCATCAAAATCTAATTTTAATGAAATCTCAACCGTATCAAGAAAAGACACATAATTTCCAATCAACTATATGTCGTCTACATAAAGTATTAGAAATATGTCTTAGCGCTCCCACTTACTTTCTTGTAAATATAGAAGCATCTTCACCGTCCCTGATGAAACCAAACTCTTTTGCAATTTCATCAAGTGAAAATTCCAACTCCGTGATGCTTGCTTCAGTCCTCAAATAGAACGCTGAAGTTTGCATACCCTTTCTAGCATTCTCTGGATCGACAAAACCCTTGGTTGTATCTCACATACATCCTCGGTTAGCTTCCTGTTAAGGAACTTAGTTTTGACATCCAGCTGCCATATCTCTTAATTGAAATATGCAGTGATTGCTAGAATAATCCTTACAGACTTAAGTATCGCTACGGGAGATCCAATCTCATCGTAGTCAACTATTTGAACTTAGTCGAAAACACTTTGCGATAAGTCGAGCCTTTTAATGGATGGACACATCCACGTCTGTCTATTTTATAGATCCATTTACGTCCGATAGGCTTCATGCCTTCCGGAGAGTCTACCAAGTTCCAAACTTGATTTTCGCACATGGACTCTATCACGGAATTTATGGCGTCCAGCCATTCAGCGGAGTCAGGGCCCATCATTTGCTTCCTTGTAAGTTGCAGATCCATCGTTGTCACAACAACAATACTTCATCCTCAAACCACACGCTGGTTTAGTACAAAGTCTGCTTAACCTACGCGGTTCAGCTGCAATCTCGACCGAAGTCTCTACAACACATGTAGTGGCTTCCATTTCAGTCATAATAGGAAACTCCAGAACAACTTCCGGTGTTGCGCTACTCTGACCTAACGACAAAGATTCTCCAATCTTGCCGAGCTGCACTGTCCTCCCACTCACCTTTTCGCAAGAAACACTTTCTCGTGAAATCCACCTTTTGTGACAAACACTTTTGTCTTCAGTTCGGTGATAGGAGAAATACCCAAAAGTTTCTTTGGGATAACCTTTGAAGAATCTTTAATCCGATTTTGGTTGTAAACACTTTACATATGCTATGCATACCAAAATTTAAGAAAAGACAATTTGGGTTCCTACCCATGCCATAACTCATATGGTGTCATTTCAACGGATTATGATGGCACTCTATTCAGTGTAAAAGCGGTAGTCTCTTAAAGCATAATCCACAAAAATATAACGGCAGTTTTATTTAATTACATCATCGATCTAACCATGTCTAACAAGGTTTGATTACATCTCTCGGACACTCCATCACTCTATAGCGTTCCGGGATGCGCAAGTTGTGGAACAATTCCATAACTCTTCAGATGTTCGCTAAACTCGTAACTCAAATATTCTCCTCTACAATCCAATCATAGACATTTGATTTTCTCGTTACGATGATTTTCTACTTCACGCTGAATTTTGAACCTTTTCAAATATTTCATACTTCTTTCTCATCAAATAGATATATCCATATATATCCACTCAAATCATCGGTGAAAGTTTATGAAGTAGAGGAATCCACCATACACGGCTACACATATCGTACTTCATACATCATTATATATAATTTCCAAAAAGTTAGTCGTCCGTTCAACTTTGGCCTATAAACAGATTTTTAGTCATCTTCCTTTCAGACAAGATTTGCAAGTGTCAAATGATTCAAAATCACATGACTCCAAAAATCCATCAATATGGAGTTTCTTCATGCATCTCTTTCTAATATGACTTAAACACAGGTGTCACAAATAAGTGAAATTCAAATCATTAGCCTCGCGGCGTTTTAGCGTCAGTGTTATGGATGTTGGTATTACCATCAAGATTTAAATGATCCATCCATTATGGAGCATGGCCATAATTTGAACAACCATTGTTCTCATAAAGCCGAAACAAAATAACAATTACTAAGCACTTATAATCAATCTCAAAGGCTCGAAAGGATGCAGACGGTGAACATAATAAACCATTTTATTTAGTTCCCAATGTGCATCACTACCACATCTTTTGCTAGTCTTTTAGGCCATTGTAATTCTTGTATCGTGTTGCATTGTATGACACTCATACCAACCGATCTAGTATCACATACCCAAGAATTACATTGTTTACTAGCAAAGAATACATCTACAACATGTATATCATCTATATACCTGAGCTGGACTTTTCCAGTCTTTTCTTTTCCTGCCAAATATTTTTCAGATCCTCTTTCAGCGTCCCCTCTCCTTTTAGAAGAATCTATCAACATCAACAATGGCACCAGTCACATTGGCACATAGTCTTAGGATTTTAGTCAAGTACTAGCACCCTTAGACTTGCACTTTGAAATTGATCACCATCATCACATGATTGGCGTTCTTTCGGATTCCACTTTTAGCTATCTTTAAGTATGGTAAATAAATTACCCATACACTTTATCCATCCCATCATAACATTTTATGATGAAGCTACTATAGCTCGTAGGGAAGTGTGCGAGAATAATTTCAGTGCCAAACTATTTAGAAATCAAGACGCCTAGCGTCTTCAATCTTTGCATATACTCATACAATATGAGCACACGCTTTCTCACTAGATTATACTAAGTCATCTTGCAGCAAAACAAGGTTTTAGATATCACATATCTGTTACTCCTTGCTCACTTCTGAAACAATCCTTTCAGCTCCTAGATATCTCATAATCTCCTCAATTCTCAAAACAATTTTGTAGATCAAGTTTCACGGAGACAAACATGACTTTAGACACTAAATTGGAATCATTGCTCTTGGATTAATACAACTTATTAAATCACATGGAGCTAGGTCAGGTTACCGAAAGTTTGCAATAGGACTTTATCTTAACTTGGCACTAATATGGTACCATTCCGTATCATTACTACCAGATCAATTCAGTTTTTCTATCTCAATTAACAAGCTAAGTGTAAGGTAGATAACAGATGCCAATGACTACTACGAACTATGCAAATTCACTTTGATTAGTTGTTCATGATAATAAACTCCCACTAAATTCAACATCCCTCATAGTTGTTTTAGTGGTACATGATCCAAATCCACTACACCAAGTCCGATCATCACGTGAGATGCTGTAGTTTCAATGGTGAACATCAACATGTTGATCATATCGTCCATATGACTCATGTTTAACCTTTCGGTTCGCTGTGTTCCGAGGCCATGTTTGTACATGCTAGGCTCGTCAAGACAACCCCAGTATTCTGCATGTGCTCCGAGGTCATGTCTGTACATGCTAAGCTCGTCGAGACACCCGTCGTATGTGAACGTAGAGTCTATCACACCCGATCATCACGTGGTGCTTCGAAACGGCGAACTTTCGTGACGGTGCATACTAAGGGAGAACACGAACATGATATTACTTTGTGAGGGATCATCTTATAATGCTACCGTCGTCATACAAGCAAAATAAGATGCATAAAAAGGATAAACATCACATGCATAGATAATGTGACATGGTATAACCTTTTTCTTCTTGTGCCTTTGATCTCCATCTCTAAAGCACCGGCATGATCTCCATCACCACCAGCATGGCGCCTAGGTCCTTGGGCGCCGCACATGATTGTCACCACCACGCGTTGCAACTACAACTATTGCTAACCATAGCGATAAAGTAATGCAATTACATGGCGTTTGGAGTTGACACGCAGGTCATACAAAAATATTAAAGACAACCATATGGCTCCTGCCAGTTGCCGTACTCATCGACATGCAAGCCGTGAAATATTACAAAACATGATCATCTCATACATCACATATATCACATCGCATCTTTGGCTATACCACATCACATGCCCCTGCAAAAACAAGTTAGACGCCTCTACTTATTGTTTGCAAGTTTTACGTGGCTTCTAGGGGCTGCATACAAGAACCGTTCTTTACCTACGCAAAGCCACAACGTGGATTCAAGTATTGCTATTAACTTCTTCAAGCCTCCCGTTGCAATTTAGATCTCACTATAGCAAGAGAGACAGACACCCGCCAGCTGCTTATGCAATACAAGTTGCATGTTGATCGCAGAACCGGTCTCATGTGCGAGGACATGTAAAGTTGGTCCGGGCCGATTCATCTTACTATCCCGCAAGATCCAAAGTGCACGAAAAGAGGTAGCAACAAGAGAATCAACGCCCACAATCCAATTGTGTTCTACTCGTACAAAGTATCTACGCATAGATCTAGCTCTGATACCACTGATGGGATTCGTAGCATAGAAAATAAAAATTTTCTTACGAGATGCAAACGAAAACCTAGATCCAATCTAGAAAACCAAGATCCAATCTAGAAGAAGCTTGTAACGAGAGACAGATCATATTTACATACCCTCGACGAACACGTCAACGCAGCGGAGAATTTGACCGTTGTCGATGAAGCCCGCAGCCTCCCGCAACTAGGTTATACCTCCCAGCCGCGAGAGGGATCTTATCGTGTTCCAATCCGATCAAGCACCGCACGAACGGCACCTCCGAGATGTGCACACGTACGGCTCGAAGACGTCACCTCCTTCTTGATCCAGCAAGGCGGGAGATGAGGTAGATGAGATCAACTCCGATAGCACGACGGCATGGTGGTGGAGGTGGTGGGGTTTCTCCGCGGACAGGGCTTCGCTAAGCGCTGCGCACGAGAGAGAGGAGATGGGAGAGAGGGAGGCGGCGGCTGAGATGGATCTGTCCGGAGGGCTGTCCCTCCCCTCCTTTATATAGAGGAGGAAACTTGGAGGAGGAGGAATAGTACCCGTGAACAGTACACGCGTGAACAGTACGCGCGTGAACAGTACCCTCCCCCCAAGTAAAGCCTCCCCTTTCGATCTTTATCTCCTATTTTTAAGGGATTTGATCTTATCCATCTAGGAAGGGGGTTACTGTTCACGCGACACTATTCACGTGTGTACTGTTCATGCAGTACCCTTGGTCCATGTGGACCCCTCCGGGATAAGTGGGCCCCACCCAGGGACCCCCGGAACCTTCTAAAACCTTCCCGGTACGATGCCGGAAAAATCCCGAACTTTTCCAGAACCCTAAAAATACTTTTCCATATATGAATCTTTATCTCCGGACCATTCCGGAGCTCCTCGTGACGTCCTGGATCCCATCCGAGACTCCGAACAAAATTTCGGTCTCACCATATTAATATCTCATTTTATACCCTAGCGTCAACGAACCTTAAGTGTGTGACCCTACGGGTTCGGGAATATGTGGACATGATCGAGACACCTCTCCGATCAATAATCAATAGCGGGACCTGGATGTCCATAATGATTCCCACGTATTCAACGAAGATCTTTATCGGTTTGAACCACGATGTCGAATATTCCATTCCTTTTGTCTCGCGATATTTTACTTGCCCGAGATTCGATCATCGGTATCACCATACCTAGTTCAATCTCGTTACCGGCAAGTACTCTTTACTCGTTCCGTAATGCCACATCCTCTGTGACCAACTCTTTAGTCACGTGCTTGCAAGCGATACAGAATGTGCTTTACCGAGTGGGCCCAGAGTATATCTCTCTATCACATGGATGGACAAATCCCACTCTCGATACATGCAACCCAACAAGTACTTTCCGAAATACCTGAAAGACACCTTTATGATCACCCTGTTACGGCGTGACGGTTGATGCCCCCAAAGCATTCTTCCGGTACCAGGGAGTGGCATTATCTCATGGTCTAAGGATCGGAACATTTAACAATGGAAAGCTATGCAATATGAACTTTGTGATGTGATCGAATTGCCTAACTTAATTTGGGTCTGTCCATCATGTCATTCTCCTAATGACATGACCCCGTTATTAACCGACATCACATGTCCATGATTAGGAAACCTTAACCATCATTTAATCAACGAGCTAGCCAGATAGAGGCATTGCTAGGGACACGGTGTTGTTTATAAAACCACACATGTATTATGTTTCCGGTTAATACAATTATAGCATGGAGTATAAACATTTATCATGAACAAGAAATATGATAATAACAATTTATTATTGCCTCTAGGGCATATTTCCAACAGTAATATCGGTGGGCCGATAGGCTAAGGCCCACATGTATTAATCGGGTAACTCAGGGGTAACCCACGGGTATAAAATCATACCCGTATCCGACCCACGAGTAATCGGGTTATCCATGGATTTTACCCATGGGCCAATAACAGAACCCATATCCATTCTTAGCGGGTCGGATACCCATGGGTGCCCGGATCCATGTGTTCAATTGCCAACTTGATCTGTGCATGGCAGGTTAACATGTATGATGCACACAAGCAGAACGCCTAGCAAACGTAGAGCTCACATCTAAAATTGAATAAAAACTAGTTCCATTGACTGATCAGTTATTGCCACGGCAGGATCAAACGGTTTCGGTCTCATGGGACACTATGATTCTGCCAAAAATACATGAGAGGGCTCGGATTTCGGGATATTGAACTGTTCAACTCGGCACTCTTGGCACGGCAAGCCTGGCGTTTATTCCAGGAACCGGATTCATTGAGTGCTCAGGTTCTGAAGGCGGTGTATTTTCCTTCCAGTGTCTTTCTTGAAGCCCGTCTTGATAGCAAACGGTCAACCGTGTGGCGTGCTATATTTGAAGGTTATTGAAGCAACAAAAGCGGGGATATGATGTAATTATTTATTATGTTATCCGAGTTTTCAATCAGAAAATCTAAACCGATGGAAAATGATTAGACATTATATTTCAACACTCTCACTCACTTCTATTTTTCTTTGGAGGCTATTATATAAGCAGTGAGAGCAGGGCAAGCCGTAATTATTTAATGTATTAACTGAGTTTTGAATCCAAAACTTCTTGGTTGCAAGTTTTATACACCTGACCAGTTCACATATCAGTCTAAGCTGAGGGGTTGAATTGCATATACCAAACCGGTTCACCCAAAAGCCTAAACTGATGGGGGAAAAGAGGACAATATATTTCAACACTCCCCCTCACGTTTAGACTCCTCCAGACCTTAGAAGTGGGATCGATGTAGACTGTAAATATTTTTATAATTACTGCATTGATAGGATTTTGAACTCAAGTCCTCTTGGCTTTAATACTATATTGAATTGCATGCATCGAACCAGATCACCCAAAAGCCTAAACTGAGAGGAGAGAGCTGGATATTATACTCTAACAAAGGCAAAGAAGTTCTGAAATAATGAAATAATGCTTAACTAAACGAATTGGCAATGACAATTCAACTAATATATGGAATGATAATTGGCTGCCTCGAGACTACATGTTAAGGCTGGTTGGACCGAAATCAGCAGATCCGCCCGAGCTGGTCTCGACACTCATGGATCCAACATCGGGGCGGTGGGATTCCTTGCAAGTGGATGAGCACTTGCACGCGATGGACGCTGCACTAGTGAAGAATATAACCATCAGCACGGCTAAGCGAGAGGATTTTGGCATGGCATTTTGAGTGCAACAAACTGTTCTATGTCATATCGGCGTATCTTAAGCTTGCAGACACCAAGCGTCGAAGGGAGGACTGGCTGGAAGGACGCGTTGCTGGCTCCAATGTGGTCGCCACACAAAAAGTAGGTGACAATCTAGAAAACTAGGGTTCAGATGAAGATGAAGGTCCTTGCACTATTAACGTTTGTTTGTCAACACGTGTACGTGGGACCCACCAATCATGGTTGTAAAGTATTATTTATTTATTTATTTTCTATTAAAGACGGTCCTTGGGGAAAATCCCATGTATAATCTATGGGATTTAAGATCACTTCTTTTGGCCTATCAACTATTGCCCTGCTCTCATGCGGTGCTAGGGCCACAATCGTGTGGGGTTAAATACATGATTTTGTAGAATTTATGTTGTTTTCAATATTTTTATATAAACTTTCACGTAGATTCTATGGATTATTTGCCCCCATAAAAGCAATTGTGGGGTTATTTGACTCCACAGCTATAACTTGACATTGCCGTTGGGCTACTCATCACATTCGAAAAAATTATATATACTCATATTCTCTTTACATCAAGATCTCTTTACATCATGACATGTGGCCGTACCAATTAAGAGTGTTCAAAAATGATTTGGATCAAACTGTGAAAACCGTCCTACACAAAGTCTTGAACTAGAGACCGAGAAAATGGGAAACAGAAAGAAAGGCACATTATGATTCAAGTCATATCTGCATTAAGTTGTGATTATATATGTATGATCAGGGAGGCAGATCTACCGTAGGTGCAACGGGAGCTGGAGCCCCCTACCCTTGCGTGGGCCCTTGATATCCACGGTAGCCATTTGTTGATTACTTCATCATGCCATTCCTTGAATTTGATGACTTGAGGCATAATATATGATCCCTCTATAACTAGCTTCGTCACTGATGAACACAAGTCTACTGTAGTACCTCCATGCATTCCCAAGTGAACATAGCTAATTCATTGTCTCGTTTCAGTTCCCTTCCCCTACCATGCTTCACGTGGCTATATTTGCTAATGACCTTGCACAGCTGCACGTGACTCCCTCTCTTGATATGAAACAACGATAGACAAGAGCTTTGCCGACCAATTTGAGAAAATCACAAGAGAGGCTCGATGATAGAGCATATTGAGGTGAATATGAGCCCAACTCATGGAGCCTGGTGGCAAACGCGAAGATGAAAAACGGAGAAGGATGCATGCCACTAGAAGCGTCATCTACGGAGCCTGAACCGTGAAGCACTCTTTATAAGCGAGGGCACAGTTCATGTATGAGCGGATCCCAGCCGAGTGTGAATGAGACGAACCCACCAGGGACTTTGCCTAGACCTTCACATGGTTCCACAGTATTTCAAAGGCTTGTTTAGTTGCTCTACACTTAAATGTCAGATACATCAAAAAGAAAAGGAAGAGACTAAGGATCACGATCGAATATTTATGAAAATATTTCTGTTATATGATAAAAATATTTTATTAAAAGACATATCACAAAAGATTTGAATCAGCATAATACGATGTTTTCATGTGATAAATTTTATTTGATCAAAACATTTTTCAGTGCAAACTATGAAAAGCAAAAATCTACGTATAGTTTTTTTGGAAAGAAAAACTTCACGTCCACTCAGTGGCAGTTATGGCTGGCTAGCGGATACACCCAGAAATTCGTTTTGACTTGGACAGGTCGCTGTAGTGGTGCAGCTCTCGTGGCTCTCCCAAAATACAATAATGAAGTAGTACGAGGACCAAACTATAAAAATACCCTGACGAAGGAAGACTCGATCCCATAATAAATAACAAGTCCTGTTCTGCCACCAAGTCGAACCTTCCCATTCCCCAATTTCCCCACCAACACGGCAGCACCCTCCATTTTCTCCCAAATCCGCCACCACCTCGTAGCCGTCGCCGTCGACGCCATGGCCGCCGTTCGCCTCCTCCTCCTCGTCGCCACGGTGTCCCTCATCGCCGCTTCCCCCGCGGTATCCGCGCGCCCGTGCGGCCACGCGCAGACGCTCCTCATCTCCTTCTCCTCCGTCTCCAGGCCCAACCCTGACCCCACCGACCCGTCGCCCCTCACCGCCACCGTCGTCACCGTCCTCCGCGTCCGCCGCCTCGGCCCGCACCACCAGCCCCACCTCCAGATCCGCCGCCCCGCCGAGCCCCTCCCCTCCTCCGCCTCCGCCACCGACCCCGCCTCGTCCTTCCAGGAGCGGGCCAAGGACATCCTCGTCGTCGTCTCCGGCCTCCTCTTCGGCTTTGGCTGCGGCGCCCTCACCGCCGCGTCCATGTACCTGGTCTGGTCCCTCCTCGCCTCCGCCGGCGCCTCCTCCTACGACGAGGTCTACGGCGACGAGGACGAGGACGGCGTCTCAGACTCCGAGAGCCCCAAAAAGGCCGGATACGTCATCATCCACGACGCCGAGGAGTACAGTGGCGGTAAGAACTAGTATCGGTCTTGCCGAGCGCAAGCAAAGGATTGGTGATGCATGATTACATGGAATTGTGCAGTGTAACTATAAACTATTCGCACCTATATATGTGGCGCCTGTCTGACTCTCTCGACGTGTATGGTTGGGGAAAAGAAATTATGAATATGCTTTCTATCTGTTCTTACATAGTCAATTTCAAACTGAAACATGCTTATGGTTGCTGAATATGCCGAATATCTGAATATGCTTTCTACCTTGAAACATGGAAGAACATGTTGGTTTATGCTGTTTAGCAAAATTACAAACATGTTACAACTTTTTGTAAGTTGAGAACATGTTGGTTTATGCTGTTTAGCAAAATTACAAACATGTTACAACTTTTTGTAAGTTGTTTGTGCAGTTATTTTTGCCGAATATGCAGAATTTTCTCCCCTCATGGGGATATTAATTTGGTAATCTGTCCAGTTTGGTGGTATCGGGTACCGATCTAGATGAGTCTGGAGTGATCAATCACTCGCCTGCATAATGACATCTGATGTTTACATCATTTCTTGATGGAACCTATCCCCCGAGTGTGACTCTACAACTTCCGTTGCAGTATGCATGACATTGAATCAGACAAGGTTAGGTACGGTTGCATGTGAAACTAACAGTAACACTGAGGTTCCTATAACAAACTGAATTCTAATGCCCCCTTTGGATTTTCCCTATACCTTTACTTAGCATAGAGCCTACTGCTAAGATGGAAATTTGTGAAACCTGAACTCTTGAATGGCTCCAAATTGTTTCTCTTACCCCTGGCCCATACTAATGACGTCTTATTGAAACATGACAATCTGCTTCACCTTGCTGCATTGCATCACCAAGCCTGGTAGATGATTGGATTTGGTATTGCCCTGCCTCAGTGATCAAAGTTATTACACTTGCTATCTTTCTACCTTATTCTCTAGTTGTCCTTACATATTAGGAACTTGAACTACTCTAGCTTGCCTTTTCTACCTTACTTCCAGGCTGTCCTTATGAGTTAAAGAAGCTTGAACAAACTGTAACTTGCATTTTCTAGGCATTAGGTGAAGCAGTTGTTTTTTTGTTGGAATACACATATTTTGTTTGATTGTGGTAGGTGCTTGATGATTAAGATCAAATGGTGTTTTAATATTGTTCTTTTTTGCCTTATGCTGCACCCAGTTTACTGTCTCCTATGCATATGAACTAGGATTGGTCTTGCCAAGGGCAAGTGAGAGATTTGTGATACATGATTGCATGGAATTGTGGAGTATATATGGTTGGGGGCGCTTCCTATGTGTTCTTACATAGTCAAAGTGAAACTGAAGCATGCTTATTTATCAATCATGAAACATGTACTGTGCTGGTTTTCACTGTTTAGCAAAATTGAGACATGTTACGACTTCTGATGAATTGTAGTAAGTTGTTTGTGCAGTTGTGATAAATGAATATGCAGGATTTTCTCCCCTGATGGAGCTATTAGTTTGGTAATCTGTCCATTTAGCGGGATGTGTGAGGATGTAGACCTAGAGTGATCGATCATTCGTCCTCATAGTGACATCTGATGTTTGTATCATTTCTTGCTGGAACTTGTCCATGGATATGACTCTACAACCTCTTTTGGTGTATGCACGACTTTGAAGTAGACAAGTTCAGCGGTCACATTGGGTTAGCATGTGTAAAATTCAGCAAACAACAAAAAAGAGAAAGATTCTTTTGGCAGCACGTTTTCACAAATGGCTGGATTTATGTTCGCTAACTATTTGTCTTCAATGAGTTAAGTTACTACATCCAAAATGTCTGTGTGCCGCTCTTCTATGCCACATCTGCCTTTCTCCTTTCAGGAATGTTTTAAAACTTCTACACTTCTCCTGCATATTGCTGTAGTTGGTTATATGAACATGCCAAGCTAACAGTCAAACACTAAGGTTTCTAGTAGCAAACAGAGTTCTGATGCTCGGCCTTGGATTTTTCCCTACACCTCTACTACTCATGGAGCCTACTGCCGATGTGGTATTTTGTGAAAACTTGAATGGCTCCAAATCATTCTAGTTTGCTACTTTACCCCTGATCCATAGTAGCGTCCAATGATTTGCTTTACTTAAACTATCTGCTTCACCTTACTGCATTGCATCACTAAGCCAAGTGATAGGTGAATGGAATTTGGCATGTCACCCTGACTCTGTGTTCTAAATTATTTACACTTATCTTATTTTCTGCTTGCCCTTACGAATTAGGAACTTTCAAACTGTAGCTTGCCTTATCTACCTTACTTTTTTGGTTGTCCTTATGAGTTAGGAGGTTAGACAAACCGTGGCTTGCATTTTCTAAGCATTAGGTGAACCAGTTGTTTCTGTTGGCGTACACATGTTTTGTTTGATTGTGGTAGACTGGTAGCGTCTTCTTGATCAAAATCAATGCTGTTCTAATTGCCTTTTTTTCCCTTGTCTTAAGCTGCACTCTGTCCTCCGTCCTCCTATGTGTGTGAAGATTGTTGCTCTTGACGAGGACGGAGCAAATGTATTGTCCACGTATTTAATTAGCTGTAGTAGTATATGTATGATGGAATATGAAGTTTTGCTCGTAACAGGTTTGCAGATTTTTGTGATGAAATCTGTAGTATGAACTATGAAAGAATCGTAATGATAATCGTTTGCTGTTTTGAACTTGGGATTGTGATAGAGAACAGAGATCTCTTGAGCTAGGGACTCTAGCTTGTTGTCGTCGTGCGCGTGCACTCGGCACATGCAATCGACGATGCGGCAACACGGTGACCAGAAATCGAGCGTTGCAGGCTTGCAGCCCCGCGCGCAACGGCGTCGTGGTACTCACTGACACCATGGCAGCAGCCACTGACCTAGCGTCGTAGCCCAGCGAGGTGGAGGCGTCGGCGTCGTGCCCAGGGCAAGCGGAGCGTCAACAGTGCCGCGCGCAGTGCCTGTGCTTGGGATCGCTCGTGAACTTCGCGGCCGAGGTAGCGCCGCGAGGGCCGGCAACTCGCCATACGCAGCCAGGGCGCAGCGGCCGCCATGCCCAAGCGCGCTCATGCTGGTGCCGTGGTGCCGCCCTCGAGGATTTTGGGCTGGTGATAGCAGCCACACCGTTGCAACCTGAAACTTTGATGCTTTTCCACCTTAACGCGATGATAGGCAAAACTCTCCAAACAACTTTGCACAGCTGGGAGTGTACAAACAGCCAAAAGACAAGCGCGGTAAAGGAACCCAGAAAAGAACGGACATCAACTTTATGTTTCCTGAGAACACCGTGTAACATTGACTCATCAGATGACCGATCTACAAAACTCACGATGTAATACTTTCGCTACGGACAATAAGAATTACTCTTTCCATTTGGATATACATGGTGTATTTTGATTGGTTAAGATAAAATTTTGACCAGTAATTATTTTATTAGTATGTAATTTATGTGACATAAATTTAATATCATTAGATTCATATTTAGAAGTACTTGCTCCCTTCGTTAGGTAGTCCAATTTCAAGCTTTGATCAATAGCTATTCCAATAATGAACAGCTTATGTGACATAAAATCGATACATTAAATTCGTATTTAAAATCGCTTCCCTATGATTGTTATAACTATTAACAAAATGTTATAGGAAAAATGTTACGTCAAAGTTTAAATTTGAACAATTAAAATACCTCTTATATGTTTGGATGGATGAATACCTATGACTGTGATTTTATATCACATAAACCACATATTAGTAGAGTAATTATTAGTCAAAATTTTATCTTAACCAATTAAAATACATCCTGTATATCCTGATGAAGAGAGTAGAATCTAAACAAGTTAACTTACTAGATGCATATTCTCGGTAAAAAAAAATCGCCGGTCGACGATCAAATAGCTAGCTAGCTGCCATGACCACCCTGCACAGGTTAACTCGCACCGGCATGCTGATGCTTGGGCCGCGACAGCACGGTGTCGACGTCGGCCGCATCGCACGGACTCCGCAAGGCATCGGCGTCCCCGGCTCGCCTGCCCCTGCACGACACCAGCTTCCCCCACGTGGCTGTTGCCGTGGGTCGACGGCGTCCGGAACGTGACATCGAACACCTCGACCCCGCGCCGCACGTCCGCCGCGGCGGTCGTGCGCGAACCCCGGTACGCCCACCCTTGTACCCCACGCGACGACAGCCTGCTCCCTGGCCTGCCTCTGCCCGGCGCAGAGCCGCAGCGCGGTCCCGGCGGCGAGCGGGACGCCGGCGTAGGACACCTCCACGGCCGTGCCGGCCTCGATGCACCCGATGCGCAGGAACCCCCGCGAGGGGACGCGGAGGGTGAGGTTGAAGAGTGGGTCCAGCGCCGGCCGGCCGAGGTCGACTTCGAGGGCGGAGACGGAGTCGACCGCGGCGGAGTAGCATGGCATCTTGTCGCCTACGAGCACGACGCACAGGTGATAGTATTGCGACAAACTACGCTCACACAAGCGGAAGTATACACTGCGCATACAGACATAAATTTTAGTGTTTTCTTCCTTTCTCTATTATCATTAGTACTGATGATTACAGTCTTTTTAATAAAAAAATGTACACACGCACGGCCAAGCTCACAACTGTTTGATCCGCTAACCATTTTCTACTGGCTACACACGTGCACATGTCTAGCACTTCTAGCACTGATGAACCTCACGCGACAGCCATACGAGTCGGCACAACACATGCAAATAGCCTGACACACACATAACCTGACCACTCTCCTGTGCATGTAGGTCACATCTCACCATATATACAAATCACTTGATGACCTAACACATGAGTCTAACTCTTGACTAATCCACTGACACATACATGTACACACAACTAATGGCTTTATTTGACTGTCGATCCGTCCACTACGCCACGACGCCATACATGCAACTATCTTGACTTAGCCCACTACTAAAGATTCTACGGCACAATGCCATCTAACACAATTAATCATGAATTAAATACCTACACAATAAAATTAGGTTCAACAATCACTTCCTTAATCTTGTTGTCATTCGTTTGAGTACCTCCACTCTAAGCTTCCAAATAGCGCCGGTTCGTCGTCCACATCCACACCGCGAAATACGCCTCCTCCTTCTTCGGCTTGTGGCACTCCTTAGCGAAATGCCCGTGCTCTTGACAATTATAACAGCGCACCTTCTTCTTGCCAGTGCCGTTGTGGTTCTTCATATGTGTTAGCCACTCCTTCGTGAGAAGAAGATGGCTACCTCCGTCGCAGCCGGTCTCATCAAGCTCGTACCGTTCCTCCATGGCCTTGAGGTGACTAGTGAGCTCCTCCACGGACATTGTCTTCAAGCAATGCCTCAATGGAGGTCGCTACCTGCGTGTGCCTAGGTGGCACAACACGAAAAAACTTCTTAATGACCTTCTCATCTTCCACCCCCGTCGCCTAGGATGCATAGGTTGTTGATGAGCCCGGTGAGGCGCATGGCAAGGTTGTCGATGGTCTTACCGTGATTGAACTTTTGATGGCCTCAAAGTCCTTGTGCAACGTCGGTGCCTTGGCCTCCCGCATGCACTCGACGCCCACACACATCGCCTTCAGCGCTTCCCATGCCTCCTTGATGGTGCTCTTGACGGCGAGCGTCTTCAACTTATCGGGTGGCAAGGCTTGGAGGATGACGGACAAAGCCATCCTATCGTCACGGTAGTTGGTGTTCTCGGTGTCGACGACCTCATCACGACAGCCCACTCGTTGTAGTTCATCGCTGTCCGTATGGGGTAGATGATTGTGTTGCTGGACTCCCTTACAACACGCTCCTGGACGAGCAGCTCAAGGCCATCCCGCTGTGTCCTGCTTCGCCCACGGCTCCTTGGTGGAGTGTGCGAGCACGTTGGAGACTTCGATCTACCACCGGCCATGGTCACTAAAGCCTTGAGGCCGTGGCTCTGATACCAAATGATAGTTTTGCCAGGAACTACACTCACGCGAACACAGTGGGCAGGAGAACACAAGAGGAAGTATAAACTCTGCGCATACAGACACAAGTTTTGGTGCTCGGCTGTTACCTCTTAGCCATAGCATTTTCTTCCTTTCTCTATTTTCTCGTACCACTGGTACTAATGATTAAGGAAACATACATGCACACGCACGCCCAAGCCCACAACTGCTTGATCCGCTAATCACTCTCTACTAGCTAAACACACGCACACGTTCAACACTAGCACGGCTGAACCTGACGCAACGGCCACACGACTCGGCACAACGCGTGCATGTAGCTCAACACAAACACATGACCTGACCACTCATGTGCACGTAGGTCACATCTCACCGCATGCACAAATCACTCGGTGACCTAGCTAACACATGATTCTAACTCTTGACTAATCCACTAACACATGCATGTACACATAACTAATGGCTTCACTTCGCTGCTGATCCGTCCACTACGCCACAACGTCATGCATGCAACTCTCTTGGACTTAGCCCACTACTAAGACTCAAAGGCACAATCATCTAACACAATTAATCATGAATTAAACACCTAGACAACAATATTAGGTTCCAACGACAGGACCGTGGCGACTAGGACGAGCGCCAGGACTGTCGACACGACCAACCTGCGGTCGCGGCCGTCGTCGTCGTAGGGAGGTCGGTGTTGATCTGCCTCGCAGCGACCGTACACTTGGATGGCGGACATCGTCGTCGTCGTCGACGCTTGATTCGCTCTGCTGGTTTGGCTGGGGTGGAAGGACACGGGGTTCTGGGTTTATATGGATGGATATTAATTGGATGGGATTGATCGACAAGGCCAAGGCGTACGTGCGATCAGTGATACCCTTGCTTTCTTTTGAATAAGATACGTGTTCGCCATGCATGCAGTTTCCCTTACCCGCGTGGAGAACTGCATGCAGGACGGACGTGTTGGAGTTGGATCGCAGATTCGCAAACATACCTAATATCGATAGGTTCGAGGATAATTTGGGCTGGCCGCTCGCGGCAGCTCAGCTCATTCTGTCGACTCTTCCACGGCGCCGTCGCTCCGCTACCGGCCTTGCCGGCTGCCGGTCGTGGAAAATACTTGCTTCTTTTTTTACCCCGGAGGATCTAGCCGAGACGGAGGAGCATGACGGGACCGTGGGCAACGGCGAGAGCACCCAAGGAGAGCGGTGCGGGAGCGGACCGACGAGCTGGTGCAGCTGGTTGCCGACGAGAGGGAGCCGCCACGGGGAAGGCGGGACATGGCTGGCGAGGGATCTCTTCCAGCGAGCAGCAACAAGCTAGCGTGCACATGATGACTACGATAGGGAAGAGGAAGAGGAGGACGGTGTCTTCCATGCTCGTCGTCGTCTGTGGGGTTAGTAGTGCGAACTGCAAAGTCTGGCTGGAGTGGTAGTGTACTACTCCATTGGTTCCGTGCACAATTGGCGGAGGGTGTGGCTGAGCCCACATTTTACGTACGGATCGAATATCAAACGTGAAGCCAACTATTCCAGTCAGAACCTGTGACTGTCATGGACTTTTCTTTTTGTCATTTGATCAAGCTTTCTAACCTCGTGAGCCACGAGATTGTCATAGAGTATTTAATATGTTGTTGAGTACTGTGAATGGTAGATGATGGTCTAAAAAAGTACTGTTAAACTTCTCCATCTTTGTCAACTGGAGTAAATAATAAAAGGAATATGAATGTTTTGAACTTTTCTTTTCTCCTTTCTTTTTGTCTTCTCCTTTGGCCTGCAATTAACTTTGCCTTTTACTAACATATTGCAGTAGGATACTTTCGTACTGTTGTTTCTTCAGGAAAGAAAATTAATAAAAGGAATTCCTTAATAAAAATTCTATGTAGATTGGTTAGGTGTAAATTGTACCATTAGATTTATCATAAAAAATAATTTCATAATATAATTTTTTACTTTTATGTTCATACAAAAAGTCAAAGTTGCATATTATTGTGCAAACTAAAGCAAAGAGGTCATCTAAATTTTTTATCTGAATTCTAACAATATTTTTTCGAATCGTATTTACTTGAATTCTAACAATATGAGAATCACACCAGTCTAAATATATATATGAAACATATATAGTATGTGCTACTACTAATTATACTCCAGAATTTATACTCTGGTGTGGCTGGTAGGAGTGGGTGATCGAGCTGCTACAAAATGGATCACCTCAAGTGAACTGTGCTAGCCGCGGAACATAGCCGCCGAAATCCCTAGGGTGCGGCACCGGCAAGCCGGCATCCACCCATTATATTGGTGTCCCCGGCTCCTTGCGCCTCACGTCGTCGGCGAGGCTATCCAGCAGGAACCTCCGGAACCACCACTGCTCTCCCTAACACGAGGACAGGTAGGTCCCTCCACCGCCGTGGCCCCGCGCAGGGTTGTGGCGAGGACTTCATGTACGATCCTTAGGATCTGTATTAAGATTGAGAAATTTGGGATTAGCAAGATTTTGGTGCGGACCTGATTTACGATGCTTAAGATCTGCAGTAAGCTTGCGAGTCTTGGGATTAGCAGGGTTGTGGCATGTATTAATTGGTCTGTCGTGATAGATTATAGAACCAATCTTCTTGGCCTTGCGAAGCCTTCTACGAATTCCATCTCGATATACTCCCTCCTTTTCACAAAACAAGCCGTCTAAGCAATTTTACAAAGACCAAGAAAGAAATTAATTCGTGTTTATTTGAACTAAATCTGCCACTAATTAAGCCACTTTGCATGCCCACGCTCGCATGCACAGCAATGCATGGCCTCCATGCTGTGCATGCATTGGCCCATGCAGTTTGGTAATTACTATGGCCGTAATTCAAGGCGTCGTCTATTGCACCGGAGTTAATTGGGGGAGGGGTATTGGGAGACTAATCTTCCCATGAACCTTAAACGGCTTGTAATTTGGAAGATCTTCAAAAGGCTTAGACGGCTTGTAAATTGGAAAGGAGGGAGTAGCTTAAAGCGCCTTTTGCGGGCATTTTCATCGCTACCATCAATACCAAATTGAGTCACTGGCACATCCTGTAAATCTAAATCACATAATGATCAGCGCACCATTCATGCGAAACAGGTAACACATCTGCTTTGGGGCATGTCATGAGGCGGGTCGGAACGTCGCGGATGAGACGGCAACGGAGTCGACACAGACATTGCCCCGCGGTCACCGAGAAGCCCCCATGGTAGCAACACATAGCTCCCGCGTCAGCGGTAGCGCCACCAGTGGGGGACTCGTCGGCTGTGCCATCTCGCTCGGTCTCCACGAGAGCCGTCGTTAGGTAGGAGGCTTGTTTTTGAATTGATTGGTGGTTTAAACCTATATTGTAAAATTTGGGAAAATTCATAGAGGCCTTATATACTATTTGTGACCAAAATTTAGATTCAAGTTCGAGTTTCATTTTTCCCCATAAAGGATTTGAACTATAAGTGGGAGAAATATTTATTATAAATTCATAAAATGATTACATTAGGACTCAGGAGGGAAAGTGGGACAGAAATATAATTTTTGGAGAATTTAGGGAAAATATTTCGTCTCCATATTAATTATTTACAGTTGTACCAATTTTAGAACTTGAACACATAGATGAAAAAAATCCCCATCTTTAGCAAAAGCTATCGAAGATCTGAGAAGTAATACACACTTATGTAGGCTCCCAAGTCCGTGTGAAATAGAAGGCACTAGAGAAGAGCAAACATTGCAACAATTGAGGTGCATGTCGATATATATATATATATATATATATATATATATATATATACGGTGGCGCTAATATGCTCGTGAGCGCAGAATTGGTTATTCTGCGCTCCGGCCGAAACGCGCCAACACGAGCCCGCCAGGCCACCCGAGCGTGCAAACCCGCCTATGTGCAAATTTGACGGTAAGATGTGAATCGATGAACGGTAATTTTGGCGATGCGGCGGTAATGTTTTATTTCAGGTAGACCGCTTGCAGTCTTATCGTAAAAAAAGAGCCCTGAGCAGTAAAAACTAGTGTGTGGTTTTACTGTTGTTTTCTGGTGTGTCCGGACAGTTAAATTGTGTTAGGAGACCAGTAAAATTGTCGATTTGACGGTAAATTTCGATATAGTTGTTTTTCTGTTGTTTCCAGACAGTAACATTCTGCTACACAAATAGTAAATCGTGTGTCCTTTTACTATTCTTCTAAAAAAAGTACGACCAGCAAAAGTGTGATTTGAAAAAGGTAATACTGTCAGCTAGGGCAGTAATATTTGTTAGGGTTGATTTCATATGATTACGGGAAGTAAAAATGTGCACTGGTAACAGTAAAACAGCCGATTAACTGTAAACTTGTGTCGTGTAAACATTAAAATTGTAGATTTGACTGTAAGTTTTGTTAAGATTGTTTTATGTTGGTTTTTGAAAGTAATATTATGCTTCAGAAACAGTAAAATTATAGATTTGACTGTAAGTTTTGTTAAGATCGATTTCTGTTGGTTTTACTGTTGTTTTCTGTTGTGTCCGGACAGTAAAATTGTGTTAGGAGACCAGTACAATTGTCGATTTGACGGTAAATTTCGATATAGTTGTTTTTCTGTTGTTTCCAGACAGTAACATTCTGCTACACAAATAATAAAATAGGAACACGCGTGTAGCTTGAACAAATATTTGTTGCCCCACCTACAGTTTTAAATGTAAGAACATGTATACAATCCTAATTACTGTCAAATGTCTTCATCACCAGTGGAAAGAATGGAGTTATCAAGATCATCTTCGACATCGTCGCTCCATAAGCGGCGGCAAATATCCCTCTCGTAAGGGATTCTGCCCCTACCCCTGCCGCGACCCCTTCCTCGACCACTTGACGCAGCATGTTTCGGAGGGTGGGGACATGTAGCAGCATTGTGTCCAGCTTTAAGACCGCAATTTCCACAGTATCTTGTGCATTTCTTTTCTCCAGGAGCACCAACAGTCTTAGGTTCATTTGGTAGACGCTTACGACCCTTCGTGAAGGACACAGGTGGTGCTCTAGTATTGATTGATGGAGCGTCATCATGATCTGTGGCTTCCCCTGACTCACTTGCAAGTGCTATATCAGCAGGGAAGCTTTCGAGCTGCATCTGAAGATCCTTAAGAACAAACATGGCTCTTTCATATCCTGCCTTGGACTTGCAACCTGACCTGACTGCTCCAAGTGCTTGTGTTAGAAGCGTATGGTGTCGAAACATCTCCGTCGTGCCATCAGGTCCAGCGTGAATGAGGTCATGTCTGTCATATGGTAATTCCACCCTCGCTTTCCTAGTGTACCTGCGTAACACATACTTGCTGGGGATACTTTCTATCTGCAAGTGTGAGAATGCTCGGATGATGTGACAGCAAAACAAACCTGCAATTAAGATGTAGTAAATGGTCAAAAAACAGCATGGTGCCATAGATGGAACTCACTTACACCGGAAAAAAAAAGGTTACCGGTATGTTCCCACTGATGACACTCGCATGTGAAAACTTCATTCTCTTCGTCACATAAAACGCGGAATTCATGTTGAGACCATGAAAATGTTTTGGAATTCTTCCCATGTGTTACGAGGAATACCCCAGCATTAACAGGGTGGGGTCGGATACGGAAAGCAGTGATGTCAAAGTATGCGTCTTTAAAACGCTTGTAGACTGCTGGTGTATAAACCGTGCTTAGTTGATCATCAAAAGGAAACCGGGAGGCCTTTATAACAGGAGCCTAGTAAAAGGTGAATGTTGGTTAAAAAAAATAATGTTAAAAAATAGCTACTGCAGTTATGATGCAAAAACATAAAAAAAACCTGAGAAGAATGCGATATCCTGGCCTCCTCCTGCTTCCTATCCTGAAGTACGCGGTGCATTTGGCGGGCAAAACGATGGAGTGAAGTTGTTTGATCAACAAAACTTAGTTTCACTAACCTATTCATACTCTCGCTTCTTTGCGTTGATGTCATCCTGCCGCAATATATGTCCTTGAAATAGGGGGCACACCAGCTTCTACGGAGGTCGTATAAACTTGAAATCGATACTACATCTTCCAAACTGTACTGTGAAACCATCTCAGCCCAAGCCTTCTCAAATTCTTCTGGTGTCAATGGATGATTTATAACTGAAACGAGTTGATCCTTTAACCCTTCATTCCTCGCGTACAACTTGTTCAAATGCTCTTTGTGTTTCTTAATGACGTGCCACCTGCATAGCCTGTGAGCTGACCTCGGATAGATTAATGAAATGGCATTTGCCATTGCTTGGTCTTGATCTATAATATGATAAATTGAACTATGTTAATGAATGTAGAATTATGGAAATGAGAACAGTAATCATAACAGATTCTATTGGGAAATTACGAATTGTATTATATGAGTTTACTGTATATTCTATTTGAAATTACTAGATAACAAATATTACTTTGCCATCAGAGGAGATACTGCCTATGTACTAACTCCTAACCGTATGGTGTTTGAAATATTACTGCATCTAGACCAAACCTGTCAACATGCAGCGCGGTTCGTGTCCATCCATACAATTCTTGAAAGTGTTGAAGAGCCACTCAAATGATTCGGTTCGCTCATCCCGCAAAAGGGCTACACCAAATATGGTGTTCTGGAGGTGATGATTTGAACCAACAAACATAGCAAGCGGCATGTTGTACATGTTTGTCTTATATGTTGTGTCAAAGGTAACAACATCACCAAAATCAGCATACTCTGCCCGACAGCTGGCGTGACTCCAGAAAATATTCTTCACGACATCATCCTCATCAAATTGAATATCATAGTAAAACTTATCGTTGTGAGATCTAAATTCTTTGAAGACTGACATTAGCTTATTGACATCATTCTCTCTCTCTGTTCGCATGTTAGCTGCCTTCCTGTGAAATAATTTATATGAAAAGAATATTTGCATTTTAATATACGTAAATATTCGTGAGATATGCAGTAAATACCTATTTTCAAGGTCACGCTTGGTGAACGGTATGTTATGTTGACCCCCATGTAAATCTGTCAACACGTTAAGCATGGCATTATGTGCTACCTTGCCAGTCTGCATGTGGTCCACAAGCTCCATCAATGAAGGATCAAAATTCTTGTGCGCTCTCATGTGGGAAACCTGAGAAGGTGTTGTAGCGAGAGGGTGGTTGTGCTCCAAGACAACCCTCTCTACGGTACAAGAAGTATCTTTCAAACTCAATTTGATCTTCACAAATGCTTTGCAACCAATCCTTTTAGAGGTCCTTTCACGTTGGCGTTCTGCACCCGGTTTGTAGTAATCTTGCCTACCTTCCCGAGAGCAACAAAACTCTTTTACTGTTTTTTTGGACCTACTACGTCGGACATCAAATCCTGCGTGTTTCACGTATCCACAGTAAAATGAGTAAGCTTCGTCCACATTGTGAAAACGCTGGAATACCTTAGGCACCATGTCGTCAGGGATGTTATGATCCTACAGACATATAAGATGAATTTACTATTTGATATACATAGGGTTACTATGTTGAATACATGGAATAACTACAACACCTAAATCTGTATACATGAAATATGAGTCGAATATAAACACTATACCGTTACTGCATTGAAAAATAAACATTTATCATATGTTATTATAAATATTACTATCGACGCGATACGATTTGTTGTAAACTTGTTTGTAAAATGTAGTAATAATTAGTTAAGTATGTGGTAAACGATGCAGGAACTGTAAAAAATGTGTAGTACTCATAGCATTACTTCAGATAGTGAAAATATGCATCTGTATATACATACATGCTCGTACGTCTGGTTCGGGTCGGGAGTACGCATTTCGTCCGTCGAAAGACCCACAGGAGGAGTTAGGACGGACGTGTGCATCCGTGGATCCCGACCGACTGGTACGGAGGACATTGCTACAGGCGTCGTAGCAACTACATCTTGACCACGGCTGACGCGGCAGGAATGTGGCGTCGGACATGCTGACATCGCTGGATCACATCGCGATAAGACGTATGTCTCCGGCGATGGCTGCTGGTGGCCGTGGCTGCTGTGAGATGACTCCATTGTATGGGTAGATCTCGTGGGGTTTGCCGTAGGCGGAGCAGTTATGGTGGGGAGGAAGATATCTTTATATTTTCTGATTACAGTTGCCAATTTGGTTAGACGTGCGCGTGATTAAAGGGATTACAGTTACCATTTTCGTGCGTTACCACCATTCAAACTTTCTGTACGTCGTTTGGTAAAAACGCGGTGATAATTTTGAGTCTATCATGTATTAAAACAATATGTGCCGTCGATAATTTTGCGGTACAGCAACGAATTTATGTCTCGGTAATTCTATACGTAACTGGTCGTAAAGTATCACACGTATTGTAGTAAAAATAGATGGGGCATATAAATGGTAGCATTGTGAACTACAACATATTCCGACGTATTGACTTCCGTTACGTTTAACAAGGTATAGTAATTTTGCGACTGTAGTGCAGTAAAACAATGTGGACCATCGATAATTTTGCAAAGCCATGAATTTCTATCACGCTAATTGTATACGCAGTTAGTCGTAAAATAACACATAACATAAAGTCAAATCAGCCATATAAAATAACACGGATTCGTGCGTCACAACATAATCCTTGGAAAGACAGTGTGGCAAACACCTAGACTGACTCAAAATGAAAACACCTAAACTGACGCAAATTGAAAATTGATTTGTGCTAATTCAGAGCAGGCCGAAACTTCTGAAGTTGGGGGGGGCAAGACGTTCGCCTCGTTCAGCTGGTGGCAGAGCATATAAAACAACTCCTCGGCACGATATTGACTTGCATTCTCCTGCAAAACATTTAAAAAGGACAGTAGAAAATTATTGAGCAGTTATGAAAATTGGTGGATACGAATAACAATGGAATGGCGCGTGCTTGTTCATCATACCGGGGCAATGTTGTATCTCAGAGTGCTCTCCTCACCGTCATAGTATTCCATAAACTTCATTGAGAAGAACGCGCAATCATCAGCGAGTTGCTTGGGGGTCACAAAGCTATAAATTGGCCACTTAGAAAAGTCTTCAAGCTTTCCTCTAGACGCAATTGAGAAAGCACCGCTTAGCCGTCGAATGCATGTTGGACCCCAAGGAAGGTGGAAACTTTCCCATGTACCACCGCGGGTGGTCCAATCGACTGAATCAAGCACGTCAATGCGTTGATGCACCATGTTAACACAATATACGCAGAAATGGGTTCTGTGATGAAATACCCATAGAATCTGCATTTAAATGATTCAATGTAGTGAATTATATGGAACACAACAAAGCGTAAATGCTATAGCAATCAGTGGTAAAGTCTTAACAATATGCTAACCATTTTGACGTCTCTGGGGTCAGTGTCGCGGATGTGTTCTTTAGCAAGCTGTGCAACCAGATCACTATCATATTCCGCTGATTCAAATCTGCTATCGATGTTGAGATTGAACTGCCAAAACGTATAAAGAGTGGTGAGACAAACTGATATTGCAAAATACACTATTACGATCTGAACTACATAGTTTTACTGTAATGAATACATGGAATTACTATATTACAAAGTTATATTACTACATAGCGCATGTAAAATAACTATATCAACAAGAATTGAGGACAGGGGGTGGGATTACCGATAGCTGCCATCGAAGAAATATTCTGTAACCGACGCTCTTTAGCCTTAGCTTACTCTCATCGTATCGGATGCAATCAATCCAATATTCCATAAATGAATACAATGTCTGGCTCCCATCGCTGAACGACTCAACAACATCCTTCCCGGTAGCGTAAAAAGAAGTGGGAGAATATGATATGAGCAATTTACTGCAGTGAGAAGTGTAACGAAATTATTATAACGTACATTGGAATAAAAAAGTGTTGGTAAATCGAGGGACATTGTTATAGGGATACATACTCCTTTAGGTCCCCATCAGATAAGATGATGTCACGAACTTGTTGCGCGTTGGCAGAAGGAAGAACTGGCCTTTTGATTGGTTGCTTGAACGGTGACACTAGCTTCGATGGCCGCTTCTTTAGCCTCTTGGAAATAACGGGAGGGGGCCCATGGACAATAACATTCTGCGGTAAAACTTCCTGACCCCCCCTTTTGGAACGAGGGCTACGACGTATAGTGGCAGGCTGTACAACAATAAAAAGATATATAATATGAACATGTCAAGTGATTTACTATTTGTATCAGGGAGAGCATAAGTTCATAGTTTACTGTATACAGATTCATAAATTACTGTAAGTGGAAGAATTAATTACTGCATACCAAATATGGATTGGATGTGAGATTTACCTGAGATGCAGCTGGAGCAGATGCTGATGAGCCGGCCTTGTCAGACTTGGTGCTAGGCTATACAACAATAAAAATTATATAAAATATGAACATGTCAAGTGAGGGGACAAAAAAGTAATTAAAAATTGAGTACCTGTTCAACATTGTGACCGGTACGCTTGGGCGGCGGCTTCTTGACAGCCCGTGCAGCATTAGGGGCAACCTTATTTGGAATGTTCGAATCAACGTTGGGACCGGTAGGCTTCGGCGGCTTCTTCTTGACAGCCCGTGCAGACTTAGGGAACACCTTATCTGGAATGTTCGAATCTGGCAATGCAGGATTCTGCATAGTAATTGTCAGGTTAATATACAGTAAAACATTACAAGGGGAGATCGTACACCAAAACTTATATTAGTTACCTCCTGGATATTGTGCCTAAGTGTCATAGCAGCATCTCTCAATTGCTGACTAACCTCCCATGTCTGCATCGGTTGAGTGAGATCATCTTCAACGGAATGGCAAGTCTCTACACTTGCATCGGGTTGAGTTTGTTGCTGTTGTTGATACCGCATGTCGGCGGAGGTTATTAATCCAACATCAGTGTAATACTCTGTAATTACCACCTTCTCGATGTCAGTTATAATATTGTCCACACTAATGTTAGCCGCCTGCAATAGGTCTGTATGATAAAAAAACACAACAGAATACAGTAAATGACTATATATAAAGTAGTAAAATATATGTTATTGCATGTAGTACAAATATTTACCATATTGTGATATGGTACTGGTGAAATTTTACAATTTGAATTACATGGGATTACTGTACTAACTGCATGATATTATATATAATATTTATCATACAGAGCTATGAAATGTAGTAAAATGTATATACTAGATAGCGAAAAATCTGTAAATATATAGTAATTATGTAAAATGGAAAAAGTAAAACAGGCATAATTGTAATACCTTGCTCTCTTGCAGCTAACTCACGGTCCTCCTGTTCCTCACGTCGCATGTCGTCCAATCGGCCTTCTTCAATCATGTGAGCTGCATGTGGGGGGAGAATAAAACAATGACTCTAAAGCATAGTTCGAACAAACGTGTAAAGTTGTGCAACAAACCTTCCTCGTCGCACGATGGACAACCAGTTCCATCATACTGAACACCTTCAGCCATTTGGGAGAGTGTAATGACTTGAGAGTCATGGGAGGGGGGATCATCCCCTTGGTAACCAGCAGCTTCCACGTTATGGGCATCCAGGGGTGATGAGGGGTCCATGGGATTGCAATCCACATGGAACTCTAAAGTTATAATGAATAAGGATAAGGCTTAAAAATGAATTTAAATGTGGGTGGAGTGGTGATGTAGATTTTATTGTCAATTGAATAATATATTACCATTAATGCAGGATGGAGATTAAAACCAATGTTTACTGTATGAACTTATATACTTTACTATAATACCTACCTTGGCATGGCGAATTGTTGATGGTTGGTTCCTCCTGCTCAGCTGGAGCATCGCTGTAAATTTGATCAATTAAAAATCCTACATTTCACAAATGATACCTGACAATAATGCCAACAAAGCTTTGACAAATATCGGAAAAAAGTGAGTTAGTGTAACATACCCTGTTGTGACTCGGTCATAAGGCTTCCAATGTTACCAGCTGCAATCTGTGTGAGAGAAATAATGGGTGTTGGTTCTGATACCTGCCGGTTAGGGCTGATATCTAGGGGATTGGGCTGCACCGTTTCACGATTATCGGGCAAATCGGAGGGGGTTTTTTCAGAAGTCGTAGGATCTGAAGTGGGAGTAGCGTGCATGATTTGTCTCAGTTCATGTATTACCCTGATTTGGGAAGAACGAATGTCGGAAAAGGCCTTGGCTAGGTCATCGTCGCACCTCTGCAGTGCAGCCATTGCAGCACGCTGCATGGGTTCTGCCAAACCACTAAAACACTGGCCTAGCTGCTGACGTAAGCACGGTAATTCATTCTGCGTCATGTCGGGTTCACCGGATGAGGATGGATTCGTTGTGTGCTGAAGGGAGTAGCATGTACCCAACTGCGACCTCAACTGGTAATTGATATACATGATTGTGGTAAAAATATTTTTCATATTAAAAATAATACAAGCGTAATATATAGAGCAAAATTGATGATTACCTTTAGCCTGCCATATGTCTCTAATCCATCCTTTTTCTTATGCTTGTCTTCGTGCGAAATCTTGAGGATCAAGTCAGCAGAGAAGAAAGCAATACGTGGAACATCAACTGCATCAAGCCGTGACAGGCTAAGAAGATTGTCCAGGTAGAAAATCTGACAAGCAAATAATACGACAAAATTACTATATGATATGATGAATGAGGCCAAAAAAAAACAGAACTGAAACTTACAATAAAGAACAACGGGCATCCACTGATTGACAGAGTGGGAGTCTTGAGTCTCTTGTTGTGCCAGGTCAGGACGGAATCCGCAATGTCATCGACGGTAACTTTAGACCAATCGACGGACGAGATATTCTCCATATCAGATGTCAGTGCAGCCTCCTTGCCAGTTATGTAATTGGCTGTGGATGTGAATAGCAGACGGTTAAACACAATAAGTAAGAAACACCTTATAGTAAGATGGTCTGTTCCGCCGAGCTTGATCCTACGGATCAGGTCTTCACAGTATATATTCTTTTGCAAGGGGACATCCAAAGCAAGCTTGAGGTTTTGAAGCTCAGTGCTCTTTTGCTGAAATGAAAGGATGGGTGGGTCAGCTCCGCCAATCGGTAATCCCAATACACAGTGGACGGCATGCGGAGTGATCTTCAGACCGTCCTGACTACCAACATCAATGAAAAGTGACGCCGCATTTGTCCTGTCCATCAAAAACACAACAAGATCCCTGGTCTCAAGCTTATCGGCCTTGATCTTTAGCAATTCACCAAAACCAATCCTATTAATTTCTTTGACTTGGGCGTCGTTCAAAACCTCTATAGCAGTGATAACACACCCTGGTGAACACCTAACAGTAGGAGACACCTTAATAGGCACCTTGACCTGCGAAATACATGTTATTGTCAGATATACAATGATTTAATATTTGTATCAGGGAGAGCATAAGTTCATAGTTTACTGTATACAATTTCATAAAATACTGTAAGTGTAAAGAGTAATTACTGCATTCGAAATATGCATTGGAGGTGAGATTTACCTTAGATGCGCACGGAGGAGATGATGATGAGACGGCCTTGCCAGACTTGGAACGCTTGGCCGCCACAGAATACTGCTTTGATCGAGTAGTAGGACCAGTGGAAGGCGGGCACGGTGGTGGATCAACAAAGTCATCATGGTCGGTCGACTCACCGATCGGTGAGAGAACCGGTGCAGATTGCGCTTTCCGCTTCTGAACTGTTCTTGGGGGGAGGGGTGGTGGATCGACAAAGTCATCATCTTCGGTCGCCTCAACGATCGGTGGGAGAACCGGTGCAGATTTCGCTTTCCGCTTCTGAACTGTTCTCCGAACCCTATGTATCGGTAGTTCTTCACTCTCCGACGGTTCACTTGGATTGCTATCGGTAGCCGTACTGCTCGATGGCCTCACGCTGATCTGAAGACCAGTGGTAGGTGGATGCTCAGGGTCGTCAAAGTGATATGTGATTGCTCTCTGGCTATCTTCGACAATTACTCTGCGCACTTTTGATGGAGTTTGACCAGTGACCTTCATGTTCCTGTAAAATAAACAGTGACTGGACATTTGCCACATTGCTTAAACAAGATAACTGTATGTATTACAACAAAATACTATATTGCATATATGAAATTCCAAAATTGTTCGGCCATAATTGGGGGTTGAATTGGGGCATATGGAATGCAAGATTGGGCTACATTATAAAAAAAAAGATTACTGCATAATGACGTGAACTTACTACATATGCTATCAGTAGCCAATGTAATACAATATACAACTATAAAGACTCTTAGATGCAATATACAATATACAATATAAAGAGATTTTTTTTGGGTCGTGCTGGGAATGAGATGGGGTGTGAAATTCTAGATCGACGGTGGCGCAAGAATCTTCTTAAAGACTCTTAGATCCACGCAAAATGCACAAGGAGAAGAGGTTGAAATTGAACACGGTGGCGCAAAAACTAACCTGGAGACCCGCCGGAGGAGTGCGCGAACACTGCTATACGGGAGTCCTACGGTGGCGCTAGACACCGGACGCGTCCACGGAGAATACCTGCCGGAGGAGACAGGGCGGAGGACACTGGGGCGCGGGGGCGGGATGCAGCTGGTCGCGGAGGAGACAGTGCAGCCGGAGTCGCCGACAGATGGAGGAGGTGCCGCGAGCGGTGGCGACACAGATCGGGCCGACGGTGGGGCTATACACCGGACGCGACCGCGGAGAAGCCCTAACGGACGAAACCAGGCGGAGGAGAATGGCAGCGACACAATGCAGCCGGAGGCGCCGACGGACGGAGGAGGTGCCGCGAGCGGCGGCGGCGGTTCCAGATAGGGCGGACGGACGGAGCTAGTGTTTCGGGGGCAGGTTGGGGATATGAGGCGTCAGGGAAGGAATAATGGATGAAAAACAACCGGCCGGAAAAAAATCCTAATTTTACGGTAAGTGCTGATCGTGGGTGCAAATAACTATGCGTGGGCCGAAATACCTATCCAAGTGTTATGATCTGTATCAAATTACTATATCTAGATCAACCACTTACCGTATTTTATAATGCACATTACTATTACGAATCTACGATATTCAATTCATGGGATTACCATATGATACATATAAAATTACTATCGCAAATCATTCCAAACTACATCCAGTAAAAAAGGAACTAAAATTATCGTATTTTACATGTGAGGTTACGCGTCTGTGAGTGATCAGTTCAACAGTAAAAACGTTAGACGAATTTACTACATTCAATGATCCGTTTTACTGTAAGTCTCGAATTAGTTGTGGGCGGGCGTGATCCAAAAGGGGGTGCGGTGGGTTAGAGTTGGCGGGCTCGGTCGGTTTGGCCAGCGCGCAGAATACCTTAATCTACTCTCAGCTGTAGATTAGGGGATCTATATATATATATATAGAAGTAAATGTGTAGGAACTCCTTGTAATTTTATTTTCTACAAATATATAGTATTGCCTCTACTAACATCTTTAATGTACAGCCTGATAAATTATTAACTTCAATACCATTGGCATCGTGAGAAACAAAACTCTAGAAACTGATGTATATAAAACAAAACTCTAGAAAGCAATGCTCCGCATTGCCACGGAACATCTCATGCGTATAATATTTCTTAAACAATTGACAGTACATAATAGCGCAAAAAATATAGACGCTAAATCCGTAGCCACATGCTAATATTTTAAATTAGCAGTACCATGTCAAAGCAAATAACTTCAATACAACTTCTAAGCACTAAGACGGTGACACCTGCAGTGACTTAATCTTCACCGTATCGATTCCATTCCTCTCTATGATCCTGATGGAGTTGGAAAATCTATACAATTACCCGGTGACCATTGAAAATAGAGGTGTTTCGTGAACTACAAAATAGAGCTTCACTAACACTAAAACCATGCTCAGCCGCAATAGGAGATGCAACTCTGCATAATGAATTGAGAAGCTCATCTCTTAACGGAGGATTTGTTTGGTATTATGGTATATTATGATAATTTACTTGGCCGAACCATTTTAACATGTTTTGTTGCTCGGTTGTTGCTTTTGGTGTAATCCGCAGAAAAGAAATTAAAATAGCTTCCTAGCTAACGCTAAAACAGAAGAGACATATCCATCCTTATAAAAAGTGTAGTGCTTTTATTTTGGTATATTTTAGAAGTTAGTTAGTTACAATATGATTTGCCAAACAATGTGTTGAGTTTGTGTCGAATATGTGTACGAGTGGGTTACAAGTTGGACTAGAGAAGGTGTAGTATTGTAATAGGTACTACATGGGGAGTCATAGTACGATATGGGTAGAGTTAGAATTGGACTCATGTATCCTGGCCTCCTATATAAGGAGGAGGACTCTACACAATATAACCAAGCCAATACAAAGAGATCAAGACAAATGGGAGGAGCGCCCGTAGTCAAGCCCCGTGGACGTAGACCTCATGGCCGAACCATGTTAAAAACGTCGGTGTCTCTTGTTGCCCAGATTCTGCGGTGTCTTGGTTTAGATCTACGCTTCCGCGTGCGCCTCGTGATTTCGCAACAAGTGGTATCAGAGCGTGAGGTTCAAGTAGATCTTGAGACAGTGCAGAGGAATCCGGCGGTACGAGACGGAGGACGGCGGCGTGTGTACAAGGCGAGGTGGAGCCTGGAGCGCGTCGTGGAAAATTTGCTTCAAAAGGCGCGAGAATTTGCACAATATTTTTGTGTGGAAGAAATTCGAGCCCGAGGTGGAGCGGAGGAAAAGAAAAAAAAAGAGTTCGCGGCGGCGCGTGGCGACGCCGGGCAGCCGCACGAGGCGATGCACGGCTGCAGCAGCAGCAAGCCGGGGGCAGGCGGCGGCCCAAGCTGTGGGCGTGGCGTCGGCCCAAGGTAGGAGCGGCCTGGAGCGGCCAGGCAGGCCCGAGGCGGCGGGGCAGGCCACACAGCGGCCCAGAGGCGGGGCGGCCCGAGGGACGCGGCCGCGACGGCCCGTGGCGGTGGGCGGCGGCCCACCCGAGGCGGCCTAGCGGGGTGCCGGCCCGGAGGCGGCAGGCCAGGCGCGGGGGCGGAGACGGCCGAGATGGGTCGGCCAGCCCAGGCGGGCGCGGCCGGCCCGAGAGGGATGACGGCAGGCCGGCCCAGGCGGGGTCAGTCGCCGGCCCAGGCGCGGGCAGCCGGCCCAGGTGCGGCCCAGGCGGGCGCCGGTAGCCCGGGGGTGGCGCGGACGGCCCGGGAGGCGCGGGCGGGGCCCGGTTGAGCCCGGGGAGGCCCAGGTGGGGCTCAGGAGGCCTAGGAGGCCCAGGAGGAGCCCGGGAGGGGCCCAGAACACATTGGGGAGACCCAGAACGCGTTTTGGAAAGGTTTTTTCAGCCAAATTTTGGAAAAGAATTTGTTTTTGGTCAAACTCGAATTGGGTTCCGAATTTTTGGAAGGAAAGAGACTCGGAATATGAGTCCGGTTTGGATTTGAGGGTCCAAGAATTGCTATATAAGCAGGGGTTGGGGGGCTTCAACGAACGAGATCTCAGGAGTTGAAGCCTACAGGCAACCTGGAGAACACGTGACCCGGAGAAGCAGAGTACTCGGTGGTCCGGAGGTGAGGCGTGGGACTCGGCATCAATTGTGGATAAATTGATGGAGAAAAAAGCAGCGGGGTTGGAAGAAGTGTGGGCTAGCTACACAGGAGATCTTCGACCAGGGCTGTGGAGGCTCAACACGGGAATTGTGGCGAGACGTGCGGCTGAAGGCGCACGGTAGGGAAAGATGGTCTGGAAAGACTGTCCAAGGAAAAGATGAGACAATTGTGAATCTGATTCAGTGAGATGACTCAAGATATGGCTGTAAAGTTTCTTCAGTTTCAAGTGATGAATGAAGAAGGAAGTACAGTTGCAGGTGGAGTCATGGTGGAGTCAGGGAGTAGCAATGGAGTCTCATCGGCGGTTCAGGTAATTGAGCTGCAAAGGTGAATCTCAAGTCCAAGGTACACGGAGGTTCGCGCAAGACGACTTCAAGGTGGCGAAGGACATATTCGCCAAGGTGGAGTTTGTTGAGTTTGTGTCGAATATGTGTACGAGTGGGTTACAAGTTGGACTAGAGAAGGTGTAGTATTGTAATAGGTACTACAGGGGGAGTCCTTGTACGATATGGGTAGAGTTAGAATTGGACTCATGTATCCTGGCCTCCTATATAAGGAGGGGGACTCCACACAATATAACCAAGCCAATACAAAGAGATCAAGGCAAAGGGGAGGAGCGCCCGTAGTCAAGCCCCGTGGACGTAGGCCTCATGGCCGAACCACGTTAAAAACGTCGGTGTCTCTTGTTGCCCAGATTCTGCGGTGTCTTGGTTTAGATCTACGCTTCCGCGTGCGCCTCGTGATTTCGCAACACAATGCTTTAAATTTTCTGCATCTAATATTGCATGACCGCTTATAAAGTCTAGTACATCTCAGTTCAGCAATCACAAACTACTCCACTGGGTTCCTATTATACTATAGTTATTCTTTGTACATCATGTTTAAGTTCTATCATTTTTAGATGACTTGTTGGCAATTTGCAAGGGTCAATATGACATCCGTGCATATTTTGATATGTGTAATCTGAAGTTGGCATATTTATATTTTCTTCTTCTTTTAGGATTAGAAATATATTTTGATCTGTGTAATTTGTAATTCGTGCGTGCAACGGTTGAATATGGAGGAGGAGCCAAAGACCGCTGCTCAATATTGTCAGAGTGTTGAATGAGAGGACAACGTCATTGTTGTCTTATGCCCTCTTATTATCCTTACCAGAGAAAACACAGTATGTAGGACAAAAATGTGGACGAGAAGCGTGACGGCAAGGAAGGGAGCCAAAGGATATACGGTTGTTACTGAAGAGTTAGAACTGAGGGAAAGATACTAATGTTTATCACAATATAGATATTTTAATCAATTGTTTTATACCTTTTTATTTCGTAGCAATGTGACTGCCAAAATTTCAACAATGAAAATACGACTATTCGTGGTTTGTAAAAGAAAGCCACGAACTAAATGTTGTAAATTCGTTGAGTGCAACGTGAAATTGCTTCCATGGAAGCTTTGCGACTGAGATGCTGCAGGTCGTTTCACCCCAACCCGTGAATACAGGTCACGTCTATCCCTGGAAGCAGAGAGACTTCTCCCCAGACCCTACAGGCTACCGCCAGCCCTGATCCCTTGCCATGGCGGAGCCCTCGCCGCAGCCGCCGCCGCCCAACTCCGGCCTCCGCATCCTCCTCACCAAGGACCGCCCGCGCTCCTCCTCCCCGTCCACGCTCGCACCCGTCTCCAGCCACGCCGACCGCGACCGCATCATCGTGAGCTCTCTCTCCCCACCCTTCTCTCCCACTCGTACACTGGATCGGTGTGGGAGGATGTGCCTCGAATTCGGGTGGGATTGTTTCTGTATGTTGCCGTATGCTTGAATTATTTGCTTGTTCGCAGGGAGTGTTCCGGGACGCGCTGTCGAGGACTGAATCCCCAGAAGCTTTCGCCCTTCAGGCAGTTCAGGAAGCAATTAAGCCTCAGGTATAGAGTGCGCAATCAGACATTTTTGCGGCTTTTCGATAGATGACGAGTTGGTAGCGAAACCAGCAGTTATTTGATTTACTGTATTTGGTATTCCTCCTGGTTTCTTACGAGTACATGCGTATTAAGTCAATTTCTCATCTGATTTGGCAGAAACAAACAGTGCTGGTTCTAGAGGAGAACCAATCCTTAGAGAATGCTCTCCGAAGGTTGCTGCAGGAACTTGTAGTAAGCTTCTTTATCACATATGTGGCTACACTAATCTTTGTTGCAAACTGACATGGGCGTTTTCATTTTTCTGGGTTACCGCCTAACCGTTAGAAGTTAGCACAATGGAACAGTTCTCGTCCAGCCTATACAGTACACTAAACGTTTCTATCTTCTGATTGATAACTGACTGCAAAGTGTCCTAATAGGAAGTGAGAGGAGTTGGTGCGCTTCTTATTTCCTGGTCATGCAATCCTAGAAACTAATATTGATTGCTGATTTTGTTTTATATTTATACTCTAGTCATCTGCAGTCCAATCGGATAAAGGAATTATGCAATATGGGAACTCATCGGATAATGGAGAAAGTAATTGCCTGATAACACGCCTTCTTGGTCAGTCACAGTTCGTTCACCAGTCTTTTCCAGATCTTTTTATTACCAACATCGGTTTCTGAGCATTGTTTAGTGCTTGTGTAGGGTTATTTATTTTTATCCTGATAAATCAAAGTTTCGTCCTGTTAGATATCATGCTTTACCTTTGTGAAAGAGGGCATGTTGAGGGTGGTATGGTATTCCAGCTGCTAGAAGATCTAACGGACATGTCAACAATCAAAGACTGCAAGGATGTCTTTGGGTATATTGAGAGCAAACAAGATGTCTTGGGGAAGGTAAGTGTGAACTGTACTCATTTTTGAAAGGTTGGTGGTGCTGCTAAGGCACACATGATGTATGTCCATAGTTTGGCTAATGGATTACCTTGTTGGGTTATTTCCAGCAAGAGTTATTTGGGCGTGGCAAGTTGGTTATGCTAAGGACTTGCAACCAACTTCTTCGAAGACTATCAAAGGTTAGATCTGGTTATTTTCTTGTGCCTAATCTTTAAGCTAATTTGTTATAGTTCTCATATTACTGACTAAAATTAAGCTTGCTTTATTTCCCTGCTGAGTGGTTTTATCTACCAAGGAACTTAAAACTGTGTTCATTGCTAATGACATCTTTATTGTAAAATTAATGAGCTATTGGCCTTATCATTAAATTATTCTTGAACCTTGTGATGCCATGGACCATGGTTCCTTTAGCTTCAGTGAGCTTCTCAAGAGCACTCTTTATATTATTGGAGTTTCTCCTGGCAGAAAGTTTGTGTTCTGTACTAGCATTGATATTTTCTATATTCTGAAATTTCAGTCAAATGATGTTGTATTCTGTGGACGCATTATCATGTTTCTAGCACATTTCTTCCCGTTATCGGAGCGTTCAGGTTTGCATATTACATCTTCCCCCCTTCCAGCTAGTTTGGCCCTTTACTGGGAAGGAGTTTATAACTGTCTTCTGGGTACGCCACTCATTTTCTTTGTCCGTTTCATCAGCTCTCAACATTAAGGGAGTTTTCAACACATCAAATGAAACTAAGTATGAGAAAGATGCTACCGATGGTGAGTATGACTATTCCTGATAAAAAGAACGCTGTTTAATTAATTATTCTTTGTTTAATATTATCTTTGCAAATTTATTCTGTTTTTCCTATCTTCAGGGAAGTGTCTTTGTAAATGATAACATGACCTAATGCACCTTCATGTCTCAGGAATTTCTGTTGATTTCAACTTCTACCATACCCTGTGGAGTCTACAGGTTAATATTTTGTAGTTCTTGTTAATCTCTGGGATTCAAAAAGCATCTTTAGACCTCCCACATGTTTGTTAATTTCTCAACATTATGTTGTTTCAATTCTCAACTTTGTGTTTTATTTATATGCTAGGAGCATTTCAGGAACCCAGCTTTGTCTGCTACAAACCCAACAAAGTGGCAAAAGTTTGCTTCTAATTTAACGGTACACTCTCCATACATTTTTCAGTGATATGCAGCTTGGTCTTTTCCAATTCAATGCTTTATTAGTTCTGGACTTGATTGATGTTAGCTAGTAACTGAATTTCAGGTCGTGTTAAGCACATTTGAAGCTCAGCCTCTCTGCGATGATGACGGAAAACATAACAATCTTGAGCAGGAGGAAGATGCTGCTTTCAATATCAAGTACTTGACTAGCAGTAAATTGATGGGTTTGGAGGTAAATGTTTTTGAGCATTGGACACTAGTTTTTTGGTGACTGTTCACTATTGTCGTATACCCATATAACATTCTTTATTTGCAGTTGAAGGACGCAAGTTTTCGACGCCACATCCTTGTCCAATGCCTTATATTTTTTGACTATCTCAAGGTAAGCAATTTGGAGTTTAGTTGGCAATGCAACATACGTTTGTGCCTGTCGAACATTCTTCTTCAACTTTATAAAGAATTAGGTTTTTTTCCCTTCATCTGCCCTTTGCTTGATAGGCACATGCTTTTGTATTCCAAATAGCTGCAAAAGCAAAAAAAAACTTTTCCTGTACATTCTTAAATTTCTGATCAGCTCATTGCATCCTAGTTTGGTTTATTTATATGCATATACCCGGTCCTCTGTCAAAAAAAAATGCAATGTTTGGGAGAATATGCTATGTGACTGCATGTGGGCTACACATGCCATTAAAATAAGTTGTTTCTTTCTTCGCTTCCTCCCTTCCGCACTAACAAGTCTCATCTGCCCGTGTTCCACTTTGGCTAGCTTCTCACTATTTTGATACTTGCTGCATCTATGCTTTGACAATTGACATACTATCTGTTGAATGGGCGATGCAATCACTATCTCCATGCTCCCATATCTAGCTAAGAATAACCATAACCATAGTTGCTAGACAAGCATTACCGTCACTTGTGTTGCCACTGTTGCCTGTGGCTAATTTATGACCCAGGCTGTAGAACACTGACATGCATTTGGTAATCGTTGAAGGAAAATTTATGAGCTAATGAAGGCCTATGTCAAGGTTACTTATTTGTTGTGTATATCTATGCCATGTTGTTTCCATTGTTAAATGTGAACTGGAAGATGGTTGCAGAATCTTGCAATCATTACAGGCAACAAATATCTCCCTTTTTTCTTTGCTAGTATTATTTCAGAGCAATTTATTGTCATTTGACTTGCCTGTTACTATCTGTGAGGTGTGGACTGCTGACAATTTGTTCTGTTCCTCAGGCGCCTGGAAAGAGTGACAAAGAAGGTCCAACTGAGAGCATGGTTAGCAATAAAATAACTTGACTGTTTATTTTCCACATATAATTATTAATTGTAAGTTATAACTCACATACCGTAGGCATGAACATCTGGACAATGTGCTTGTCAACATTTTAGTACATTCATGTCTCACTACATTACTGCTGTTAAATATGTGATATTTGCATCAGCTGTGTGACAAATGTGGCATTTATTCTCATGAAATCCTTGTTCGTTTTGGTGTCTGTTGTACCTGGTATCTACGTGACTGCAGACTCAAGTTAAAACTCCTATAGGTAGACCTATATTGGTAGAACTGGTTGTTACCTATTGGTATATACGTTTCACAATGTGCTATTTGGCCTTCAAGTATAAGTAAATGACGGTTGCATAAAATGTTAAAAAAATAATTATTTCCGTTTGAAGTAAGGTGGTCCATACTGTAAGTGATGCCTATAGCATGAAGTCGATCTAACATGTCAAAACAATATAACTGAATCAACTAATACCAACTGTGACTGTCTGATACAAGCCGGGCCATAGGGCTAGTATACTAAATCAGGAGTTCTGATTGGCTTAATTATCCTTTGGTTTCCTTAAAAGACTTTTAAACCATCATTCAGTGATGATGTTAATTCTGTGAATAAGATAATCTCATCTCTTTTCCCCCTTTATCAGAAAGAGGAAATCAAATCCTGTGAAGAGCGTGTTAAGAATCTTCTGGAGATGATTCCACCAAAAGGGAAGGAATTCCTACAAAGCATCGAGCATATTCTCGAGCGGGAGAAAAACTGGGTATCCATTTTGCTGCACATGTATAAGTTTTTTAACTTTAATGTAGGAATTCTCTCCACTTATTGTTCTCATCCCTCTGGCCACATTTTGAAAAGGTTTGGTGGAAGAGAGATGGATGTCCAGCGTTTGAAAAACAACCTTTTGAAAAGAAGTCAGGTCAAGCTGGAGTTAGAAAACGGTATGTTACTTGCTTTTTTCAGGCATTGAAATCACCGTTGGTCTACGATTGATCTGTTGTTGTTGGTTATGCTGATAACTTGCTTAGTTGAGCATAACATATAACTATCTGAAAGCTGAAATGATTTTGCTATTAACAAAGCTGCAACTATCAACCCTGTTAGTAGTAATTAGTTATGTATCTGGTTAAGCACTTTGTTGATAATTGTAGTGGCTGTTAATTTGTTCAGAGCCAGGTGTAACTGGGCGCATGTGACGGCTAATAGCACATATGGAGTTTTATGTTTAGCTTGTTTCGCACTAATGTGATATCATTATTTTCGCCAAGGAAATTAAGAATATTTTGGGAGTTTGGGAATCTATTTCAGTTATTTGGAACTTTGCACTATCCACTTCTTGATTAACGTTTGTCATAATTCATAAGCTTGAATCATGGAATTAACAAGTTAGATCAGCATCCTTATCAGATCAGGACATATATATGGTGATTAATGGAGTTAGATGGGTTGTTATATATATATGAAGTTTGTGTTGGGTATTAACTTGTAAAAATGCCACTAAATATGATATTTTGCTACAGTGGAGGATGCAGGAATGGATATTGACATCGATTGTCTCATTGTAATTATGTGTTCTAGATTTGTCTAGGAAAAGGGTAAAATAGACAAAATAAATAGAAAAGTATTGCATGAGTTCTTTGACCTAGCACACTATCCATTTCCCCTGTCAGTTTCCGTAGTACAATTTTTTACAAGTCCATCCCAAGTTCAATCTTAGTAGTCTTATTTTGTGATAAAAAAAAGGATTTAGAGTAACAGGAAATACTGGCCGGGTTGGTGATAGAATTTTATGCTGTGATCACTCTTGTATTTTGAGAGCTCATTATGTTGTGCTTTACTGCTTTCTAATTCTTTTATCTTCTGTTTTCTTTTGTTGTAGTAAGCCAAGGTGGAGATTGGGAAACAAAGAGCTTGCCCAACTGTGGAAATGGGCAGAACAAAACCCTGTAATGTCTTACCTACAACTTCCCATTATTATCCTATTTGACTGATTACTAATGTAATTACAAAATGCGTCGGTCTTGGGCCTTTCAAGAACTGTTAGATATCATTATGTGGTAATTCCAGCAGTGACCGTGGACTGTCTCTTACAGTCAATTTTTACCTGTCTATAAAAAATGTAGAGTCTGAGTGAGTAGGACAGGGGCCTTATATATTTTTCTCCAAGTTACTGCTCCATTAGTTGAATGACCTATGCAGTATTGATATTTCTTTTCGTTTAATTCCCTGTATGTGCCTTTCTTTGTCACATTTTTTTGCCGTATAATTTTGAAATGTTTAATTCTTGTAACTCACGTCTTATTTGCACTGGAACTGCAGAATGCTTTGACTGATACTGACAGAATCCGCATGCCGTCAGTCACAGAATATTGGAAACCACTTGCAGAAGATGTAAGCACTTTAGTTTTTCTTTCATGGTTATTTTGCACCTTTGTTTCATTCATCCTTTCGTTTTAAGTACAACAACTTATTAATACATCCTCTAATGTCAAATTTTTTATGTAAACTTACAGATGGATACATCCGCTGGAATTGAGGAGGAGTATCACCACAAAAATAATCGTGTAAGTTCAAATCCCAGCACTATTATTTCCTTGAGTGCTTGTTGCACCAAAATTGATCGTGTGAGGACTCTACTGGATCCCAATTAGTTAACAGGTACTGCATAGGTCATTCATACTTAAAGTTTGAGTTGAGGCAAAATATTTATCAAATTGAACCCAGCTCTCCATCAAGCTAAGGATATTATTGTTCCAAACAAGTTCTGCTAGAATGAAGTGATAAAAAAATCTTGGTGTTACAGATGCCATAGAAATTCTCCCTTCTCAATTTTTCTGATCTATTTGGGGATTAAGCTGGGAATTTAATGCGCTATTGCGCTTACATGTCTCATGTTCCAAAGAAAATGTTAAAGGAGGCATCTGTACCTTCAATTATTAAAACTCATGTCTTCTCAGTTTGTTGAATTTATCCCGTGACCTACCTGACACAATGCCGATATAGACTGTTATCTGTATTAGCAAAAAAGAAAAAAAGTTGTTGAAGTAGTTCTGGACTGCTAATCGATCATGTCCATACAAAGCTAGTGATGGGCTGATTACAAGAGTGTATTTTTTGGGTTTGCATATGGCCTGATGTCGAAAACAGCGTTGCATTTTTTCTACTATTGAATACGGTTTGTCTCAAGAGCATCATTTGTTTGACAGGTGTATTGCTGGAAAGGTCTACGTTTTTCAGCCAGACAAGATTTGGAAGGATTTTCTCGAGTATGTATTATGCTACTGCTATGCAGTCTCAGCATAATTTCTTTTTCATTATTGTGCACATGCTCCTGAGTGAAACGTGCATTTGTTAAATTAAAAAAAACACTAAAAGAAACATAGATGTGCATTGCATAAAATACGTGTGCTAGCAACTTTTGTGCAAAAATATGCATGTTTGTTTGTTCTACCAAAAAAATAAAGAGTAAACTACATTGGCAGTCCCTAAACTTGGCAGGTGCAAGCAGTTTAGTACAACATATCTCAAAACAGTAAATCGCCCCCTTAAACTTGGTTTGCGGGTGCAAATGCGGTCCAATCGAGGCCATGTCGCTGTATTCTGCCACCGTGGCATGCTAAAGTGGCGTAGGGGTGGGGGGAAGCAGGAAAATAAGGTAGGCTCGAGAGAGGGGAAGAGGGAGGGTAGAACGGGCCAAAACTTTTGACCCAATGATTGAATTGAATTTTGATTTATTCAGAAACTGATTTAAAAAGAAAATTCAAAAGTAAAACAAATGCAGTCCAATAATTATGAGAAAATTCACATAGGAAAAACTAAATATAACGAATCCACTAAAATGATTCCAGGGGGTAAACTCCAAAAGAATAAAAGCTGAAAATTCACATCTCCTTTATTATAACCAAAATTTGTTGAAAATCTTTGAATTAATTTAGAAAATATCCAGATATAATATTTAACTAAAAATAACATGCCGTGACATCATTTGCTTTTAACGAAAAAATTTATTTGTTTCTCACTTAATTATTTATTTTTTGACGATAGTGTTGCTAATTATTAGTTGTTGTTCCTATTAACAAATACTTTTTTTAGAGTTCACCCCTTGAATTATTATAGTGGATTCCTTATATTTAGTGTATGCATTATTGCTATATTAGCCATTCATCCCTTGTCTTTTTTGTACAACTCACAAATGGACATATTTTTGCACCTTTTTTTGCTCAAACATGTTTTTGCACAAAATATCACTTTTTTTTGAACTACGAATATACCAAATTTAAGGCTCACGGGAGTATGTCAGCCTGGGAGCACAAAATCCATGTCCAGTTTGCCATGTTTTATCATAACAGCTAATGGTTACTGCTCCATTTCAGTTTTGTGAATATGGGATTGAAGGGGTTGTACCTCCAGAACTCCTGCCACCTGAAGTTCGTGCCAAATTTAATTCTAAACCTGGTGAGAAGGCTAAACGACCTAAAAGAGAAGAAACAAAGGGCACTTCAGCTCAACCCAGAGAGCAACAGGTACTTGGATCATCTTCTGGAGCATATCTGGACTAGATGTTCTGTTCAATGTTCATGGCAATCTTAACCCTTAATGCATATCTTAAGCCTTTGCTATGGGATTCTTCCTGAAGGTTGCTGCGGCCACACCTGAGACCGATGGTGGCGGCAGCGGGGCTGACCCAGAAGAAGGTGCTGTGCCAATGGATTCTGATAATGCGGCGATAGAGGATGGTCAGAAGCAGAGCCCTGGCGAAGTCTCTGGGCCTGAATCCGGACAGTGCGAGGTTGAAGACGATGCTGAATAGCGTGAAAATTGAGCCAAGTCAAGACTCTCGATAGGAGGAGAAAGAGAAGGTCATAGAATTTCCGCCAAGGAGATGTTGTATCCTGTTGCCAACATTTTCGATTGAAAGTGGCCATTTTTTAGGAGCCGCTAAGTTGGGACATCTCGTTGGCACATCCACTAATGTTTTCCCAATAGTTGATACCGTGTTTTAACCTGACATGTATAAACAAACTAGCAAGCTCGATTTAATCATAGGCCCTTTCATTGTCGTTGGAAGATCCTATCAAAAGTGCCAGCTCTACCTGTTTTCAGGAATTTCGAAAATTCAGTTTTGAAATTTGAATCCTCGGAACTATTTCCACGCACAATTTTGGGCTCCCGGCGACTCCCTTCAAATGCCATCGCAACAACCTGTTTGAATCTCTTGTTGCAATAACAGTCGGAATAAATGGCTCCCTTAATAAAGTTCCTCTCGTAAGGTATGTTGGTTGGTTTTGGTAGGTTTGTTGGGTTTCAACTCTCAAGTAGCCAACTAATTACATTGCCCCCCGTCAAACACTCAACAAGCGCAAGTCTCATCTGGACCGCCCGTTCGATCCGTGCATAACATCTGGACGGCTGAGATGAAGGATGGGACCCGGGGGTGCCGAAGCTTGGAAGGCACAAGTCATAAGCGCACCAGTTGCTGTCTCAGTACCTTTACATAGCTGCTGCCTGCAGCTATATATGCAAGCTCAGGTCTCTTTCTCTGTCGTCAGTAGTACTAGTGCAAACCAGGAAGACTTCGTCACTCCACAGTGGGCAGCTGCTCAAGCTTCTTACGACTCGGAGTAGTAGAAGAAGAATGGCGCTCTTTCCTCTTCCATAGCCGGTCTCTGCATCCAACCCCACTTACTTGTAAGTCTCTCTCTCTCTCTAAGGGGATTATCAGTTCTTGATGTATGCCATTTCTTTTGGTTTCTCAAGATAATTGCATCTCTAAGTGGCTGTAACTGTCAAATGCCATGAACCATCTAGTCTTAGATTTTTCACCCTTGGTTAATTGTCAGACAAGTACGAATGATTCTATGTATGTTGCCAACCATCTATGAACCGAGATAAACACCATTCCTGACAGCTTGATTGATTCTTGTTGTTCTCTACAGTTTATTATTGCCAATTTCTCCTTGAAATATAAACCTCCTGTTTGTCCCAGCAGTTATTTCTCAGTGAAAAAATCCAATAAATATAACCCCTCTACTGATAAAGGAACAAGATGCACTTGGAAGACAGTAAACAACTCCACTGCCCAGCACTAGCACTAGTACATGTCGTTCTCTTTAATTACGTGCAAAGAGAAGGACATTGTGCCCTTCACATCGACATTAATTAAAAGCCTTATGTCACAACAAAGCTGTTTATCTCAAGTCCAAACACCTGAGGTGGGTTAACCATTTGAAATGGGGATTATAGCAGCAATACTTTAACATTTCTTTTAACCTCCCTCTGTCACATTTTTACCGCGGCTTCATTGACGCCAACACGGCTGCTCCCCTACCTCGATCCCAGAAAAATTTAACCTTACTCACTCACACCAGCACTATGTAGCAACAAGTACGCCATCGTAGGGTAAAGATGGCAAAGCAACCCATCGCCTCCGTGCGTGGAGATTCGCGTCCCGCACGACGAAAGCGCACGGACAGGAACAAGTCAGATCAGCCCGTGTCCACCGCGTCCAACAGCGACAACACCACACCGCGGCACGTTCCCTGTTCGTTCGCGCACAGTGCAGTTCAGTTCAGTGCAGTGCAGGCGCAGCGGCGCCGGTGCGTGCATGATCCACCAGGCCACGCCACGCATTGCGTCGGCAGCCTCTTTTCTCTGATTTTATCGCTTCGTTTTCTGAGTTATTTATGTTTCTTTTTCTGACGAGACGAGACTGACGCCGCTGCTGCTGCTGTTCACGCGCCGCATGGCTTTGCTTTGCCTTGTGTCAGGTGCCCTGCCCAGCACAGCCGCCGTGCCGAGCCAGGCGAAGCGACACCGCGACAGACCGGGAAGCAGGCCACAAGACGCCGGCAACGGCACGAGCTGCCCCCGGTGAGAAGCTATAGGTCATGGAGACGACGGAGCAGCAGGAGGCTGCGGGCTGCCGCGTGCCCACGTGCCCCCCTTGGCTCCAAACGGCCATTGCAGGTACCCGTTGCTTCTGCTCCCTCTCCAATCTCCATGCGTGCCACCGTTTTGTTTCGTTTTCGTTTTCGTGTTGGTAAACCAGGCTCACCTCTCGTGTAGTACTGTAATACGTTGGAGCACAAACTTGATGGGAGTTGCTTGCAGGAAACCTGTGGGTCTTGTTCATTCGGTGTACGTGGTTTCCATCATTTCGTACAGTGAAAGTTACGAATGATCGAGCCTGCATTTCAATGGTCCCATACACATTCAGATGTTAAATGTGCTGCAGTGTAGTAATCGAGCGTACTGAACTAGTTGGAGCCTGTAGTAGTTGTGTGGTTTAATTCTGTTCATCTCGCCGATGGAGCTCGTATGCATGACAGGATTAAGAGGTCACGGGTGTCCTCTGATACGCATTTATGAGGCGCAGGATTCTCGCTTCGGTGCAATTCTACTGTCACACACCACTTGCACGCAGTACTCCGTATTCCTCTAGGCACTAGTCTATCTATATACGTACGTTCATGCTCCTGCCGTGTCTCAGCTCAGACACGAGAGTTCACTCAATTTTTAACTATTCCAGTTGCCTCTTGTGGTAGGACTAGTAGGTTAGTAACAATACTAGTAGTGTAAAAAAAAGTGTACTAGTAGAGAGAGGACTTCTTTTTTCTTCACATGAGAAAGAACAGAGGGGACTTGAGGGAGGCGACGTGATGACGTGCGTCTTTTTGTTCAGTAGCTCCTCGTCCGGGAATCTCTGGTTTCTTCCTCCTTGGATTCTGCTGTGCTGCATGCTTACCACTTCGAAATTTTGAATTTTGAACTTTACTCACAACGTTCCAGCGCAATTGGAATATTATCACTAGTACATGACAAGGTTAGCAGCAATCATTCCAAGTCAACCCATTCAGCAGAAACATCCAGTGGATAATGTAGCGGGTAGCTTTACCAATCGGCACTGTCACTTCACGTTTTCTTTTAAACTTTGCATGTGTCAGTCAATCTATACCACTAGGTATTCCTTCCGTGTCTACAGATTTAAGACTAAAACGTGTCTACAGATTTAAGACTTACATAGAATTTTAGGTTTAACTTTGATTAATAATTAAATTAATATTATTAAATTATATAATATAATAGTAGTATTATTAAATTTATATTTAAACGTATTTTTAAATAATATCACTTTTATATTATATAATTTAATATTATTAATTTAATTCTTGATCAAAGTTGAATCTAAAATTCCGTGCATGATGACCGAGGGAGTAAAAACCAATGTGAATCCTCACTTCATTACGGAGTAGGAGTGCATAGGATTAGCAAATGATTATGCTCGAAATTTACAGAAACATTTTTACTTTCTAACATGCAATGGATACCGTGTCTCTGCAGACATCGAGCAGCGGGTGCGCGCGCTGGCGGTGAGCCTCCCGGATGACGCGGCGGCGGCGGCGACGGACCACTCCTTCGCGGAGCGCGCCGAGAACTACTACCACCGGCGGCCGCAGCTGCTCGCGCTTCTCACCGACCTCCACCACCGCTACCTCTACCTCGCCGACCGCTACTCCCAGTCCCTCCTCGCCAAGAACCACCACGTCCACGCCGCCGCCGGCTCCCCCGACTGCTTGTCCGACGTCGACGACCGCTCCTCCGACGCCGGCAGCTCCCTCTCCTTCCAGCCCCACGCCGGCATTGATGTTGTCGTCAACGATGAGTCCACTCCCACGGTGGCGGTGGCCTTTCCGGCGGACGCCGAGCTGCTGGTGGCGGAGCTGGTCATGGCGTGGGTGGACAGGGACGTCCTCGCCGACGAGGCCGAGCGGCGGAAGGCGGAGTCCGCGAGGAAGATCGAGCTGCAGGGGAGCCTCCTGGAGGTGTTGGAGTCGGAGCGGCTGGTGCTGCTCGGCGAGAACGGGCGGCTGGGGTTCCGGGCGTCGGCGGCCGAGGAGGAGGCCGCCGCCGCCGCCGCCGAGCTCGGGTACACGCGGCGCCGCGCGGCGGACATGGCGCGGCTGGTGGTGAAGCTCCGGGAGGATCACCGGGTGTGCATGCTGGGCCGGAAGATCGAGGCGTTGCAGGCGCAGGTGTACGGGCTGGAGCTCCGCAACCGCGAGTGCTACGAGGCCATGGCGGCGTGGGAGGCCGAGCGTAAGGTAGGCGCCGCCGAGATCGAGAGGCTGCGCGCCGAGAACCGCCGCCTCGCCGCGGAGGCTGCTGCCGCGGCGACGGCGAGGCGGAAGCGCGGGAAGGGCGGCGGCGGGTGGTGGTGGCTGGCGAGGGTGCGGCTGGCGGCGGAGTGGACGCCGTGCGCCCCGACGGCAGCGGCGGTGAGGAAGGTCGGCGAGGAGATGAAGGGCAAGGACGCCGTCAAGTACAACGGCGGCTGCTTCTGCCTGTAGCAGCAAAGGCGGCGGCGGAGGCGAGGGTGTCTAGTTTTTTGTGCTTCTTTTTGGGTTGCCCCTTGGCTTATGGTGATATTAGTGGGAGGTAAGACTCATTGGGGGATGGATGAAGGGATGGTTTAGCTTGGGGTTATTATGGGAGAAAGCAGGGTGTAAAATGATAAGTAGTTGTTTCTGGACTGGTAACTCCACTCTCACTGTCACAGTCACAGTCACAGTCACAGACCTGTGCTGTATGTGGAGGTGGGCAAAGCATATACTAGTACTAGTATGACATGTATAGTGTCTAATGTGACGCTAAGCCGTTATGTCATGAGTTCGTTTCTGATGCCTATCTTTTGTTCCAAACTTTGGATCCAATTTTGCTCTTGGATTCCTGGATACACTTTGGTCGGTTTGGTTCTGATGCCTAGGGCCTCTGCTTTCGGTGGGAATTCGAAAATCGTAGTGCAATGTTTTGCTCCAAAATTAATTTTGCTCCTGGATTCCTCTTAACACTTACGGCCCGTGCGCTCGACAGAAGGAGCGGCAAAGACTTGGACGATCTATGGACCCGAGTGTTGTGGAATCAAAGCGACATTTAACTAAGTTCCAGGGCTTAATGAATCTCTTTGACATGTGGAGCCTACGCTTCATCAAATCTCTGTATCGTCGGAGCTTTAGGTTACGGCTATCGATATCAAACTGAATAGCGGGATAAAAAACACAGAAAACTGGGACGGATGCACGAATCTGCGCCGCGGGCACGTCACTGGTGGTGAGTCCGTCTTGGTGGCTCGGTGACGTGCTCGAGGCGGACGTCGGCCACCGCATGCTCATCGCGCCAGGGCTCGCCCGGTCGTAAGCCACGTGCCCCGCCCCGGGACACCTATAGTATGCGTATATATGTATTCCAACTTGTAATTTTTACTCGATCGACTTTCTACTTTCTATTCTAAATTGTAAAGAGTGTAAAATATAATATCACCTCCGTTTTCTCCGTCATTCGATTTTGAATACAATGGACAATTTCCTCCGAACCATAAACTCATAAAATAAAGCACAAAAAAACATTGTATCAGTATCATATTTTTCGTATCCATTCAGTTTTAAGCATGTCTACACCTATCTAGTCTATAAACATTTATTAAGACATTTATTCAATACTCATACACTCAAGTCACGTCAAACGCCAGTGTGGGAACTAAAGCATCAAGTTAACCTCGAGCCTCCTTTTCAACTACACTACTCCCAATACCCTTGAGGAAAAGAAAATAGATGAGTCATGGATGTTAGACGTGGTGATCAAGGGTGCCCCAGAGGATAAACGAGGCCACGAATGGGACTCTGATAATGATAGTGTCGTTGATGTGGGAGGAGGAGGAGGGATAAGGAAGGTCACCGAGATTACTGCATGGGCATGGACTTAGGCTTGTTGAGATTCTATCCTTACAAGGAGATTGATTTCTTGGGTAAATATTTCGACGGGGGTTTGCTTACTATCTTTATTGCTCCAAGCTGCAGTATTTTGGGTCATTTCGCCCGATAGGATGTATCCATATTGCAGTGGCAAAGACGCATGAGTCCTTCATCAACACTCCATGCATGAATGATCTGCTTCCTTTAGGAGAAGAAGAAGAAAATGATGATGGTGAAGGAGAAGAAGAAAAAGAAAAGAAAAGAGGAATGAGCGGAAAAGAGGAGGAAGATGAAGAAGCGTTCACCTTCTTGTGGTAAAGACGTATGAGTCCTCCATCTTCTACGCTCTGCATGGATGATCTGCTTCGTGCGAGTCCCGACGATCCAGCCTAACGAACTGCCACTTCATTTAATTGGGTAGTAGGTTCAAACGACCCATTGAACAATCTTTTCAATTCGGATACAATTGCGATGTGTCTAGTTTTATACTTCATCCGTCTATATATATAAAATGTATTAATGTATTTCGCCTGTTTAAATTCAACCTTTTGCAACGAAAGCCGGAAACCTCGATTGACTGATATGTGGCTACTCCTGGTCCAGTGACGTGATTCCCCTTGTTAATTGTTCGTCAAGATATTAGCGAACCTGATATGGTGGTACGCTCAACAAAAGCAGTGATCGAGCAGGCCACCGACGCAAAGCTAATGAGTCATGACGGAATTAAATACCAGCTAGCAGGCACGCAGCAGTTGCACATCCTTTTTGTGGACAGAAACTTTTAGGTCCCAGATTGATGATGTTGATGATCCTATATTCCATTCCTAATCCAAGGACAGGACTAATTAGGACCATTTTTGTACCAAAATCGGCTTGATTAGTACCACTGCAGTGCTAGTACAGTAGTGTTACTGCTGCTAGAAAGCAGCTTTTCTTTGCTTTGCTTTGCTGTCCAAGGATTCCGCGGGAAAGAGATGGCTACCTAACCAGACTTGTTCCAGGATTGATGGGAAAGGGACCGACCGGTTAAGTTAATTAAGCAGGTTATTGTGTGAAACCGAACTGAAATTCGACCGTAAGTTAGTGCATGTCATGTGTTCAGTCGCCGACTTTGATGATGTAAAGTTCCACAAATTGCTGCGTTTATCCTGAAAAAGGTGGTACTGAAATTGTACTGTATTTGGCTACATATTCTACATTGCTTTTTGTTCTTTCCTTCTATCATATCCAATATGCACACATTGCATTCCTAAAGATGTCATATGTTCCTGACTAATTAACCTTACTAAACTCGGCAAATACTCCGTGAAACAGGAAAAGAGAGCACTTGTGCAGTAAGGACATTCAGAAAACTTTTTATTGAACGATTACGTTCAGTAAACATGAGCTGACCGAATCGTGTTATAAAAAGGGAGAGCGACAATATGATTCCAAGGGATACTCGGGGTTTGAAATTTCTTTAATCTTCATTGTGTTAATCCGAGGTAAGGTCGGTCAAAACGTTGCTCGAGTACATACATACTAGCTAGGGATTGTTTGGAATTGAGGAAAACTCCTTTTTTTTGAAGATTTGACATTTGAACAATCAATGTGCTTTCTTTTCCCTCCTTTTTTCGAAACTCCTTTTTCCCTTCAAAATTGCTCTATACCTGTCACCTCAATTTCCGCAAGTTTCATATTTCAGTGCTCTTTCATCTATTCCGACGGGTATTGCTGCGACTAATTCGACGGAGTCAAAAATATCTAATGTTCTACTTCTATGCAGGGAGCAAAATCGAGAAAAAGGAAGAGTCGTCAAGAGTTGTTCTACTAATGTAACTCGAAATCAAGATAACTGCATCATCATCTGCATAAAAGGAAATTCTCCGTGGTCTACTCTCAAGTCTCAAATTTTGTTTATTTCAAAAAACTGACAAGATAATTCTTGTAGCGAGAATGGGATTTCTACAACGATCACAAATCCTTCAGATCGAATCTGAGAATAGAATTCAGAATAAAAATAATTACTGTAATCTAACAATCGATCTTGGTTAGGATGATTAACCGAGTTAATCAAAAAATTGTGCTAATATATTCAAGTAATTAAACGTTTCATAAGTAGTGAACTAGAACATTGCCTTTGAACTAAGAAGAATAGAGCAATAATTATAGATATCCTACCTTTTGGGAACATGAGCGGAAACCCGAACGATCTATTCTAATATTGTCCAGAGCTAGACTCTGGCCTTGTAGGACTAGGTAGGAGAAGATCTTAATTTAATTTAGGGCGTATCATGCGCTTTCCAAATCTTCATCGGAAGGAATTCGAAGAACTTGTTGAAGACTTACGGTCCTATGTAAGATTTGTTAAAAAAGAAAGTATTTTATTTTAATCCCTCCATGATATAGAAAAACTCGGTAGACTACAAGTTCATTCTTAGAGCTAAATTACACATGCTCAAAATCCGTGCAACCATTTTCTTTATTTTGCGAGCGCTGTGCAACCGAATTGACCACCTTGATTGTTGGTACCGTCAATATTTGGCTTGTTTCCATACGGAATAGAGATGGAAGAAGAAAACGCTCGGCGAAACGGTGTTTGACTGAATGTGAAAGGGTTAGGTTAGGTAGTATATTAACTAACTTAACAAGTCGTTTTCTCTCTAAAACAAGTTGCTTCCGTTTGCAGACGCCGCGTGTGTTTTTTGGTCTTGGAGGAGACGCGTCAAACACAAGAGGCAAGGTGGTCGTGCTCCTGCAGACGAACCAGGCCATAAAAAGTGGGACGCCTCGCTCTCGGCCTCGCTCGCCCTCTCCTCTCCTCCTCCTCCTCGCCACCGACGACGCGACGCGCGCGCCACCCCCCTCCAAACATAGGCGCCGGATCCGCCGCGCGGAGGGGCGCGAGCGAGCGAGCGAGCGAGCGATGGGCGTCGTCTCGGCGCCCGCGAAACAGGAGGGGCGCTGCGGCGGCTTCCTCATCGGCGTCGGTGACGGGCGCGGGAGCGCCGGCGCTGCCGTGGTGGAGGTGGTAGAGCAGTCGCCGTCACCGCCACCCATGTCGTCGTGCGGGCGATACATCCTGCACCGCGTCTGCAGGTTCGACACCCTCGCCGGCGTCGCCATCAAGTACGGCGTCGAGGTAATCATCCATCCCGCCTCCCCTCTCTCTTCCTCCCCCGCCTTCCGCTCGATCCCTCCTTTTCCATCGAGCGATGTCGCCTTCGCGCCCTCACCGCCGCTCATTCCTTGGTTTCAGGTGGCGGACGTGAGGCGGGTGAACGGCCTCACCACCGACTTGCAGATGTTCGCGCACAAGACGCTGCGGATCCCGCTCCCCGGGAGGCACCCGCCCGCCGCCTCCCATTCTCCTCCCTCCTCTTCCCCAAGCGCCAGGTACCCCGCAGGCCCGCACGCACCCTGCTTTTTTTTTCCATGAATGGATTACAAGCGGAAGAAAAATGGGATTGCACCTAATTTCTGAAGTGGCCAACTTGTGTGCTCAAAACTTCGCCCAATTCCGTTCCATCCCTTCTCCTGTGAACGCCCAATTGCGTAGTAGATTATTTGGCAATGTTCCACCAGGGGAAGCAAGCCAAAATCCAGCGATGTGGGCAGGTTTGGCTGGAACCCACACGAACCCACTGGCTCGCACTCGCAGTCACTATTGACTATGAGAGTGAGACACTGCATTGACACCTAGTGGCAAGTGGCAACTGGGTGTGCTTTTCTGAACCTTCCAAAGGCGGTCTTTCCACTCGGTTGCAAGTGCTACAGGATGGGAACATCGGAAGAAAGGCAACGAGGAAAGAAAGTGCGATCTTGCCTGTGTACAGATAGATGTAGCCACCACATGCTTGCACTCACTGCCCAAGAGCCTCCACTGCCCGATGCCCATACTTTTATATTCTTGACAGACACACGTCTTCAACTTACATAGTTACAAAAACACAAGTGAACAATCCATGGCACCGACAAAACGCAAATGCATGGTGTTCTTTTCTCTGCATGAATTTTATTGTAAAATAGAAGCATATTTTGTTGATACTATATTCTATAGATTCTTAGTACATCCCTAGTTGGCATTGCATATGCTGCTGCTCTTTCTAGTTTAATGATGACACCATGTGATGCCATTTCACAGTGCTGACTACTGAGTCCTAATATCAGTGGACTTATTTGCTGGTACACTTCATGATTTATCTGCAATAACAATGTAATTTATTCCAGGGAATGGACTACACGTCGCCCTCCGAAAAATGCTTCCTTGGATCCATTTCTGAAACCACTACGGAGCACAGTTTCGCCATCCATGAGCCTGTTGCAGGGATACTATGGACTCGCGCCGACTCCAAAGAGGGATCAAACAAATGAAGGCACCGAAATGGTGGCATATAGTAAAGGTAAAACCATCAGTTTATGCTTGGGTGATGATACCTGGGCCTGGTTTGGAAATCGACTAAATTCTGAATCTGAACCACCTCCAGGTCAGCATAGGAAAGCTAGAAGCATATCAATTGGCTTCCCTCTTGTAAATGGGGATGCCAGCTGGGAGACTGATAATGCCGAAAAGCAAATAAGGCGGCGCCCGAAATGCGAGCAAGGCTTAGCGCTGAGGCCAAAGTCTAGCAGCCGACCAGATATAAACAATAGTCAGCAAGATCTCATAGCAACCGAGCTTATGCCTTCATATGGTGATGGGCTGCTAGCTGTCAGGAAATCATCAAGCACTCCAGAGTTCCAAGATTCAGACAACACCATTGCTTCACTCTGGCTGAGGAGCAAGTGGAGTTTGAAACCAGATGCCTTCACTCTTCCTCTCCCAATCCTGCTCTTGGACAGCATTCCAAAGCCTTTCTTCGACAGTATTCCGAAGCCAATTGCTGCTTGGAGAAACAAGGCAGCCAGGGATTAACAAAGTTCATAGCTCATTTATATGCCTTATAATTGTTGTCGTTGGTGATCTTAGTCCAGGTGCAGGAAGGGCCTGGAGGAGCTCGTTTACATGCCTTCAGAGACACTGGTTTGGACAGTGGACATTACAAACAAAGATTGCAAAGATGATGCCGAAAGTGCAGTGCTGGATACACCAGATAGTGATACATTAGCCCTACATACATAGTGTACTGAACCTGCTGCACCAAAGCAGCAGCAGCAGTTTGTTGCGTTGTTATGAATTATATAGTTGATAAGAGAGCTGAGAGCTTCGGGCATATTTGAGCACATTCTAATTCTTTTTTACGCGATGCAAAACTGCAGATAGACAACATATAGGGCCAAAGGGAAACGAGAAGCAGAATGTGTACACTATAATAAAGAAATGCCTTTGTTCTACTTCCGTACTACTACTAGGTGTGATCTCAACACAGTCCTTAAAAATATTAGCTATAAATATTGCACAATTCGTATGACTCGATCCTATAGTACACATCTACGTGTGCTTATTATCTTTACTACAAAGATGTCCTTTCAGCTTCGAACCACACCACATATTGAAGGTTAGAACTAATCTTAAAATCTCCAGTTTTTTTAGACAGAAAAATTTCATTACTCTCAGCTTTTGAACCAGTCAGGCATGCACATAGTTATAATTATTATAAAAGGTTACATAATGCAACCAAAAGATCATGAAACTCGACCAAAAAAGAAAAAGAAACACATAAAGACAATGCCGAACACATTATCTTGTCTAAGCAATGTCGGTGCAACCCCTACGTCAAGGGCTATCATGAAATTGCTTACACAAAAACAGTACATGCGCAACAAATAAAAGGTTAATCGGTAGAGGTGGTCTGTCTGGGTCTCACGAAAGGTTGAAACGGAAGAAGGTACCGATGGTTCGATCTGAGATAAACGGTACGTACAATATTTAAATTGTAGTAGTGTAGTTTTTAAATCTGTAGCAAGCACGTGAAACGTTAGTCGAACTCTTAATCTAAATTGAAAACCCGCCAAACCGAAATTTACACCGTCCCCACAGAAGTTTATCTTGTGAAATTACTGCGCAGGAAACAAACTACTGCTGCTTGTGAAAGTCCTACGAAGATCTAAACGGAATATTTATATGTAAAACTCTAGTCTCCTAGATTTAAATTACATAATCAGTTGTGTTATCCGGTCAAGGCTGCAGTTACTGTTGCCCGTAAGGCCACCGTCAACAAACGCCGTAAAATTGACGACTACCACCTAGAAATTTGATAGCTTAACAATTGTAAGTTCAATAACTGTTGACATAGCTAACTTAGCTGTAGTCTACCAGTTACACTTAACTTACAACAATCAGCTGGCCTAAATAGCCAAAGACTTTGCTCCGGTATACACTAGAGTGGCTCGTTACACTCTACAGCATGGTGAAAAAAATTCAATGCATGAATTAGTACCTACCATTGCTAAAAAGTAGTAGCTGAGTTTGTTCATAAGTTGCGCTCGCACGTCCTAAAAACTAACTAGTCATAACAACAATAAATATCGCCTGATAATAGATGTCATATGCCAACATAACAAGGTGGATGTGGTCGCCTACATCTAACTGTTGCCCACATGCATCCTTCGGCAACACAAAGCTTGGGTACCAAACAGCATGTTATTCTTGTACATGTTCCACCATTTCATGGACACTTCCTTTGGATGTAGGAAACTCCATGCTCTTCATACCTGTTTGCGACATAAATAGCATAGATTATTAGGTGTCCCGATTATTAGATGTCAGGACAAACAGAACCTAAATATCAAACTTACTCTGCTTTGGAGAACCACATTTGCTGGAACGACCCAAGAGATGCAAGAATGCTCCCTCCAATCCAAACACTGCACTCAAATATAATAAATCAATTATGTCACTGAACATCTAAAAGATGAATCTCAGCATGCACGCTCACACAAAACCACTCTCCCCCACACCCATTCACACTGCACACGTATTTGCTGCGGTGGCCTGTTCAGATGGTTAAGACAAGTTTGGCATGGCAATCAGCATGCTTTATTGCTTTAAGCAAAAAAAAATTTAACCAACTTCAGAGCTACGACAGTTTGTGTGTTAAGCTTCTCACGTAATAAAAACAGCAAACAGAAGTTTTAGTTTCCAGTGGCAACAGAAGCAATCATTACTGCTCATTGGATCCATTGAGCATAGGTCAGTGCAATTTGGGAAGGATTAAATATTACACAGACAGGCAAATATAGCAGTCTAACCTGAATCGCCTTTCTATTGAATTTCCACTTGCCAAAACCTTTACACGAGCAGTTTGCGGAGACTCCTGCAATCATTGAGGTTACAAATAAGATTGAGCCTTGCAGAGACTCAGGCCATTAACAACGGCCTTAAATCTGCTTTTTATGAACTACACTGTAATCACCAATCAACAAAATCAGGACCAAGGAACCATTTTCAACAGCCTTAACCATAGATTCTCCTATTTATGAACTACACTGTAATCACTAGGCGCTCCTTTAACTGCGGAATAGGATGACGTTGTCCTAATTTCTTCTGATTTTTCTTTTCTTACCTCCAGGACTTCTTTCTCTAGACGCTCCTTTAACTGCAGAATTGAAGATGAGCCACCAGAAAGCTATCCAGAATACAAGCTTGCAGATGTTAGAATTGTGTTAACAAAAGTAACAGGAGAATTAAAGATTATGTTATAGGACTATTATCACTAAGTTTATGCATGGGGACATGTAGAGAGAAGTAGCAAAATGCAGTACTGCAATTCATGTCTTTACCAAGATGCTGCTGAGTAGCTCCTTGCGAATGTCAACATCGCACCTATTTACGCTGTCAAGGACCTGAGCAAAAATAATGGTAATAGTAAATTTATTAACATAAAGAACTGTCAGAGCTGCGTGACAGTATAGCACCCATATTTAACTCACCATTCGTGGAAGTCCACGAATTGATGTGGAATCTCCAAATCCATCGATCCCAGGGATAGTCTGTTGATCACAACATTAGCGTGCAACAGAGAGAGAGAGAGAGAGAGAGAGAGAGAGAGAGAGAGAGAGAGAGAGAGAGAGAGAGTGAGTGAAGACAAGTCAGCTAGGTTGAATAGAATTTCTCGAAAATTAATAGCATCTACTGAAGAAGAAAGCAATGAATTAGTTTTGTTCCTGGAGTATTGATCTACCACCAGCACCAGTTACAAATCCTGACTAAGTAGCACACATGTATACAGCAAATACTATCCCTTTTCTCACTCCTCACCTGAGACAGATATGGATTAAACAGAATGTCAGGAATCTTGAATCTATCTGCACCAACTTCAATAGTTCTGCTCAGATATAACATAGATAAGTCATAAAGTTCTTAAAGAGTACAATACACAAACAAAATATTTACCACAAAATTACGATAACGACAACGGAGTGCATTGTTCATCAGATCTCAAAATACCATGTGAATGGCCATGCAAAATTCTAAAATAGTTGCAGTAGTTGGATCCTGAGATGACCTAGCAGATTGCAAAGTTACAACTCGGAGATCCATGTATATTAGGATATGACAGATCTCAGCGAACTGTAACTTATCAATTTCCCCCTTTTTATTTTTGGACTTCCTTTTCATTGGATTTTGAGTTGAAACTTGAGAGAGCATCCAGTGATACCACCTCTTATGTGATACCGTGATACCATCACATGGTATCACCTCCAAAAGTTTGTAAAGAAATTCAAAAAAAAAGGACAATGATCGACACTATATGTATCTACAATGCTACAAAATTTCAAATCCAAATATGACCCACAGACTAAGAAACAAAAAAGAGAAATCTGCTTGTGAATAGTACCAAATTCAAATTTGGAGTAAATAGTATCTAACTGGTACTATTCACAGCAGGATTTGTCTTTTTATTTCTCGAGTTGTGGATTGAATTTAGATTTGAAAATTTGTGGCATGGTAGATACATCTGTTGTCAATGTTATGAACTATTTTCGAAAACTTTCATGACTTTTTAGAGGTGATACCATGTATTGGTATCATGGTATCACCTGAAGACCGGTATCACTAGATATGTTCTCGTTGAAACTTTGTGGTATGACAAGGTTGGATCATGAGATGGTCTACCAGAATGTAGTTTTTCAGTGACATGGTATATGGTTTTATGTCAATGGTACAAAAAGAAAAACGAAATTTTTGATGAACATTTGTAGGGTGTACTGAGGAGGCATGCACAGATGAAGTAAGAGCAGAGGATGCATCGGATATGCTGCTGGGGATAAGTAGCTACTGGCCCATATTCTTTATACAATTGGAGATGAACTAACTAATAATAAAATAAAACTACTCATCTTACTGGAAATATATCTGTGTCTAAATAATTTTGGTAACTTACTGTCCATCTGGAAGCTCATATGAAGTTGTAGGAACATTTGCATATGCCACTTCTGCACGAAAATAAAGCAGGGAAAGTAAACAACAGAACATAAAAGAGGAATACAAAGCAAGAGGGTGCTTAAAACACCATTAAAGGCATCCAAGGGAGTATAAATGTTATACCATCAAAGGGAGTATCTGGGACTCTGCAAACCGACTCCTTGATGTCACTAGCAATAGCTCTCTGTGATACAGATTAAGCATCACCATTAAAGGCTTCCAGACAAAATTCAACAATGCAGAACAAGAATTAAAGATTTGTCAATGAACATACCATGCAGTACAACCTGTAACTATCGGTTGTGTTTGGATAATCAAGATCTACAACCTGAAAAGACAAACATGGAGTCACAGAATAAATACTGCATTGTCTCCCTTACATATGTCTAGTGTATTGTTTCAGGCTTTCAGCTCCATAAGAATGTCAATGCTTGGTACAGCATAACACTAATAGTTTGGAATATAATATAACCATGATTAATTAACACAACAAATTCAGACCCTTAGATAGACCAAAGAAGTGCCAAGAAAATCACTAAAATATTTGTGAAGGGCCAGATAGATATAGTCACAGGATCACCTAGTGTTCCTGGATCTACGAACATTGATATAAAAAAGAAGGGGTAACTTCTTGGAATTGGAAATGGTACACGGGGTCTATTTTGAGAACTATGCGGTGGGGTAAAAATTAACTGGAATTCAGCACAAAAAAAGGCAGTGAGACTGCCTCTCAGGCTCTCTCTTTTCTTTTTTTGTAACAAATGGATCTCCAAGAAATCAAATACCAGTCCGTGAAGTCTTTCCGTGGTTGGTAAATATATTGTGTTTACTGGCATTCTTCTTTCCTTTACTGGTTGTTGATTTCAAGCATATCATCAGCTAAGCTTACATGTTATTATTAAGTTTTAACAAAGGGTACACTAGATGGTACACGGAGTTCTCTTGATTTAAAAGAAGCACAAGCAGCCATAGAAAAGATTTCAATATAAACATGATGTTAAAGAAACTACACCTTATAATCTCCAGGGCTCACTTCCTTCTTCTTAAATGAATACCGAGGCCTAATCTGACAAGTGAACAAACAGGATATGAACATACAGCAAAAACTAGTATGCTATCTTGAGGAAGAGAGATGCTTACAACAACACCCTTGCTCTCCAAGCTTTTCATCATACAGTCAGTTAAAAATTCACCACCAATTGGAGAAGTTGCCACAGACTGCAACAAGAAAACAAGTTAGGAAAATAATTGAAACAAAAAGCTTCAGAACAGGCAAGGCAAAAGTGGTGTCAATGTTACGTATACCAGGGTACATGTAATATAACTCAACATCATAATTTTTTAAATCTTAAAGCAGCTTTGATAAATCACATTATCAATTGAAAAGAGCAGAATAAAAGGGGGAAATCACTATTAGATACATGCAAGTAGCGCAATGTACACTTTTTGTTGACAATTCAGTATATTAATAACGTAACATACCTTTTGCAAAACATAACCATCATGCACAGCAGAAACGACAGTGGACCCACCGCCACTGCACCAAACATGACCACATTGTCATATTACAGAAATTTCTCTCATGAGAAAGTCCTAAACCCATGAAATTAAGACAAACTAAATCATTGATAAATGTTTGACACCATAGGGGTGCAACACACGTGATAGACCTCAAAATTGTGACAGTATAGTAGCACAGCTAGTAAAAATGCTGAAAGAATCGAGATGGTTATACGTGTGAAACCAAGATGATTCTATAGTACCAAAACGAGGAAAATCAATCAACTCAAGTACAGTATTAAAGCTGATCAGCTTTGCATAGTAAGGGCACCCTGATTGCTGACTGGTGTGGAGTAGCAAACAAATAGCAGGGCAAAGCATTATGGTGGATCTAGAATGAACTTGGCAGAACGAAATTATTTTACTACTGAAGACAGGTGAAGCTGTGCAGGCTGATTTACTAAGGAGAAAAGCAAAGTTGCAGAACATGAGAAGCTAGCCACATAACTGAATACAGGGCATTCACAAAAAATATCATCATGATCTTAATCTGCCAAGGTTAAACTTCATCACATGGGCCCTCCAAGAAAGACATGTTTCATGAGTTAAAAATAAGGTGTTCATGTCAAGCAAACTGAAAATGAGAAATTTAAGCATTAACAATTAGCACCAACTTCAGAGTTTCCCGAGCCTGCTTGGTTCTTAATCTTCTGCTTTATGTACCATGCCAAACTTATTGGTGAAAAACAATATACTTCAGACATAAAGCAGAAGATTAAGAACTAAGCAGACACCACAAGACGGTGCATTTGTTCATAAACTAATCAGGATAACATGGCAAAAGGGAGCTACATTTATCTATAAGGAAAACAGTAGGTTGCAGAGATATAATGTAATCAGGAAAATGCTCACCTGTCAACCACCAAAGATGTAGCACGTCCAGATGCAAAAGATGTGAGAACCTGACAACCCAATCGACAATTAAAAACAATAAATTAATTGCATCAAATATGATTTCTGAAGGAGACATACTGCATTTTTCGCTAGGAACAACGCCGGTACTTTGTAGTTCTCAAACATAAGTTCCGCTGCCCTATGAAACATGGAAAATAAGATTCAGTCTAGAAGGCACCAAGTTTTTTCATTGAACCATACAAAAAAAAGAGGTAATGAGTTACAGCTACAATCTTGTGTTCATGTCTGCTTAACTTGTGCTTAGTAGCAATTATAAGTTTTACAGGGTCATCCACAATGTCATGGTTGACTCATCCAGAAGGTAGTTTATCCCTCTTGATTTAACATGATATGATAACTAGTACATTCAACAAATAGAGAAAGCATGGCTACTGTAAATGGTCAGTTGGTATGGCATGCAGTAAAGTTACCAAATCCTTCCTAGAAAAAAAAAGGATTAAAATACAAGGCGGGGAGTTACTGAAATTGTGCAGGTGGTTAATCTGGGTCATGGTACTTAGAAAATACACATTTAGGTCACTAAAGTGCGCTAAGTCGTCAGGCCAGGTCCCACCTAGCCCAGTCAGGCACTGCAAGCTAACATGGCATGCTGACTGTTGCCAACTTGGCAAAAAATGCATGTAGCCCATGATCTTTTGCATTAACTCAAATGTGTCCTCTCCCTTCTCCCCTTTTCCAGACCACTGTGCCGCCGCTGTCTTCACCATCCCCTCCATGACATTGGCCCCTCACGACCTCTGGCCATCAGTAATGATGCGTCAACGATGCCCTAGAACACTAGTCGAGATCTCAGGGAGCATAGTGAGACACCAAGAAAGAGACATGAATCCAAGGCTGGAAGTGGGGAAGAAGGTGTGGAAGCTTGCCAAGGGATCCCACGACGGCGTTGCAAGTGCAGGAAACAGCGGCTGTGAGTAGTCAAGCCACTCACTTGCCAGTCCAAATCGTTGCCAGATCTGGAGTGCACTGGCACAGATGTGCATCTATGTCACCTTTGCTGCGGGACGTGCACCATCCATGTCATCTATGTGCACCTATGGGTATTGGATGGCGATGCAATCAGTCTGGAGAGGTGGAAGAAGAGAAGTGGGGAGCGTGTAGAGTCATGTGGAGTGCCACGCCAGGGTTAGTTGCTAGAGTGGGCTATGCTGGATGGCTGATGACCCACTTAACACATTTTAGTGACTTAGTGTGCATTCTGTACCCACACAGGTTCAATGATCAGCCATGCAATTCACTGAAAAAAAGGAGTTTTCAAATCCTTGTACCAAAAAAATTTATGTTGTGAGTCACTGAGTCATGATTGTTATGAGTCATGGAAGATGATCTAGTACAACTCATCTAGGCCTTAATAACAGTAGGTACTTTCAAACTGATATGAGTTGGTAATGTAAATATTTTAAACACAAAATATATACACATACTTCTCTCTTTGTTGTCCACTGTTTATAGATGGTTCTGCTATCAGCATAGGATGCTCTTCCGGATTGATCAATAACCGCTGTCTGAAATGTAAAGCGAGTCAGTGAGACAATAAAGTGGAACAAAGCAATAATGACTCCAATAAATTATATAGCCACATTGTAAAGAGGAAATCCTAGCACTTAATCAACGTGCACTGATAAAGAAGCCACAGCATCCCAGCAAATTAAACAAATCAAGCAAGAAAACAATGGATAGTGTCTCATTTGCATGCATACTAAGGAATTTAGAATCAATATATTCGATCAGCAAATTATGTCAGGTAAACACATAATGCTAACTTGCAAATTCAAAGGATGCCATAGAAGAAGATGAACTCCATTGCTGATTCTCAATGAAAGAGAAAATTTGCTCAGAGCTGCATCAAGTAGATAAATAAATTCACCTAAAAGCATGATTCCATATATTGTCGAGAACATCCCAATCAGTAACAGTTCCATCTTTCATTGGTGAAATCACCTGTTTAGTGGGGAGGGGGAGAGAATCAGTAAGCAATAGTTAATAAAATAATGAGCATCAAATTAATCCTTAGAGAGTGCAGGTACTAACCTCCATATGATCCCTCCTGAATTCTAATTCTTGACCTACATAAAATTTGCGCTTTGCCTTGGCTTTGTCCACATCCATAGGCTTTGATCCATTCTTAGGATCTGATGCAGAGTCAGCCTCCTTCTCTGGCTTGGCTTCATCAGTATCTCCCGTTTGTTCAATTGAACCAACAACCTTAACACATCAAAACCATATATTGAGCACAATAAGAAGTTGTACTAGCCAAAACATCCCCATTAGCACTATGCTAGCAAAGGAGAATAAAATATGCCAAACACTGAACAATGGCATTTAGTAACAAAATTTAAACCATTTTCTTAATGCTATTCGCACAGCATTTCACTTTTTTTTTCTTAATGTTGTTACATGAGTTGATCTCTTATTTCATCAGTAACAGAGTAAAATTAGCAATCTATTCCCAGAATGGATGCAAAATTAGCCCAATAATCCTATTAAATAAGGGGAGAAGGTCTTCATAGAGTTAAAAACAGTATACTTTAGAATCTAGGGCAAACAGGCAATACTCCCTAATTTGACAACTTGTAAAGAAAATGTACTTAGCATTCGAAACACAACAGTAACCAGCACCAGCCACTTGCCATGGGATCTTAAGTTTCTTAAGTTAACCCCTAGGATCAATAGGTACCAATTCGGCACAAATCGCAATGCGGAAGCTTCTTTTTTTCGAGAAAACGAAATGAGCATTGCACCTCATTGTATTAATAGGTAGAAAAACATTTGTACATGCCTTAGAGAAGGCCAGCCATAGAATTAGAACAAGAAACACACAGAAGAAAGAAAAACTCAATGTGCCGACAGCAGTAGAGCTTTTAGCCCAGACGCGCCTGCATCAGCCCAACAAGCAGCCTCCGCTTTGACCTTGTCGATTAGTTGTGGCACGGCAGGCCTCTCAACCTCAAAAACACACGTGTTGCGTTGTTTCTAGAGCATCCACGCGGTGAGAAAGATAAGCAAAGACAACCCTTTTTTTGCGTCGATGTTGCTATACCTAGCATGTGCTTCCACCTATCGACAAAGTCGTGTCACCTGAGGCAGCGAGGCAGTGGATCGAACGCAGGCGAGAACCTCATGCCAACATTGTCGTGTGAAGACGCAATCCATCAGCAAGTGATGCATTGTCTTGGGAGCCTGGTCACAGTGCAAACAGCTTGGCAGGCGAGCCACAGGAAGAACTTAATGCGGTTGGGGGCCCAAGTTTTCCAATTTAGCTTCCATGAGGGCGAGCGGATCGAGTCATGGAACAAGGCCTCATAGCAACAGCAAGCTGAGTATTGGCCGTTTGTGCTCCGTTTCCACTGCAGCACGTCCTTGCTGTCAGTGAGAGTGGCCGCGCGCCAAAGCTTCACATACTGCACCCAACCGAGTGCGGTAGCGCGGCCATGATGTCAGCCACCTAAGTCCTCCCGGGTCAAGCCCTGTTCGACCGTGAGCCGCCGGCGCCAACGCTTGGGGACAAGATTGTAAATTTCATGGGCCAGCTCATAGACCGCCCTGTCGTTGATCCATCTGTCTTCCGAAAAAAGGCCTTCTGACCATTGCCGACCGTCATTGAGGTGGACGCAAAGAAAACAGCCCACTCGACAGAGAAGGATTGCATACCGAGGATGCGCCAAGGTTTGGAACCATCTATCCGCGATTGCCATAGCCACCGCAAACATAGCGTAGGGTCCTCCCGCGCTAGGTCGTGGATAGCCAGCCCTCCGAACATGAATGGCCGGCATACCCGTATCCAGTTGACATGGCAATGTCCACCGCTTGCGCTCACGCGCCTGCACCAAAGAAAACAACGCTGGGTCTTCGCGATCTGCTTGAGCGCCTAGTTAGGCATCGATAGGGCCAACAGTTGGTGGACCAGGATTGCGCGGAGCACAAACTTGACAAGGGTGAGGCGTCCGACCTTGGTCAACGTTGGTGCTTTCCAGATGGGTAGCCGATTCATGATACGGTCAGTCACTGGCTAGAATGCGGCACTACTCTGCTTGCAGATCGACGGCGGAATTCTGAGGTAAGTTACTAGAAATTCCACGATCGAGCACGCAAGGCATTCGGTGATCAAAGCAGTGTCCCCATCCTCACGGTTGCTTGGCGAAGCAGAGCACTTGGCGAAATTCATCTGGAGGCCAGAAGTATGCCCAAAGACATCAAGCGTGCCCCAGATCGCCTCCAAGTCCCCGCGCGAGGGGTTGCAAAATACCACAACATCGTTGGCATGCAAAGAAACACCCAGCAACCCTGCCCGCGGGGATAGCTGCTCCAAGATCCCAACTTTGGCTGCCTATGAGATCAAGCGGTTGAGTGCATCAATGACGAGGACGAATAACATAGGGGAGAGGGGGTCTCCCTACCGCAAACCTTTGTAGTGCCACACCGGCGGACCAGGCTCACTATTGATGAGCACACGGGTGCTAGCCAACAATAACAGGACAAAAATCCATTCACGGAAGCGCACACCGAATCCCAACCAGGAAAGGATCTCCAGGAGGAATGGCCAGGATACCAAGTCGAAGGCACGGGCAATGTCAAGCTTCAGCATGGCACGTGGGGCACTTCAACTTCGTTAGGAACCTGGCCATCTGTTGCACTAACGCGAAGTTATCATGGATCGATCTCCCACCGACGAAGGCACACTGGTTAGGTGGCACGAGCGTCAACACTTTAGGTGCTACGCAGAGCGCAATGGTCTTGGCAAAGAGCAATGCGGAAGCTTCCACCACTTGAAAATTTCACCTTTGGCATTTGACTCACGATGCATGTAAGTACGCCTCACAATAGCCATCACTGATAACTACTAGCAAATCTGGACCATTGCACAGGCTTGAACCATGGACTAACTTTGTTGTCAATAGACTAAAAAACTCTGCACGCGCTATGTCAAAAACAACAGGTAAGTGCAGCTCTTATCACGGTCTATTCAATGCTTGAATTCAATTTGCTGTTACTGTGCCTGTTTCTGTTTGCAGAGTAGGATGCGCAGCTCAATAAAGCCATGAACCCAGTAGCTAGTACTGTATCTGTTGCAAAATTCATGAATTGACCAAACCCTACCTAACTCATAAGAAAACACGACAGATATAGCTACCATATAGCATGAAGTGATACACTAGCACATCATATTTGAACTCAGAATCCAAAGTCAATGACTTAAAATGGCTCGAAAACTTGGAAATAAAGCACTAATTCGCCAGTCCATGCCAAATTTCCGCGCTACGCAGTTGCATTGCACACAAATGTAACACCAACTGTCCTTCCGCTCCAAACTCCACGATTTAAAACTCTACAGCAGCCTGGTCACAACGATAGTTTCCAACACATTCTAGACACCTCAGAAGCAAACAAATCTGACCCAGCAAAATTCGAAAGCGACAGTTCCAGAGCAGCAAAAGGAGCATTTCTCTCACCGAGGGGAAGACGGATTTGGGTGTGTCGTCGCCCGCGTAGCCCGCCTTGCAGCTGTACGAGCCCACATCGATGACGATCGCCGAGACTTCGTCTGCGGGGAGAAAGAAAAAACGGAGCGGTCGGCGCAGGAGATCTCTTGGGTTTAGGGTGGGTTTAGCGGGGGTGGAGAGGAGGGGTCTTACCGCCGCCGTACATGGCTGGAGATCCGGAGAGGAAGGGCCCGGCGAGCGGGAGCGGGAGCTGAGCGGAGAAACCCTAGCTCGCCGGAGACCGCGGGGGGAGTGGGGGCGGGGGAGCGAGAGGTTTCGCTTCGCGAGTTATGATTTGGAGTGGTTTATCGGGAAGGGTTATGGCCCACTTGTCAGCGCGAGACTCGCCGGGTCACTCGCTTGTCTTGCTTGGCGTTGTTCGACGTCAAAATTCGAACTACAGAAAATCAGAGAAATGCGCTGGATAGCAAAGTACATTCATTTCATATTAAAAACTCATCTTTGAGCTTTTTCTCCTGTAATGGTTGTTTAGAACACAAATTGAGTTCTTGTGCAAAAGTAAATATGAGCTCAAACGTCATATACTTTGCCTTTCAGAACTTCAATGTATCATCTTTCGATCTCTCTACATTCTCTCTCTCTCTCTCTTCAATATTTTGCAAAGGCTGGGCTACAAAAGTTACATTTTATGTTGTTTAGGGTTATTTTTTATATATTCCTTTAGCTAAGACGTGATCTGAATAATCAGGATCTTAGTGACTTCTCGTTTTTATCAAGTACAAGCAACGTTGAACAATTGGATCAATCTCCACGGAAATCCAAACAGTTGGACCTTAAAAAAATTGCAATAGCCGAATTACTTTATTATTTCATTTTTCTTTAAAAGCGTAGAAGTAAGTCAAGCGTAAAGATCAAACCTCATGTTTGAAGAGATAGTTTCAATTCATCGAGGGATGACTGCACCATTAGTGTTACCGTGCGACCCCTCTCTCCCTTCTTTTTTTCTTCTTCCACACATTCTTCCTCCTCCCGCCCCCTTTTTGTTCTTCCTCCTCCTGCTCCATCTCCTCCTGCCCCACCACCAAATTGTTGCCTCACTGCCTCCCCCAGATCAAGCTGTCCACCGCTCCTACCGGCCGCTGGTGTCGAGGCAACGCGCCAGCTCCCCAATCATGCGCTCCCTCTAAGCCCTCAGGCTAGATATTACATGTCCGTCTCCGGGATGCCCATCCCATCACCGATGAGCCTTCCCCCTTCCCCTTCTTCCTCCTCTCTTTCCTCCTCTCTCCCCAATCCCCTCATCTTCTTCTTTCTCCTCTACCAGGGCATCAGACAATTGTCGATCGGTAACCGTGTAAGACTAGCGGGTGACCGGTCGGGAAATAGATTTTTCGTTCATCAAGTTCCCTTTTGTCAATAGCTCAGCACATTATATCTCAAGACATATACTTAGGATGAGTTGCTGCATAAACATGGGAAGCACAAGGATCGTTTAACTGAAATCGACTAAGAATGACTTGTGCATTCACAACTCAAGGTGCCAAAGAAAACACAACAGTTGAAGCAAGACGATGGCAGGCCCATGGGATCAGTTCCGCTCTACAAAAGCCGCAGCACATTGCTGCATGCTCAGCGGTTCCAGTTTCGCTAAAGACATAAACCTGGTGCGCACATTAAAAATGTATACATGCTTTCTTGCGCATGTACTTTATGTGTACACATGCGACTCTTTGTCCAATTAAACTGACCATTGGACCACATCACCGCATTTGCACATAGAGATCGATCCATGGATGGAATCAATGAAATGCACCTAGAAACAGTGGTGTAACATCAATGCTGATCGACTTATAACCGAACTCGACATAGATCAGCATGCATAAGTATGTTAAACTGATGACCATCACGACACACCCGAATGTCACAGCAGCATCGACCTAGCTGTCTCGTCCCATCATAAACAGAGTGCTCAGCTCTTACATAGGACACATGCCACAAATTAACAGAATGCTCTTACGTTCATGCCATACACAAAGTGCTCTTGGTTAGGTAAGACAAAGCAGAAGTAGTAATCTGGAGGATGCTTGCTGCTCCTCGTAATGCCCAGTCCTTGTCAACATAATAAAGCAATGCCAGATAAACTGATACCGCGCTGGATTCAGCAGCAAGAATAGTCATCTATGTTGACCGTCCTACCCCGCCTTCCATGAGGAGCAAGGAGAAAGCATGAGAATGATCATGCATGGATGTTAGTTAAATGAATCAGATACTCCTAAAAGAAACAAGTGTAGTGCCTCTTGCTTCTTCTTACACCTTTTCGAAGTAAGTCTGGAGCAGCTCATCTATAGTGTTCAACCGAGCAGTAGGATCTGTAGTCTTTGGAAATGTGTTGCTGCTCATCTTATCCTATAGTTGAATGGTTAAAGAAGGTACCAAATGGCATTACAGCAATGTCATGGAAGTGCCAACTAGTAGTTTGAGTTGTACTGCTAAACGTAGAAAGCACTAGTTAAATTTTGAGTTAAAACCCCACCAGCCAGCACATTGTTTCTTTCTAAATGAAAAAACACATTTTTTAGACAATTAAACCACCCGATTCAGATTAACACGATGCATTTCTTTCTGTGGATTAACAGGATGTATTTGTTCCATGTCGTTGCGCTACTTGCTCAAATTTTGCTAGGGCAAAGAAATTAAGGAGCGATCTGCATGCAGCAGGTGAAATTGCGAGGAGGGGTGGTGATTCCAACGAGACGATTAGCCGATTGAACAATACATGATCAAATGTCATGTTTATGCATCATATTAAGCGAGGTGTTTGACATGCACCTGAGAGGCGATGCCGCTAGAGCCGACCACCCGCTGGAGAGCGGTGGGAATCCTCAGCTTCTCGACCAGAGAGCGCAGCGCCGTACCACCAGATCTGGAGAAGTTTTTGCCCTTTGCTCCAGCCACCGGGCGCTGGGCGTTGCTAATTCGCGGTCGATCGTGTGGCAGGTCTGGGACAAGCCCCTGCCCATGATTATATCGTCCTTTTTCACTTTCTTAAAGTAATTTTCAACAAATTTAGTTTAACTTCCAACAAATTTCTACTACATCAAATCTAACTTTCAAAAATTTAGATCACGTCTCAACCACAATTACACAAATCAGAAATTTCAGCTTTTCACTATATGCATTCCAACTTTCGAAAAATCAAATCATAGGTTTATACCACATTGAAACAAATCAACATTTTCAGCTTTCCACTACATGCATTACAACTTTCAGAAAACCAAATTACAGGCTTCTACAACATTTACACACACTTTTTGAATCTGAGCTTCCTGCTATATAAATTTAAACTTTCAACAAAGTAAATCATAGGTTCCAACCACATATATCATAGCTTCCCACTAAAAGAACACAAAAAACTAAAAAGAAAAACATGGATTTAGCTCTATCCTCCTACCTCGTCATCTACAGCAACTGTGGTGGGTGGAGAAGGGTCGTAGTGTCCATAAAAAACATAGGTGACGGACAATCGGATTGACGAGCTCCCGTGGGGACTGAGCGCAGCCACGGTGAAGGTGGACGTGCATCAAAAAAAAAGGAAAGGAGGAAGGAGAAGGGAGATGAAGGCGCTCGTGCTATCTATGGAGAAGCCCTGGTGCTCTGGCGTATATCGGCTATAGCCTTAGTAGCGAGGCAAGAATGCAGCTGAGAAAAAAGATTGGGAAAAGAGAATTGTATGGAGTGAAAAGAGTGGTTGGGAAAATCATGGTAATAATCTAGACGAAAGGATAAAACTGAGGAGCGAAGGCGGGTTCATATAAAAACCACACGCTGATTGGATGGATCGCGCGGCACAGTCGACCGTAGAAGTTTTTCGCTTGCCAACACCCCAATTGATCCGCTTCTTCAAGTTAGTAAGTCTGTGGGCCGGGCCGCTTCTTGGGCTTGGGCAGTGAATTAGCTCACCGGTGATGACAATTCTTGTGTGGACCTACAGGCAGCTGGGCCTCCGCACACGTATGTGCTGGACCGGTCAAACCAGGAAGCTCACCCTTGCGGCCAAATCTCAGCACAAGCCCTAGGAAACTGAGCAAACGAAAAGCAGTTCACATACGGAAAAACGCCGAATTTTTTCTAAAGATTATCTGTTGTTATAGTTATCATAGACACAAAAGAAATTTTCTAAAAGATTAAAGCCAATGAAATTTTTTCTTCAAAATTAAGTGCAAAGTAGCTTATAGAAAAAATTCCTACAATTTCTAACCCTACAAAACAAACAACTTCTATAGAAAAAATACCTAAGGATTAAAATCATACAAATTTTCTTTGAAATTCCTTTGAAATGAAAGTGTAAAAAAATTAGGCTAATTCTTAGGGGAAAAGACAAACGAGAGATCCCAATTTCTTCACCAGAACTCAACTATTTTGCAATGTTATTTGGTGTGCAAACGATGTAGATCTTTTTTCAGTTTCTTAGCTTAGCATTCAGTTGTTCGAATCTCTGCGGTCACATCCGCATCTGAAAACGCAGAAACACAAGTATGTTTTCGCGGTTTAGGCTTACACCGAACTTGGTATCCCCAAATCAGTGGACATCTCAATACTGCAGCAATTTCTCATCTTTCACGCAAAAACAACGCCGGTTCGACATCCATGCCATTTCGATATCATGCATGTACGACATATCAAATGGTCTACGAAGTACAAAATGCGGAAAAATAGTAACAACAGAAAGAAATCTAAATTAAGGTTAAACTGAGCCAAATGTTGCTCGCTTGCACAAGTCTTGGTCCAAAAGGATAAGGTAAATCCAGAATTTTAGATTCATCTGCAATCACCACTATTAGCAAAGTGCTTAACTCATTGCTCTTCTCCCGCCTGCTCGTGCTTTCTGAGCTCTTCTCGTACGTCAAACGCCAAACTAGTTTTACAGTCAGCAAACCAGATAAATTTAGGTTTGCATCAGTCGAACTAATTTTGAGCTGGAAAACTGGCTGACTAGGATAAATTTAAGTTTAGCGAGTGTACGTCTGTCTGTACTGGAGGCGCTCCGATTAGTACTTGTTATGGTTCGCCCTTTTCAGCAGCTTGCGAGTTGCGACTTGGTGCAACGTGATCATCCTGCACAATATGTAACAAAGAGTGTGAAGTGCTAAAGCACACGGTACAGGATCTAGGGAGTTCCTTTATTGAAGTATTGATACAGGCTGGCTTTTACATTTTAGCAAAGCATCCGGAAAATAAAAGAGTAAGAGACCGCACTATATGATTTTGACTGAATTCTTACCTTATCTAGTGACGTTGCAGAGTCAAACCGCATAGTTTGATTTCGGGTTTGACCAAGAGACTAGAAAATCTCAGTGCATCTATTACCCATTATTCTATTGTAAGCTGTCAGCCAGAGAGTGCTGTACTACTTTTGCTAGAACCAGTATGATACAGCAAGCGGCGGCAACATTTCCATTTACAAATGGACAATAACTGTTGTGATGCTTAATCGGATCAAGTTCTGGAAGACCTGTTTCATAGTCAATTTCTCCATTTATCGCTCCTGAAAAACGAACGGAAGAAATATAAATAGCATATTCACATTAAGATACACCTTCCTGGACGCAATAATAAAACACATAGTTTGGCAACGGAAGTTTAATCTACATCGGAGTGTAGGACCACAGCCTGCCAGCATTTCATCCGCAATGGGATGGCAGACAGCTAGTGTTTGAAGGCCTCAACATTTTCATTTTTTTTTGACGAAACAGCCCTATTTATTGCCAAAAAAGAAAAGGGTCGAGGAGACCCGGGAGGTTACAAGGTGTAAAAGGAAGCTAAGGAATATCATCGGCTCCGGAGGTAAGCTCGCCAATGCCTGGGCCGCCAGCTCTCGCCCAAAGCCTTGCTTCCTCCTGGATGAAGAGTAGGACCCCCATGCTTCGAAGCGCTTTCTGGTTGAAAATGCGACGACTCCACTCTTTCCAAATCTCCCAGAGCGTGAGAATGAGCAACGACTTAGCAGCCCTAATGCGGTTGTTAGTCCCCAGAGTGTTATGTTCCTCATCTTGGTTTAGCCACCAGTCATAGATGGAGACGCCACGCACCCAGCTAGCTGGTCGCAGGTGATGTAAGTTAGACCATGACGCTGCGCAGCTCCAAACATCTCGGGCATATGGGCAGTGGATTAGAAGGTGTCGGGCTGTTTCCAAAGAGTTTATGCAGAGCACGCAGCAGTGATTGTTTGGGATGTTCCTTGCTGTTAGAAGGCCAGCTGTGGGAATACGCTCCTGCACCGTGAGCCAGCCAAAGAAATGACACTTTTTAGGTGCCCAAACATTCCATATCAGGCCCATGAATGGGTGACGAATAAGTCATTGAAACTGTGCGAGGTAAGCTAAGCGTGCCGAATATACGCCGGAGTCAGTAAGCTTCCAAGAGATCGAGTCAGCCATGCCCGGTGTGAGCATGATATCAGTCAGGTATTGGAAGAGAACAACAAACTCCGAGAGGTTGCTGCTGTCGATGCGATCGGCAACATCCAATATCCAATTGCTAGCTGCCATGGTGCTCTTTACTGACCTATTGGGCCTGCGGGAGATGCGGAAGAGTAGGGGCGCAATGTCCATGGGCCGACGCCCTCGCAGCCACGCGTCTACCCAGAAGCGTGTTGTCTCACAATTGTCGATGGTCACAGTCGTGAGAGCTGTGAAGAGATCGCATTCATCAGCATCAAAAGGTGTCTCCATAGAGGCCCATGGGCGAAGCGGTTGCGTCCATTTGAGCCAGGCCCAATGCATGCGTAGCGCATGACCGAACCTAGTAATGTCCAACACGCCGAGGCCACCAAACTCTTTTGGCCTGCATACTGAGTTCCAGTTGACAAGGCATTTGGCTCCGCCGCAACTGAGCTCGTCGCTCCATAGCCATGCCCGTCTAATGGAGTCTATTTTCTTGCGAATCGCAACTGGAAGGTGTAGAGTAGTGAGATGATAAGCCGGGATTGCCAAAAGCACTGAGCGGAGGACCATTAGCTTCCCTCCTTTGGAAAAGAGCCACTGCTTGTAACCTGTCATTCTTTCCTCAATTTTATCCACTCCAAGAGTGGTTGGAACTCTGCCCGGCGTTCGAAGGGACAGAGGGAGCCCGAGATACGAACACGGGAAATGTCTGACGGGGATTGGGAGGTCCGTCAGGATGTCGTCGAGGTCCAAATTTGAACATCTGATGGGAAGGACGGTGCTCTTGGGGATGTTGATGACAAGGCCAGACACTTGACCAAAGAAATCAAAGATCTGCCGAATGGCCACAATTTCCTCCCGCACCGGCCTGACGAAAAGGACGACATCATCAGCATACATCGAGATGCGCATCCGCACGGCGTGGCTAAGGAGTGGGCTCAGAAGGCCATGCTTAGTGGCAAGCTGGAAAATGCGGTTCGGTGGGTCGATGGCAAGAATGAACAGATAAGGGGACAAGAAATCCCCTTGCGCAGTCCGTGCCGGTATTGAAAGGCATGTCCTTTGGTTCCATTGCAGAGGACTCGTGAGGAAGCCGTGGAAAAGAGAATGCAGAGCCAAGCTATCCACTTGGCGCCGAAACCACGGGCTCTCAAAGCTTCAAGCAAGAAAGGCCAGGAGATAGAGTCAAATGCTTTCATAAAGTCGAGTTTGAGCAGTAGCATCGGAGTCTTGGAGCGGTGATACCTATGGGAGAGGTTTTGTACGTAGAGGAAGTTGTCATGAATTGCTCTTGGCGCGGGGCAAGCCGGCGAGCGAGCACCTTTGTCACCAGCTTTCCAATTGAGTGGGTAAGACTGATTGGGCGGTAGTCCCCAATGCCCATAGCATTTGGCTTTTTGGGCAGGAGCACGATGCAAGCGGAGTTCAGCTTGTGAAAGTAGGAACTATTGAGGGCATTGAATTTGTAGATGGCCATCATAATGGCCATCCTGATGATGCTCCAATAGCGCTTAAAGAAAATACTGGGAAAACGTCTGGCCCAGGCGCTTTGTTTGGCGGCATATCTTTGATTGCATCATCCAATTCTTGGAGGGTTATTGGCTCCTCTAGCTCCTGGAGGTTTGAAACCTGCATCCCTAAATGACTCCAGTTAATTTCAGTGCTCGCGGAAGAGGTTGTGCCCAAGAGGGTCACAAAGTGTTGTCGGATGGCGACTGCCTTGGCATCATTGGATGTGCATAGAGTGCCCTGATGGACAAAAGGAGCAACGAAGTTCTTCTGCCGCCGGCCATTAACTTTCATGTGAAAGAAACGTGCGTTTGCATCGCCAGCACGCAGCCAAGTAACACGAGATTTCTATCGCCAAAGCACACGTTCCACGGCAGCAAGGCCAAGCAATCTCAGTTTAAGGTCCCGTTGAAGATCTCTTTCTTCCGGTGCTAGCTGTCTTTCGTCCTGCGCCTCGTCGAGCCTGCGCACTACTTCAGAAGCAACTTCTATTTGGAGTCGAATGTTCCCCACACACTTGGACTGCCAGGAGTGAAGATCTCGTCCCAGCCGAGCCAGCTTGAAAGCGAGTCGATTAGTTGCATCTGTGCCGCTACACGCCGAGTTCCAGGACGCAGCAACAACCTCAGTGAAGCCGTCAACTAGGGTCCAGTGATGCTCAAATCTGAATCGTCGGGAACTGGCCTGGCGTTCCGCAGCACATAAAAGAAGAGGATAATGATCTAAAATGAAAGTGGACAGGGGCAGCAAATGAAAGTTATGGAAACAATCGGTCCAGGCGCCAGAGCAGAGAGCACGGTCTAGGCGAACAAGTGTTGGCTCAACGCGCTCATTGGACCAGGTAAAGCTACGTTCGCGCATTCGAAGATCGACCAATTCGCAGAAGTTAATCATGGTGCGAAAAGCATTCATCGAGCGTCGAGGAAGAAGATTATTATTCTTGTCGGCTGCCTTGTAGAACTGGTTGAAATCACCAATGATCACCCATTGGTTGTGCGTTGTAGCCTTTAGATTTCGCAACTCCTAGAGGAACAATAGTTTAGAGTCATCTTCACATGGGCCATAGACTGTGGTGAGGGACCAATGCTCGGGCGAGTGCACGGAAGTAACATGGACTGTGATGGAGAAGTCCTCGACACGGGCAGTGCTAGTGTCAATGGAGAAGGAGCTGGAGTCCCACATTAGCAGCATGCCACCCCTAGTCCCATTAGCAGGTTTGAAAACCTATCCGGATAGTTTACCACCAGAGAGCTCAACCACAAGGAAATTGTCAACTCGGTCAAGCTTGGTTTCCTGGAGGCACATTATCGAGCGACGCGATTCCAACACAAGGTCACAAACAACGCGTCGTTTGGCTGGTGTGTTAACCCCCCTCACATTCCAATTAAGTAATTTGAAGTCACAATCCATGAAAATAGCATGACAACATGATAAATATTCGCAATCTGGAACATACTTGTGCGGTAGGGTACATGCAAAGAAAACTTGGACACCTGCAACTGCGATACGTGGAACTGCAGGCGAGAAGCGCCGTTGGAGGATAGGGCGATAAGCGCCAGATAAGGGCTACAAGGCAATAAGCGCCGTAGCTGGAGCTAAAGGTATGGCGACAAGCACCATTACATACTAGATAGGAATTCTGCAACATATGGAACAACAGAGCAACGATCGACCCAGCATTATGCGGCCTGGACTTCTTGTCCAAGGGCTGCCAGCTCTGCTGCAATGAAACCAAGTGCCTTCAGGTCGATCTTTGCCTTCCCCTGGATGCCGGTTAGAGCTCGGACTACCTCAATCACCTTGATGGTGAGGGGCTCTTTGTAGAGCTGGTGATAAGACTTCATCTTGGCTGCTGCATCCTCGTCCTTGCTGTTCGCCTTGGCAGGCATCTCACCAAAGGCTTCCATGAGCTTGAGCTCCGCGGGCTTTGCTATCGAGATGGCAGAGCTCTTGTGCTTCTGGTTCAAACGCCCGCTTCGACGCAGGCCAGTTGGCCTGTTCTCGTCCTCCTGGGGTTGTGGTACTCCAAGCAGAGAAGGTGCCTGGTGGGTGGAGAGCCGTTGAATGAGGTCCGGTGTATAGACCGGCGGGAAGCAGTTAAGCGGCATGCTGACAGACGGTGTCTCATTGCTGGTTGCCGGGGTGTCAGCAAGGGCGTCAATCCAAGCGTTAGAGACCGGTACAAAAACCGGGGAGGCAGGCCGCTCGGGAGGGGCACTGCAGCGAAGGGACTCGAGCACCATTGGATCAAACCGATTAGGTAACACAGGTAATGCAAGTGCCTCAGCATCCGGTTCAAGCGGCATGAATGCCGGTGGCGGGGGTGCAACTCTGGTGGCGGACGGCTGAAGGACCAAGGCGAGGTCGAGCGCTTTGGCCACCATTGGGTCTGGATGGAGTGGCGAGTCGTCGGCCTTGCCCAAAGACGTCGCCATAAGCGCCTTGAGGAGATCATGCTCCTGCGGGGGGCTATCCAGCAGCTCGCGGCGCACAGGAGAGCGTGTACGCATGCGGCCCGCAAGGGAGTCCGAGCGGCCCCAGTCCAAGTCGCTGCGCCAGCCTGCCCACGTTGCACCTCGTCGACGATGGTGGCGATCTGGGGACGGGGAACGGTAGCACTGGCCTTGCAAGCCCTGGCGATTTGGGCCGCTACCCTGAGCGTTAGAGCCGCCAATACTCTTCTGGGAGCAGCCGTCGCGTCCTGGTGCACGCGGCAGGCCACCCTTGTCGTCGTCATCTCTGCGGTCCCGATCTCGCCGCAACCCGATGCGTTGGTGGACACTGGCCGGGGCACGCCGAGGGCGCACATCCTCGCCGTCGAGAATGCTTGCGGTCCAGAAGAAATTGGTCCGCTTGGGGAACTCTTCGTCTGAGTCTACCGGGATTCCGCTCTGACCGGAACTCGGCATGCGAATGCCGGAGGCATCGTAGTCCTCAGACACATTGAGGTGCACAAGAATATGATGCTTGTCTCCATCACGGGACTCTCCAATCGCGGGCGAGCCAGGGGCTGTCACCGAGATTGGGTCATCCACAAATAGGGGTGAAAACAGATCGGAATCGGTCGGAAATAGGCTCTACCGTATTTGTTTTTGAATCTTTTAACGGAAATAGAAACGAAATCGGAAACCCCGGATTCGGATACGGATACGAATAGTGTCGGATACGAATACGGTGCGAACACAGAACGGAAGCGGATATTTATCGGACACAAAAACGGAAAAACCCCTTGAATCATTCGCAACAATACAAGGAAAGGAATAATTCAATTTTTTAATATTTATAAATTATAATATCATTAATAGATTGTTCATCATAAAGTTTCAGCAACATAACAATAGTAAAATGCCACCGAGAATTTGAATCATATGGTGCATGATAAAATAACGATTCCATTATGGTAAATAGTAGTTCACAAATATAACAAACTGATTTTTAGTAATTTTTAAAATTTTTATCTACAAATGATTACTGGAAAGTTTCCTAGATTTTTCTCAAATTAATAAAGTTTAATTAACAATTTTCTAATTATTTTAGATTTAAATTGACTAATAAAACATTAATATTTAGTTGAAAATATTTTATTTGGCTTCTAAACATTAAAATATGTAACCTTGAATTTTTCTAGATTTTTTGAAGTTGATTTTGTATTTTTGGGAGCTTGTTTGAATTTACTAGATTTTCTGTAATTCGAAAATTATTTTTTTCTGAACTTCCGAATGGGCTAAAGCCCACTTTCCTTCTTCCCACCTGGCTGTCTTCACCTCCACCCAAATGGGCCACTAGCCCATTCCCTCTCTCTTCTTTTCCTTTCTCTTTTTTCTCCTAGGCAGAAATTCCCTCTAAGGCCTAGATGGGGCTGAATATGATACATGATGGGCTGATGGCCCATATGATTTCGGTATTTCTGAATTAAGTTATCCGGAAATTTCGATTTCGTTTCCGTTTTCGATGGAAAAAAGATTCCGTTTTCGATTCCGATTCCGACAAAAAAAATTCTGATTCCGTTTTCATTCCGAAAGTTTCCGAAAATTTCTGTTTCCGACGCTTTCCGTTTCCGTTTTGCTCTGGAATTCCAGAAAAATTCCGATCCATTTTCACCCCTATCCACAAAGGAGTCGGCCGCATCCATCACAGGGAAGTTTGCTAGCTTGGGAATTTGATCCGGGTTTGAAGTCCAGATCCAGACTGCCCAAATTCCCGCATTTTTATCGGGTCCCTGGGACATGGAGTCAGTGCGGTCAAAGAGGCAGTTCCCGCCTGCAATCCGCTCTACCACCTCCGGCCGCCATAGGAATGGCGGCAGACCCTCGATGCATAATAGCACGCGAAAGTGCCAGGAGACGCGTGAGGAGTGAGCCGTGAGCGTCCAAGGGGAGAGGTCGAATTGGACACCATCCAGGGAGACATTGCCAGCTCCGACCGTGAGGTCACACTGGCGCGTCGTTTGAAAGACGACCAGGAAGCTCTTGGGTTGGTATCTGCAGACATGGATGTCGCGGAGAGGGAACCGCAGATGGACCTGCAATGCTCGTGCCAGGAAGGCGGGCGGCATGGTAGGATGGTTGCTGATGACGCGAGCAACGATCGCATGCGTGTAGAGGTGGTGGATCTCATCCTCCATGCCTTTGCGAGGGATGGCCGAAGATGTATTCTTCCTCCATGGTGGCAAGCTCGTCCAAGCCTAGAGGAACAGGGAGCGAACGGCGGGAAGGGCGGCTGGTTCGGCACTCCCTAGTGAGATGTCTGCTTCTACGGCAGCGGAAGCACCGGATTGGGTCGTGGCAGGAGGCAATTAGATGGTCGGAGGCCAAGCATCAGATGCATCTGTGCTTGCGGGGTCTTATAGGGCACTTCTTGGCATGGAAGAGACCTTGGGCCTTGGAGCGGATGGCCGGTGCTAGAGCTTTAACTGCGTGCCCAGCTTTGAGCTCCCTCCACCATCGCTTTGAACGCACGGTCTACTACAGCGAGGGACCTGCGTTCAGTGCCACACCTCCGGCTGCATCGTCGGGCGTGAGCATAGAGCCATTACGCACCGTTGCAGGCCCATTTAGGGGAACAGCGGAGTGAAAGTAGCTGTTTGAAGGAGGAAGGCCATCTTCTTTGAGCAAAGCAAGCGGAGCACACTTTTCTACTCCGGTCCGAGCGACGTCCCGAGGTAGGCAGATGGGGTTGGCTTGAATGCATTGGAGTGGTGGTAGAGAGCTTGTAAGGATGCGGAGGAGCGGGGTGGCAAGGGCGGCGCAGGACAACTCACGGCACACCACATCTTGAGAGAGCGGGACTTCGGAGATTAAGGAGTCCCTAGTTGATGGAGGCGATGAGGCTACACCGGAGCTAGCTCCCGAGGCGGGGTAGGGAGGTAAGGGGTCAACATCGCCAAAGGATCCCCAGTCAAGTCTCTCTGGGGAATTGGGATCTGAAACTGGATCTGAGGCTGGGCTTGAGATGGGGGGCCTGTTTGTGGAGGAAAGGAGGAATGGGGGATCCAGCAGTCATGGTGGTGGAAGCCACCAGATGCCAGCGGAGGGAAGTGGGAGGCTTAGGCCGCTGACGGCCCGACTGCCGCCGCCGGAGCGGCGCGGGGCAGGTCGCCGGCCAGGTAGCGGGAGCTCATGCCTTTTGCTTTTAGTTCCTAGTTTAGTAATGGTCCTCTACAACATTTTCATGTTAAACCTTTTAGTTTGATAAATGAAGGGTCCTTGCTGGATATAGCCTTATCCTTGCATGTTGTATAATTTTCAGTTCAGAAGCAGCATATATAAGATTCGGTTATCATAGTCCAACAAAAATAGGCATCTATAACATGTAAGGACAAACAAATTAGTAAAGGATATAGCGTACCAAGGTCATTTCTAGGATCATAGTCGTCATTACTCAACATTTTACCGGTCTGAGTCACTTCCTCTTCAGACAAATCAATGCCAGAATAAACTCTTGCGTTGCAAGAAAGAGAATGGTGTAGGTTCCTTTCATGGCCTCTGGCATGGCTCATCTTCTCTCCACTCTCAACAGAATCAGCTAAAGTTGATCCATTGTCAACTCGACCCACTAACCGAGATGAAATATCTTGGCTATCACCCTGAGGCTCTTCTCTACCAACATCTTCAGGGACACACTCATCGATCATTCTAGGGCTAAATATGAAATCTCCAACAAACACTATCTGTTTTATGATCAGAAACATCAATTTCATGAATGTTGGGTTCATGACTAGCACCCATTACAACACCCCCTCCACTAACTCCTAGGGCTAAGTATGATCCCTAACAAAAGCAGGAGCCCTTTCTGCATTGAGGGCTTCTTGCCCTCCATTCCTACTACTCCCTTCAATCTCTCGCATTACTTTCAGCAGAAGGATGCACAAAACTGATTTCCTGTGCTTATTTGCTATAGTTGAGAACTTGAGATCCAATGCGCCGCTCATTCCACCACTCCTGAGTGCACTAGAGGGCTTCTGAACATCATCACCATCACACGGATGGTGTTCAATACTCTCTCAATTGAATTTTTCTCCACACCATGAATGATATTCATCACAATAACAGAAGATGCCTCATAGAGTCACTTGCAGTTGCAGATCAGTTGTGAAGGGCAGATCACATCCCGATTTTCTAAAACCCGAAAATTAGGGCTTACAAAATTTTTTTTTGCGTTAAACTAGAAGTCATGTGCATCCTAAGTAGGATTAGTACCGATTTAAACCCATACACCCTATACACCCAAAACCCTGTTGTCGTCCTACTCGACGAATGGTAAAACCCCTAAACCCGGCTCACGATCAAAAGACCCGAACCCAAGTGTTAAGATTCCGATTAAACTCCAGTGCCCCACCAATATCTTCCCTGACCGCGGAAACCTAAAGCCTTTCCTGGCAGCAACTCTACCGCGGTTGGTAACTTCTGCTATCGCTAACCCTAAAGACGATCTGTCTCGACAAACCCTAATCTGCCTATACGCGAGCCCTGATAAATCCTGGTCTGCCGTCGACGTGTGGCTAGTACACGAGGTCACACGGAATTAAATCGGACCAATCCGAAACCTATACCTAGCACTGCCACACGCACCTCTTCCGACTAAACCCTAGACCCGCACACACGCAGTAAACCCTAAACCTCTTACGACAACTCATCCCGGAGTGTACCCAAGTGAGGGAAGGAGAACCCCGGAGACCTACCATACTCCCCTCCGCTCTACCGTACCCCGGAACCCTAGCCCCTCGACTCGAACCCTTCCTCCCTAGGTTATTTCTATTCCGACGAAACCCTATTAGCATAGCCATCCCTCCTTGAACTTTCCATAAATCCCGAGAGTAATCGTGAGACACCGTAGCAGCCTCCTTAACACAAGTATTATACAAAATAATAATGCTTAGTACAAAAATCTCAAACAGCAGGCATTGAACACCTACGTGGGACTAATTCACCACATAAAAGGGTTGGGTAAATCAACTTAAGAAGCGTCAAGTTAAACTACAGTATTAACCCTAAGTAATTTCCTAGCATGTTTAAGACCACCGCAGTTCATTTGTCCTCTACCTTTTGACCCGACCCTTGACATGACCTATCAGACCAACGTGCGGTCAAAATCCTGGCAGTAGCTGCAAAGCATGCCCAGCCAAAACCTTGAACATCTCACCTCATGCCACGTACAGCACATCACAAGTCTCCTGGCATGCAAACTACACAGCTTATAGCATCGATCAAAGCCAAAAGCTCCCTACAGCACTCGGACACGTCCCCAGAACCTCTGAGACGAGACCAGGCGCAGCAAACTGCACCAGAGCACGCTGCGGCCGGCCATGCCGCTCAAAGACACGTCGGGCCGCGCACGGGGCTGACATTGCCATGCCAACACGCACACAGCCGGACTGCCGACGCCGGAATCCACGGCCGTCGCGCCACCTCGCACCGACTAGTCGCCTCAGCCATGTCCAGCTCGACGCCGCTGCAACATCTTGGAAGCAAGGCGCCACGGGCTCTGACGCAAAGCCGCGTCGCCCGTCGACACGCACCGCACAAAGCCGCGCCGCTCGCCGCGCCGCGCGTCGTCCCAGCGCGCCGCCCGCTGATACCTCGCCGCGCCGCACGCCGCTTGTCACGCCGCCCACCTCGTCGGCTTGTGCCACGACTTCTCGGTCTCACCCGGGCGCTGGACAAGTCCCATCCTCAAGCTGCAGCGGCACTGTCAGCTCCGTTCCGCCGCAACGCGCGTCGTCCAGAGCTCGCCAGCCAATCCTAGCATGCCACGCCGTCCCTGTTTCCCCTGTAGCCGCAGCCGAGCACCCGGACCTGTCCCATCGCGCAGCACAGCACCGCCGCCGGCCTTGCCTCGCCATCCCCGCCGAGATTGCTATATAAAGAGCGCCGGGCACCCATCTTCCACCCAAGCCCCACAGCCATTCCCTCAGCTTGAGTTTTCCCACAGCCATCTCAGGCCCTCATTCACTCCTCCGCAACCACCAGTGCCAAGCTCCGCCGCCGGAAATGGCATCCGCCACCTCTGTCCCAGCCCCAACACCCGCCTACTGAGCCTTAGGGACAGACCAGAGCCACCGCCTAGCTTCTCCCCAGCTCAGGTAGTCGCCCAGCCTCCTCCTCCCCACCCCGGGTGCACCGTTTCGGCCATAGCCAAGCTCACCGGACTCCTTTCCTCTGAATGAGCCGCACCTCCCTGATCTGAGCCGAACCGAGCCACCAACACAATCGAGTTCCGGTAGCTAAGATCTGGCCATCACCTCCACACCCACCCGTCGTCCTCACCTCCGCCATCTATCCTCCGAGCGGGATTCCAGAGAGCTGCCGCCGCCGGGCCTCTGTGTCTGAACGGCAGAGGGGATTTTTGTGAGGAGTTGCCGTGCACCAACCGGGGCAAGTAGAGGGAGTAAACACCCGACCAGTGGGGCCGCAGGTACGTACCCAGTCGCTGTCCAGTGAAGGCGCCCTTTTGGGCTTTCCGCCTCCACTGCTAAGAAACGTAATCAGCCTATGAGGAAAACGTAGAGGCAGTGCAACTGATTTCTTTTACCATTAGGCACTCACTGATCACCGATTTAAGTTGTTTTCCAAATTAGTCCCTCCATAAGTAATGCCAGATCCAGAATCCTAGGTTTATTCCCAAGCCTAGATCCAAAGGAATTCTGAGTTCAAATAGAATTTTAAATAAAGACAGAGGCAACCAAGTTAGGGCAGTATTTCCAATTTCTTTAAACCCGTATATACCTTATGCATAGAAACAGTTAAAAACCCCCAGTACATTAGAGGTAGCTCTAATGCCCATGGATCCATAATAACAAAAGCTTTGGTTTCAGTCGCATGTTCAAAACTTAAAGTATTTTGAAGCTAAGCAATAGGAATGGGGATTAGGGTTCAATTCCATTTTCTTTATAATCGCATGTACGTTATATATATAATTTTCAAAAAAAAAGTCAAGTTGAGTGTCCCACCCCTTTGTGTCCACAAAGCTCCGAAGTTTAGATTAGTTTCAGAGCTCTAATAATAGGGTTTAAGTTAGGGCGTCGTTTAGTCTCTTCTAAAATCCACACGTACAATGCATGCATGAATGACCAAAGTGATTAATCCATACCACCGATAAGCTAAAATGCCACCAGCAACCAGGCATTAGTAAAAGCAGCAGCTCGCACCCGTAACCCTATCAACGCGAGCCTTCCTACCCGCTTAAAAATCATCGTCATTTCGTGTGACCTTCTTTCGTGCTCTTGGATTTTATTTGAAGTTTCATTCGCTTGCTTCTTATTCGCCGATCTTTCTCGACGTATAGTTAACGGAGTGCCGTACGTACCGCGAGAGGATCCGACGTCACCTTCACGCCAAAAACAGGAACAGGACCCGGAACTGCCAGGCAAGCTCTCCCTCCTTGAACATGTCGAATCCCATATTTGCAACGTTTAATTATTTTGTTTGCGAAACCCTGCATGCTATTTTATTATCACCGATATTTTATGTTAGTAAAGTTATGCCGAGTAGATGCATATGCCGTAGGGTTGGAATCCGTCCTTTGTAACCCTAGGATTAGTTAGTCGGTCGAGATCGACCGGCAAGGTAGTAGAAATATAAGCAGTAGCTATGCTTAGACCTGCTCTAGTTAAAACAAGTTTACAAAGTACGGGAGGGATATGGGATCAAAACCTTGGCTTGTTTATACATACCGAGGAAATCTTTTAAAAGAAATGTTTGTGAAAACCCCGCATGAAATGATGAAGGATTTTGGATTCGGGCGGGAATGCTAAGGGTGTTATGAGGATGTAGAGTAGCCGGTTGCTACTTGCGGAAGGAATAGTCGGGTAGCCGGTCGCTACCCGTGGAGTTGGTTGGTTATGGAGTCCCGCTCGAATCAGTTAAGGACCGAACCTAAGTGCCGCTAAATCAGTTTCCCCACCGTACGTCCACATGTCCTTTATGGGAAGGACTGGACCTGGTACCTCGTCTAATGCCGGAGCCCGGAGTCGTGGGAAGTTAGGTTGAAGTGCTAGTGGATCCGGTAGATCCCTAGAGGATCTCCACGAGACTGCGTAGGGGAAAAGCTCTTCATGGGTCTCACCGTATTGTGGGGGCAAAGCTCAGTAGGGTCTTACAAGGTGCGTGGAACATGGTCCGACACAAAGGGGGAGAGTCCCACCCCTGTCATTCGTGATGCAGAGGATCGGGTAGTCCTCCTAGCGAGTCCGGCTCTGGCATGAACACGGGAGAAGGGTCTCGTTGTACAAACCCTGGACACATGCGACCGGTAGCATGCCCAGGGGGAACTACATCTTGTGGGTAAAGCCGTACAACCTCTGCAGAGTGTTAAAAACTATTCGAATAGCCGCGTCCTCGGTCATGGACATGAACTGGTAAGGCCACACACTGGTTAGAATATGTTTTGGTTGTGAAAGCTGGGAAAAGGGATTAAGGACGTGGGCATGATGTGTCCACAGGGTGCAATTTACGCTACCCGGATTGGTAGCCAGGAATTGCTGAAGGAAAGGCTAGCTACACTGCCGGGGTAGTGTGAGCGGAAGCCGAAAGGGTAAGCGGTGATGAGCGCGGCTCTTCCGCTGAGGAAATAAAGGAGAGGTAGCAAGGGCTACCACGGAGGACGATGTGATACGTTGGGGATCGTTGTTTTACAAAGTTCGCTTTCAATCTATTACTGTTATTTACAATAAAGACTTACATTTCCGCACAACATGAAACCTAGGTTAGAGCTCTCCTTTGAGATATCCCTTTGCATGAACTATGCCGTATTATTTCCTCGAGGGAAAAAGCTTGCGAGTACATTCAATGTACTCACCTGGCTTGTTGATTTGGCCAGATGAAAAAGGAGAGTGATGCTCCGAGGAAGATATCAGCGACCACGAGAGCTAGGGCGTTCTCCCCAGTCAGTTGCCTGTCGGGTATGGCATATTGATGGGTCAATAATCGCGCTTTGTCATTTTTCCGCTGCTACTTTCTATTCGGCCAATCGGCCCTGTTGTTGAATAAAGACCATAATGGTTTATTTATGTAAGATATTCGGTATTGTATGAGGATGTTATCAAGTTCTTGTGTGTACCGACTACTGATCCAGGGATCGGTACAGTAAACACGGGAGACGTATCCGGCCCTAAAACCGGGTACGCCACAGCTTGGTATCAGAGCCATACTGACTGTAGGAAACCCTAGCTAGTACGGCCGTTAGATAGGAATCCGAGCAAAGAGTATTTTCTTAAGCCAAAATAAAAGTTTAAGAGTAAATTTCTGGTATCCTCATCCTTTCTAGTAATCACCTTATCTTGACCAATTTCTGAACATCTATACTCACCCCAGTTCTGATTTTAAAAATTGCAGATGGCACCTGTAGAGAAATATGGTGAGACTTGTGCCGCCAACACTGGTGGATATGTTCGACTCCTTAGAGAGGCATTAGTACGCTGTGGAGCCATGACACCCCCAGAATACCATATCTACAAGGAAAAGATTTCAGAAACCCTAACCGAGTATTGGGCAAGAGTTTTCGTCTTTGGAGCAAGGCAAGGAGATATTCGCTCATACACATGTGAGGGAGAAAAGAGTTGGTTCTCTACTCAAGCCGTTCATCTAGCCGCCTACAAGGCACTAGGTCAGCTCCGCCATGAGATTCCAGAGCTAGCAACCCTTAGGGCAACCAGGTACCTTCCACAGCACCCACCTGAACCAGAACTACACGATTACACCCAACCAGAAGGAGAAGAAGACCCTGCAGTGGTGAACATGGCACAATATATTAGGGCCCAAGATTCGCTGATGCACTGCTTCCTGATGGAGATGAACGAAGTGCGGGAAGAATTAAAACGTACGCAAGGTCTACTAAAACTAGCCACTACCCGCCAGCGAAGGACTGCAAATGCAAGTGAAGCACTTCCGGAACCCCGGGACACTCTCGTTATGAATGAACCCCAGCCCCCGCCAAAACGCCATCATGGAAACCCAAGAGCTAGTAAGAACCAGTCTACCGCAGGCACCTCCCCAACTGTGTATGGAATACCAGGTCCCACGCCATATGGTGGCCTGACAGCTCAGATAGACTCTGAAGAAGAAGAAGACCCTGAGGAGGTTATTCCTGCTGAAGATGATGAAGTACGGATCGTGAATTAAGCTTGTAGGATTTCTTCGTGCTAGTCGGCTTAAGTTAGCATGTACCCAATAAATGTAGACGCATGGTGTGTGTTCCTGTATGATGTACTGCTACTATGTATGCCATGTGAAGTACGCCACACCCGTAGGTGTTGTTTCGTACTCACACTACTACCTTAAATAAAATGGCCTACTCGGTCAACAGTTAGTAAAAATGTTTTCCAGTCTACCATTCTCCGCGAATCCCTCTCACCCGTCATTCAAAACGCGAATCTAGGGTACGACAAGGACACCTCAGCTATTCCACATTTATGGAGGTAGACAGTCATCACGTCCTAGAGGACACCTGTCCTCTCTATGACCGAAGCCACCGACCGGATGAGACGCAAGCCTCCGACGTATCCCGAAACAATCTTCCTTGGAAACTCTCGTTGACCCCCATATTGCCGAGAGGCTATATGAAGCGCCATCTCTGCTCCTGTGAGGCACATTCGTGCCACTTCTCCTTGGTCATCCAAGCACTCAATTTCGCCGGCAAAATACTTAGCCGTAGTGCCCCTTTTCCTGCCCAACCTCCCTGATAAGCATGTCGTCCCGTGGCGCCATACTTCAAATAACTATTGCCGCAGAATTCACCGGATTTCCGGCTATTCTTTGGTCCATGGCTCAGCAGATCCTTGGAGCAACACTACGCCCCGTGTACCGTGTGTACCTGGGGAGTGCCTCCTGCTCCTTGCATGAATTCTGGGCAGAAGTTCATGTCTACCCAGCCGCCACCAACCGAGTTTTTCCCCTCCGCTTCATCGGGAAAACCGTACCTACTTCTCCGATGGCCATCCAAATGGCTGCATGGGAAGCAATCTCTCGCCTGCACTACCAGGTTCCTGGCGCGAACCAGCGTGCTTATCTCCTCTACCCCATTCGTGCCCCTGAGGGAGACGCCGTGTTCGCCGACGCACAGCAAGAAGAAGACGCGGCAGTGGTCCACGCCAACCGCTACATCGCCACCCAGCACGACTTGATTAACCAGCTGGCGGACTCCTGGATCATGTCGCTCAACAGCCTCGATTCCCCGCCTTGCCCCAGCAACCCCTCAGTACCGTCTGCACAAGCCTCCGAAGCCAACGAGATGCCGCTGCCAAGAGTGATGACACCCGGAGGAGGCCTTCGCCACCGTAGGAACAACGACACTCCTAGAGTCTTTCCCTTCCCTTGAGGACGAAAATCCCCGTAACAGAACAGCTCCGCCCCGTGCTACCCGTCGAATCTAGGCCAAATAGTCAAGGCACCCTGAGGTTGGATTAGCCCCTCCGTGCCAGCAGTTTTATGTGTGTTTTTCTTGTTTTGATGCTTGCCCGAGAAAACCCTCCCTGTCCTTCAGTATGAAGGTACGCCTGCTCGATACGCTCCTAGGCGTATGGATAAATTTCATGTTGGTCTTCTTGTCGTTTTATGTGCTTTATTATAATGCTGCTTATACCTAGACTTAACCCTGTGCCTCAAGCACGATGTATGGGTATGCTAAGTGCCATTAGGCACCGGCATATGTGTGTACCATATTGGCTCTTCTCGCAGTTTTATTGCGTCTTGGTGGGTTATTCCCCAACCACAACAACATTGTCATGCTTTGATGATAGTTCTTGTGCGATACCAATACCCCGTGCTATTTCCCTCGTATGTAATTGCTACTTCCCTCTTAGCTAATTGCTACTTCCCTCTTTCCCTGGCACGACGACTAACACCCGGAAACAAAAGTACAGGATGGACAAGTCAATTATTCGAAGCAAAGAAATCCCCTCAGTACAGAATATGGATCCACCCCCCTTCCCCTTACGAGCCATTCCAGTCAACACCGGAAGCAACTTTGCCACCACCTACGGAGTTATCTTCCCAGCAAAAGCCGGTAGGAAAGGATAAACCACTCGAGGATGATAATAAGAAAGCCAACAAAAGATGTTTCCGTTGCGATGAAATTGGCCATTATGCTCGCGAGTGCCTCAGCGAAATACCAACTACCAGACGGGCCTGCAAGCGATGCGGTGAAAAAGGACACTTCCAGGCGCAATGCCCCGACAACTGCCCCAACTGCGACACCACCCACCTGGATGAAGAATGTCCGATGAGACAAGTCGCCTGTTACCTCTGTGAGGCGCTCGACCACGTTCCAGCACAATGCCCTATGGAGCCCGTAATAACAAACACCCTCCGCGACCTTGTAGACTCAGCCATAAATAAACACCATGACCTAATCAACACCCGGAAACGAAGAAATGAAAAGCAACATGATCCGGAGAACTCTTGCAAACGATCTCATCACGGGAAGAGACAATCTTTTGAAGTCGCCAGCCATCCACACCAACGGGAAGCATCTCCAGCATATCAACTCAACAACTGGGACAAACAAGATTTCCAGAAGAGCACGATCCATCTTGATTCTTCCGCCGCCCCTAACAAAAACCCCAAGAATAGAACCTGTTACTATTGCGGGGAACTTGGACACTTCGTCCGTCAATGCCCTAAGAAGCCTCGGAACTCCACTTCCAAGACGCATCTGCTGCAAGTCAACACCAAAGACACTCCGCTACCACCTGAAGCTACGGACAAGAAGTACCAAGAACTCCAGTGAGGAGCACACGAACCCCATCGACGCTAAGGAAGAGCACAAAGCCGGACACAGTAACGAACGCATCCCCGATGCTTACCGTAGAACCTTGTATTTCGGAGCATTGTGACATCCTGAGAGAGTTGTCAATAAAACCCTAATGTCAAGGCGATAGCCTTTTCTTTAAGGGGGGTAGCCTAGATAATTTGGACAAAGGACCTGCGTTGGATTTGTAAAAACTCTCTGTAACAAAAGACCCTGCTGTTTTTCTCCGTTCTTTCTCCTAATCTGTCTGAATCTCGGGGACGAGATTCCCTTTAAGGGGGGTAGGTTTGTCACATCCCGATTTTCTAAAACCCGAAAATTAGGGCTTACAAATTTTTTTTTGCGTTAAACTAGAAGTCATGTGCATCCTAAGTAGGATTAGTACCGATTTAAACCCATACACCCTATACACCCAAAACCCTGTTGTCGTCCTACTCGACGAATGGTAAAACCCCTAAACCCGGCTCACGATCAAAAGACCCGAACCCAAGTGTTAAGATTCCGATTAAACTCCAGTGCCCCACCAATATCTTCCCTGACCGCGGAAACCTAAAGCCTTTCCTGGCAGCAACTCTACCGCGGTTGGTAACTTCTGCTATCGCTAACCCTAAAGACGATCTGTCTCGACAAACCCTAATCTGCCTATACGCGAGTCCTGATAAATCCTGGTCTGCCGTCGACGTGTGGCTAGTACACGAGGTCACACGGAATTAAATCGGACCAATCCGAAACCTATACCTAGCACTGCCACACGCACCTCTTCCGACTAAACCCTAGACCCGCACACACGCAGTAAACCCTAAACCTCTTACGACAACTCATCCCGGAGTGTACCCAAGTGAGGGAAGGAGAACCCCGGAGACCTACCATACTCCCCTCCGCTCTACCGTACCCCGGAACCCTAGCCCCTCGACTCGAACCCTTCCTCCCTAGGTTATTTCTATTCCGACGAAACCCTATTAGCATAGCCATCCCTCCTTGAACTTTCCATAAATCCCGAGAGTAATCGTGAGACACCGTAGCAGCCTCCTTAACACAAGTATTATACAAAATAATAATGCTTAGTACAAAAATCTCAAACAGCAGGCATTGAACACCTACGTGGGACTAATTCACCACATAAAAGGGTTGGGTAAATCAACTTAAGAAGCGTCAAGTTAAACTACAGTATTAACTCTAAGTAATTTCCTAGCATGTTTAAGACCACCGCAGTTCATTTGTCCTCTACCTTTTGACCCGACCCTTGACATGACCTATCAGACCAACGTGCGGTCAAAATCCTGGCAGTAGCTGCAAAGCATGCCCAGCCAAAACCTTGAACATCTCACCTCATGCCACGTACAGCACATCACAAGTCTCCTGGCATGCAAACTACACAGCTTATAGCATCGATCAAAGCCAAAAGCTCCCTACAGCACTCGGACACGTCCCCAGAACCTCTGAGACGAGACCAGGCGCAGCAAACTGCACCAGAGCACGCTGCGGCCGGCCATGCCGCTCAAAGACACGTCGGGCCGCGCACGGGGCTGACATTGCCATGCCAACACGCACACAGCCGGACTGCCGACGCCGGAATCCACGGCCGTCGCGCCACCTCGCACCGACTAGTCGCCTCAGCCATGTCCAGCTCGACGCCGCTGCAACATCTTGGAAGCAAGGCGCCACGGGCTCTGACGCAAAGCCGCGTCGCCCGTCGACACGCACCGCACAAAGCCGCGCCGCTCGCCGCGCCGCGCGTCGTCCCAGCGCGCCGCCCGCTGATACCTCGCCGCGCCGCACGCCGCTTGTCACGCCGCCCACCTCGTCGGCTTGTGCCACGACTTCTCGGTCTCACCCGGGCGCTGGACAAGTCCCATCCTCAAGCTGCAGCGGCACTGTCAGCTCCGTTTCGCCGCAACGCGCGTCGTCCAGAGCTCGCCAGCCAATCCTAGCATGCCACGCCGTCCCTGTTTCCCCTGTAGCCGCAGCCGAGCACCCGGACCTGTCCCATCGCGCAGCACAGCACCGCCGCCGGCCTTGCCTCGCCATCCCCGCTGAGATTGCTATATAAAGAGCGCCGGGCACCCATCTTCCACCCAAGCCCCACAGCCATTCCCTCAGCTTGAGTTTTCCCACAGCCATCTCAGGCCCTCATTCACTCCTCCGCAACCACCAGTGCCAAGCTCCGCCGCCGGAAATGGCATCCGCCACCTCTGTCCCAGCCCCAACACCCGCCTACTGAGCCTTAGGGACAGACCAGAGCCACCGCCTAGCTTCTCCCCAGCTCAGGTAGTCGCCCAGCCTCCTCCTCCCCACCCCGGGTGCACCGTTTCGGCCATAGCCAAGCTCACCGGACTCCTTTCCTCTGAATGAGCCGCACCTCCCTGATCTGAGCCGAACCGAGCCACCAACACAATCGAGTTCCGGTAGCTAAGATCTGGCCATCACCTCCACACCCACCCGTCGTCCTCACCTCCGCCATCTATCCTCCGAGCGGGATTCCAGAGAGCTGCCGCCGCCGGGCCTCTGTGTCTGAACGGCAGAGGGGATTTTTTGTGAGGAGTTGCCGTGCACCAACCGGGGCAAGTAGAGGGAGTAAACACCCGACCAGTGGGGCCGCAGGTACGTACCCAGTCGCTGTCCAGTGAAGGCGCCCTTTTGGGCTTTCCGCCTCCACTGCTAAGAAACGTAATCAGCCTATGAGGAAAACGTAGAGGCAGTGCAACTGATTTCTTTTACCATTAGGCACTCACTGATCACCGATTTAAGTTGTTTTCCAAATTAGTCCCTCCATAAGTAATGCCAGATCCAGAATCCTAGGTTTATTCCCAAGCCTAGATCCAAAGGAATTCTGAGTTCAAATAGAATTTTAAATAAAGACAGAGGCAACCAAGTTAGGGCAGTATTTCCAATTTCTTTAAACCCGTATATACCTTATGCATAGAAACAGTTAAAAACCCCCAGTACATTAGAGGTAGCTCTAATGCCCATGGATCCATAATAACAAAAGCTTTGGTTTCAGTCGCATGTTCAAAACTTAAAGTATTTTGAAGCTAAGCAATAGGAATGGGGATTAGGGTTCAATTCCATTTTCTTTATAATCGCATGTACGTTATATATATAATTTTCAAAAAAAAAGTCAAGTTGAGTGTCCCACCCCTTTGTGTCCACAAAGCTCCGAAGTTTAGATTAGTTTTCAGAGCTCTAATAATAGGGTTTAAGTTAGGGCGTCGTTTAGTCTCTTCTAAAATCCACACGTACAATGCATGCATGAATGACCAAAGTGATTAATCCATACCACCGATAAGCTAAAATGCCACCAGCAACCAGGCATTAGTAAAAGCAGCAGCTCGCACCCGTAACCCTATCAACGCGAGCCTTCCTACCCGCTTAAAAATCATCGTCATTTCGTGTGACCTTCTTTCGTGCTCTTGGATTTTATTTGAAGTTTCATTCGCTTGCTTCTTATTCGCCGATCTTTCTCGACGTATAGTTAACGGAGTGCCGTACGTACCGCGAGAGGATCCGACGTCACCTTCACGCCAAAAACAGGAACAGGACCCGGAACTGCCAGGCAAGCTCTCCCTCCTTGAACATGTCGAATCCCATATTTGCAACGTTTAATTATTTTGTTTGCGAAACCCTGCATGCTATTTTATTATCACCGATATTTTATGTTAGTAAAGTTATGCCGAGTAGATGCATATGCCGTAGGGTTGGAATCCGTCCTTTGTAACCCTAGGATTAGTTAGTCGGTCGAGATCGACCGGCAAGGTAGTAGAAATATAAGCAGTAGCTATGCTTAGACCTGCTCTAGTTAAAACAAGTTTACAAAGTACGGGAGGGATATGGGATCAAAACCTTGGCTTGTTTATACATACCGAGGAAATCTTTTAAAAGAAATGTTTGTGAAAACCCCGCATGAAATGATGAAGGATTTTGGATTCGGGCGGGAATGCTAAGGGTGTTATGAGGATGTAGAGTAGCCGGTTGCTACTTGCGGAAGGAATAGTCGGGTAGCCGGTCGCTACCCGTGGAGTTGGTTGGTTATGGAGTCCCGCTCGAATCAGTTAAGGACCGAACCTAAGTGCCGCTAAATCAGTTTCCCCACCGTACGTCCACATGTCCTTTATGGGAAGGACTGGACCTGGTACCTCGTCTAATGCCGGAGCCCGGAGTCGTGGGAAGTTAGGTTGAAGTGCTAGTGGATCCGGTAGATCCCTAGAGGATCTCCACGAGACTGCGTAGGGGAAAAGCTCTTCATGGGTCTCACCGTATTGTGGGGGCAAAGCTCAGTAGGGTCTTACAAGGTGCGTGGAACATGGTCCGACACAAAGGGGGAGAGTCCCACCCCTGTCATTCGTGATGCAGAGGATCGGGTAGTCCTCCTAGCGAGTCCGGCTCTGGCATGAACACGGGAGAAGGGTCTCGTTGTACAAACCCTGGACACATGCGACCGGTAGCATGCCCAGGGGGAACTACATCTTGTGGGTAAAGCCGTACAACCTCTGCAGAGTGTTAAAAACTATTCGAATAGCCGCGTCCTCGGTCATGGACATGAACTGGTAAGGCCACACACTGGTTAGAATATGTTTTGGTTGTGAAAGCTGGGAAAAAGGGATTAAGGACGTGGGCATGATGTGTCCACAGGGTGCAATTTACGCTACCCGGATTGGTAGCCAGGAATTGCTGAAGGAAAGGCTAGCTACACTGCCGGGGTAGTGTGAGCGGAAGCCGAAAGGGTAAGCGGTGATGAGCGCGGCTCTTCCGCTGAGGAAATAAAGGAGAGGTAGCAAGGGCTACCACGGAGGACGATGTGATACGTTGGGGATCGTTGTTTTTACAAAGTTCGCTTTCAATCTATTACTGTTATTTACAATAAAGACTTACATTTCCGCACAACATGAAACCTAGGTTAGAGCTCTCCTTTGAGATATCCCTTTGCATGAACTATGCCGTATTATTTCCTCGAGGGAAAAAGCTTGCGAGTACATTCAATGTACTCACCTGGCTTGTTGATTTGGCCAGATGAAAAAGGAGAGTGATGCTCCGAGGAAGATATCAGCGACCACGAGAGCTAGGGCGTTCTCCCCAGTCAGTTGCCTGTCGGGTATGGCATATTGATGGGTCAATAATCGCGCTTTGTCATTTTTCCGCTGCTACTTTCTATTCGGCCAATCGGCCCTGTTGTTGAATAAAGACCATAATGGTTTATTTATGTAAGATATTCGGTATTGTATGAGGATGTTATCAAGTTCTTGTGTGTACCGACTACTGATCCAGGGATCGGTACAGTAAACACGGGAGACGTATCCGGCCCTAAAACCGGG